>CAHIKZ030004979.1:3065000-3075000 GCA_903632075.3 Acanthosepion pharaonis | reverse complement strand
GTGTGTGTGTCTATACATACATACATACATATATATACATTTATATATGTATGTATGTATAGTTAAGAACTATGATTAGAAATGTATTTAATACATGTTAAATTGTGTTTGTATAGATTATATTCTTTCTAAATATCTCTGAATAAACATATTTTATATTTTAGTAAATTAAATCAATATTTGCTGGAGATGATAACCAAAAATATTTTTTTTCAAAAATTAATTAGCAATGTTTTTCTTATTATATACCAATGTCTCACTGGTGATTTTAGATGTTTCCTTATTTCCTACAACATTCTCGTGATAAGCTCTGATTATAATCCTCCCTCGCCTTCCATCAGAGAGGAAGTGAATACAATCTTCCTAACTCTATTTCTGTAACTTTGCGCATATCTAAACTAAGCTTAGTAAAAAATACTTTAATGTCAGATACATATTAACAGAGGGTTGAATTAAATTCTTATATCAGGGAATTGCTTTTCTTTAGTTTAATTCGTCAATCATTTCCCCATTAAGCAGCAGATATTTTAGTTCTCTGATAGGTGCTGGATGAATTTCGACTTTTTTGCCTCTGGTTAGGAAGACTGCGTGCCTGAGTTTGTGGCAGTAACAGAGATCCTATCCCGCCTATTTCCGGCTATTTAAATGTTATTTCAAATGCAAACATTTTATTTGGTTTTGTCAATATGTTATATTATTGCACATAATAATTTTGGAAAATGTTTAAATATTGTTATTCATTTAAAAAATGTTATGTTCTTAAATAGCCTCCTCAGTTTGACGCCTTCATATCAATGTCATGTATGGCGCCAAACTCATTCAGAAAAAAAACCCCAAAAAAACCCAAAAATCCTTTACCAATATTCAACTGTTTTCTCAGAACGATGATTAAAAGGGCTTCTGGCGACTTAACACTGTAGGGCTTAGCAAGGATCACCCTTCTTCGTATCATTGGTACTACTAATAGAGAATCAAAAAAGAATACCCGCTTGGCCCGGTGGCTAGGATCAAAGTGTAGTATCTGCGCTTTGTGAGCTGCCGGGTCGGGTGTCTGTCGAACTCTCTGCTTGCAGAGAGGAACCCGGACGAAGCTCCGCCGAAGGGTAGGGTTTCGTTCGGGGAGGTTGACGGAACTAGTCCGCTTGGACGGGTTTAGATGGGTTTTATTTTTGGCTGGGCCTACGGGCTCGGACATACCCACATTAAAAAGGCCTTGTGCCACATTCAATTCCTGTGGGTGAATTGATAAATACCATTAACTGTTGAGGATTTTCAACTATAGTAACAATTTAAATAGATAGCATATGTAACTCGAATGATCACCGCCCTTCACTAAAAATGTACATATGGGACTAGTTAGTTATTCCTAGAGCAGGGCACCTCGGTGTGGTGTAATGTATAGCAAGCTTGTCTTGCTATGTCAGTTACTACTGAAAAATGAGTTCGATCCTCGCTGGATGCACCATACTTTCGGCCTTGTGCCACATCTAAGCTACGCTTGGAAAATCACTAGTTATTCCTAGAGCAATTGCGATATTATAGTGTTACTTGTAAGACTGCTCAAATGCTTTGGTGGAAAAGAAGTTATTGGAGGGGGATGGGTCAGCAATCGTGTTTAGCTAAGTTTGTAACAGGACAGTCAAGTCCAGTTCTAAGCTACCCCATTTTAGAATACGTTAAATTCATACTTTAGCGTAATTATCATAATAGGGTATTGTTGCTGAAAATTGTAATCTATTTTAAAAAAACTGATCGATTTTCGTTTAATTTATGATTTATTTCATTTACACAAATTTTACAACTTCTGTAGTCGATATATTGTGAACCAGTTCTTGTTTAAATTGAAGAAAATTGAATAAATTAATCCAAGTATTATTTCCTGAATAATATGTCTTTAAATATAAAGTAATTTTCTTGTTTATTTCTAAACAAATATAATAATTAAAAAACGGTGTAGTTTCATTTAAAATTACCTTACATATGTTATAGATTAATTATTTACTCTCATTACACTGATGAGTACTATCCAGGACTATATCAGCAATGAGCATAATACTTTTCATATGCGAGATTTAAATCCAGGTACCGTGTTCTTTGAGTTCATTTGTTTTCAGACTAAAATATTTCCGTATATTATATATTTTATAATAAGATCAATATATTATTCATGCTTCGGTTTACAAAAAGCTGAATAATTATTTCCGATTAGTATTCCAAAAACATTGGTATGATGACTTATATAAAACTTCACATATAAAAACCCGTGTAACTGTTAGTAACAACATAGTATTTGGAGAATTACTATTTTTAACGATTCTGGTATTTTCAAATATATTTTATTCAGAAATGTTAACAATAATATACTTATAAAAGAACATTTATTTTTCAATCAAATATTTTGAGCGGTAAGTTGGCTTTACAGTTAAAATGAATTGATTGGAGATGAACAGGCTTTCAGGAAACTGATAAATACATTTGATTTAATAACATTGAGAGTTTATTCCTATTCCTTTTTATTCCATAAATAAATCCTTAGTTACATAAAACTCTTTACTGCTTTACACTTAAATATTTTTAATAAAGAAAATAGATTCTTTAAAATAGTGATTTCCCTGTGCGTATATAATCTTTTATATGCTAAATGTACACAAGATATTTACAGAAATATTATAATAAGATTATTTTGGTGATATTGGATTATTCAAATTTTCGTAATCAGACAATGTATCTGCAAGTGGCGATGCAGAATGTTACTGGGCAGGTCATATTAATCTGGAGATTCCTCGCAAGTGTCTGTTCTCTCGCCAAGACAGCAGCAAAAATACTCTTGCTACTTATGTATTTCCCTTTTAGGCAATATCAGAAGTTGAATCCATAAAACTATTATCGTATCACCAGCATGTTTCTTCTTCTTTCGATATAAATAAATGAAATTGTCAACCCGTGAGTTCAGGAAATTAAATGAGAATCATTGCCAAAGTATTCAAAAAGCGGTTTCGAAAGAAGAAAGCTACGGAATTTTATTGCAAAATAATTTTCTATAAATAATTCCAATAAATAAGTCACGAAAATGTTACTTAACATTTGTAACAAACTGATTAGTTATTTCTTAAAATCTTTGTTTTTGCCACTTGATTAAAACATCCGGAAATATAAAAAAAAATATTGCAGATTAATGACATTTAAGCAATTGCATCTTTGACATAAAATGCATACTTTTATATTTGAAAGATGTCTAAAAACTAAACTCAGTTAGTAGAGAATACATTTTCCATACTATTGTTCGTTTAATTTAAAGCTCAATGGAGAGTGTGAGGGTGTAGAGATTAAGAGGTGTATAATTTGAGAATTTGTAGAAAAGATAACGGTTGATATTAGTCATGAAGAGTTTAAGATTGTAGCGATGGGAGCAATAACCTCTTTCTAGTCAGTTGGAGAATGCAACAGTTTCGAGGAAGAAGCTGTCTGAGTAGAACTTTCTTCTTACCAGTCAAACAAGGAATGAGGATGTCATAGAAGTGAAGATCCAAACTGGGGGAAGTAAGGAATGTTGTTCATCTGAAGAATGTAAGAATGTATCATTTATGGCAATGTAAGGTGGAAAAACCTTACTTACAAGGTCGTGTAATATTGTTTACTCTCTGCCATAGCGGGAAAGTTAGGTCAAGTTCAGATATGAGAGCAGTACTTAATTTTTCGTCTCATCTGAAACTTTGGAATCTTTGCCAGTCGTGCACAGTCATATATTCTAGAGTGCATTTTAATTTTAACAGACATTTCGCTCAAGTGACCTCTTTGAAATTACCACCGTTTATCATGACTGGAGAAAACTAAGAGTTTACTGTGTGATGACGTAATATTATTTGCTTTGCTTTAGCCATATTGAATTTACAAACCAGTCGCTTCCTCATTGACCTATGCGAGCTAAGTCAGACAGCAGATCAGATATCGCACAGAAAAAAAGGCTTCGATTTCTTTCGTATTTAATGGTTTCGTCTCTAATCTGTATTTTATGTAAAAACGCAAAAAATATTTTCCTTGGATTTAATAATCTATACTTGTATACGATATTCTTTTTAACCATCATTATATCATAATTTGAAGCGTAAATGACTGAATACAATTTTCTTATGTAATTTTAATGTTTTATCTAATTAATATTCTTTTATGGGTTTTTGTATGAATATTCTTCAAAAGGAAATTTTGAATTCGTCCAACGGGAAAAGAATAACGTTAAAATTAAAAAGGAAAAAATATTAGAAAAATTGTAAGAACATAACATAAAATTAAAAATAAAATAAAATAAATGTCTGTATTTATCAGAATATATCTTGAACGTAATTTTAAGTTTTTATGCAACCTTCTCTTTTCTCAAATTTGGGCATAGACTTAATGTCTATAAATGGGGTTTGTTCATGAATACATTAATTCAATTCTTCAATTCCATACGGCTTATTTTAGATGAGTAATACGTAATAGTTTTTAAAAATATAAACTTTTATTTATTGATATTTGTCAAACTTAGCCTTGTTTGGCACAAGATGAAATTAAGCAGTTTCGCCTGAAAAGTCAGCATTCGCCAACTTGATACCGAATGGGTTAGAAAACGGAAGACAATACATATCCCACAACAACCTTGATCACAATCTTAAAAAGATCACAATACAGGGACACTCCGTGTGGATCGACGTTACTAAACTGATTCATTGAGAGCTACAAAGAAGAGAAAATCGGGGAGAGCCATGATAGCCAGCCTTGTGAAAGAAGACAGCAAGAAGAAGAAGAAGAAGAAGAAGAAGAAGAAGAAGAAGAAGAAGAAGAAGAAGAAAATTAAAAAATAAACCCAGTTAAACGACACGGGCCATCACAGAGACAATCCAACTTTCTCTTATGAGTTTTGTAAAGTATTTGAAACTACCAGGTATATTTTACGATATTAGAAATAAGCATTGACTGCTGATACAAAACCGTGTTGTCTCTTGATATCATTGGTTGAGATTTGGGAAAACTAATACAAAAACCAAAGCAGAGACAAAATTTAATAATAATAATAATAATAATAATAATAATAACATTGAACTGGAAGCCTACCTCACAAAAAACCAATGACCCTCTCTTACAAATAGCAACACACCAAATCCGCTGCATCAACAAAGAAGCTGCACTCTCTAAGAAACAGTTTAATATACCTGAAATCCTACCAATAAAAACGAAGCGAATACCATATGCGTCAAACGAGTAAAATAGAAAGCAAAATAACTTGGCCAAATGAAGTTATAAAAAAAAAACAGGGAGGACAAGGCGTTGTATGCCAAATACATGAAAAAGAACGGATAGAAGCAGATGTGGACCAACAGAAAACACATCAGTGGCTGAGGAGCACCGGGAAACAAAAAAACCTAATTATTGCAACTCAGGACGAAAGCCTCGCAACCAGATTCTATCACTGTCGCATAATCAAGCGTAGAACTAACTTAAACGCAGGATCTACGGAAAATATGATGAAACTGTCGACCATATTATCTCAGGATGTCCGGAACTGGTAAAAAAATGAATATAGCCAAAGACATAAGAAGGTAGCAACATATGTGTACAGGAAGATATGCAAGAAGTAAAAACTCGAATCCACTGAGAGATGCTATGTGCGCCAACTAGACACAGTTACCCAAAATAATAACGTAACTATTGTCTGGGACATGCCAATTCAGACTGACAGGGAAATACAAGCCAACAGACATGATATTATCATAAAAGAAAAGGAAGTGTATGCTTATTGACATAGCAGTACCCTCGGAGTACACCTTCATAAAAATCATCGAGAATTTCTCCAAATAAAAGGACCTGGAGATCGAGATTAACAGGATTGAGGGAATGTCGACTGAAACTATACCAGTAGTAATCGTAGCTCTGATCCTCGTGAGAAAAGGAATGGACAATTTTACTAAGTGTCGCAGGTAACATCAACATACAAATTGCCCAGAAGATCGCCCTACTAGGAACATCCCATCTATTAAGAAACGTTAAACGACAATTCTCCGATAAGACCTAAGTGCTACAGTTTGGACCCGTTTCTACAGGATACAAAGCCGGAAACATAACACAAATAATAATAATAATTATAACGGTTACGGAGATAGGACCTGTTACAATTCTATGGGACGACACAATACACACTGACAGAACAATCATAGCCAACCGCCCAGATATTGTTATTAAAGACAACAAACAAAAACAGTGCCTCCTTATTGATAGATAGTGCAGTCCCTGCTGACTGCAATGTATCTTTGAAGATATTCAAAAATCTGTCAAAATACAAAGACCTTGAAATAGAAACCTCGAAAATGTGGCATATGAGAACATCAACAATCCCTGTTGTAGTTGGAGCCCTAGCACTGGTTGGAAAAGATTGCAGTAGACTAATTGAAGGGATTCCTGTAATCCATGCATCAAGGAGATACAAAAAAATGTTCTGACAAGTACAGTCCACACTTTACGAAGGGCTTTATCTATGTAATTTTTTTTTTTGTCAGTGGAAAGTGTCATGATGCCATTTCTAACCTTAGGTACCTGGACGCGACCCGGAAAGAAATGTGTAAACGCCAAAAATCAAAGAAAATAATAATAATAAAACTGAACAGAAGGTTTTATTCTTGCTGCTAATAGTCAATGCTTGCTAACTAGAAATGTTAGTCGGAAATCCAGAAATAATTGCTTATCTTGTATCATGTTGCATGATATTAGCACCCATTGAATATAAAACTCGGCATGATGGAGTAGGTCAATATCTCCACTGGAAAATATACAACATTTACGGGAAGGAAACTGCAAAAAACTGTTATGAACACCACCCAGACCAGGTTACAGAGATTGAACCTATAACAATGGGGCTTTACAATACACAGAGACAGAATAATCCAAGCTAATCACCCAGATATCGTGATCAAGGCCATAATAACCGTATATGCTTTCTTATTGACATGGTAGTCCCTGCAGATTTGAATGTATCTTTGAAGCGCTTCAAAAATCGAAATACAAGGATCTTGAAGTGGAAATCTAAAAAAAATGTGACACATGAACACATCAGTAATTCTGGTTGTTCCAATGGACTCAGTGAAGGAAATCCTGGTACGCCTTAAAGAAATAAAAAAAAATTATACTTACAAGTACAGCGCACACGTTACGAAGAGGTTTTTCTATGTAAAATATGTGGGATGTAAGTTTGTTTTTTTGTTTTTTTAATTTATTTATTTTTATAAAAGGGATCAGTGGAAAATGTTATGACGACATTTCTAACCTTTGGTCTCTGGTTGAGATCCACAATAAATATGTATACAAGAAAAGACAAAGGAAATAATATTAATATCACTAAAAGAAAGCCATGCAATCCGAAAATTGTCCATATTTAATAGATTCTCAAAATGGCAAATATCCCGAATTCCTCACTGCTGCAGCAATGAAAAATTAAATTACTGACAACAGCTTCTTATATGAAGACGCTTGAATTAAACTCGTGTATGGAAAATACCCAAAACATCTGGCTGAACCAGACATGGATATTCGCCAAACCCATCAATTGCTTACAGGCAGTGGTCTTAAGGGGTAGAAAGAAGACTTTATTATGTCAGCACAAGACCAGTATTTTCCAACTAATGCCTGCAAGCCTAAAGATGACACAAAATCCGCCGGTTGCTCATAGAATAATTTTGAAATTGTTGACCACATAATATCAAGGTGCCAAATCCTTACTGTGAAGGGATACATCATTAAAAATGACATGCTAGACCCAGTTACAGAGATCAAACATGTAACATTGGGACTTTACAATGCACAGAGAATAACCAAAGCTAATCGCCCAGATATCGTGATCAAAGACCGCAAAACAGTATGCACTTTCTTATTCACAGGGCGGTCCCTACAGATTTTAATGTATCATTGATGCTCTTCAAAAATCTCTCAAAATACAAAGATACTGATGCGCAAATCTAAAAATGTGGCACATGAAGACTACAGTAATTCTAGTTGTAGTCGGAGCTCGAATTGATTGGAAAATGTCCCGAAAGACTCATTGAAGGAAATCCTGCTACGCAGGAAATACAACAGATTATATGACATATTAGGAAAATATATTTAATTTATTGGAATATCTGTTCGAATTATCCCATTGAAGTTCCGGATATATTGTACAAACAGTCCCGAATGATGTCACATATTGTAAATGGAGTGAGTATACTGAGGAATTTCGCAATCCTCACAGAAAATTAAGGGGAAATATACCAGGCGTAGTAATAAAGGATTTCAAAAATGTAACCTACTTACTATGACTTGCGTACAATTTAAAAAAGTTTCAAATAATAAGGACCTGTACATCGAAGTAACAAAAATGTAAAAATTTAAAACTAAGATTATTCCGCTTGTGATATGATTATTGCTAATGATAATGAAGGATACCGAAAATCATGTGAGCAAAATTCCTGGATAACAGCATCACAGAGCTATAAGACCCTGCTTTCTGCTGAATTGCACACATGTTCGGAAAAACTGTCTCTATCTAAACGAAACATTCAAATATGCATAGATAACTCTCTTACAGCGCTCTTTTTTACTCAGAGACCCCGAAGGGACTTGGTAATTAGGCACATAAAATTACTCTCTAGCAAGATCTTACGACACGCAATAATAATAATGATAAAGTATAAATATATATGTTCAGTCTTGTGCTAAACTAAGTTTAGTCGACAGCCTTATGTGCATATGTAAATGCGTACCAATTTATGACCTTCCACATTCATAGATAATAAATTCTAGTCAGTCATCCAGTTCTCTTATAATCCTGTCTCTGTGCAGATTAAATTAAACTCATTACAGATTAGTAATGATTTACAATTCTAATTGTCTACTAGGCAAGATCTAGATATATCCCATACCGTCGGTAAATACTACAAGATAAAGTCATATGGACTAATAATTCCAGACGCTTTCTTCTTGTGGTATCCTCTGATCAGTGGACTGCATGAAATAAACTGACAAGAAAAGAAAACTGGTAACTGTTGAAACTTGACTAATGCATGGAATAATAATGCAACACAAAATGTACTTAGAACAAAATGTATTGAAACAACAAAGTGTACACAATATTTACATATAGTCTTTTGTATATTCCTGGGAAGACCGTTCCTGGAGAATGTGTTGACTGAGTCGCAGTCGGGCAGTCTTTAGTTCAATCTCTTGATTCCTGTATTTATCTATCCACCCATGAGGATAAAATGTGGCACAAGGCCGGTTTAAAGTGGGTATCTCGTAGGCTCGGCCAAAAATATGGCCTTTCTGAACCCGCCTAGACGGGTTCAAGGCCTGTCTACCACCCCGGACGAAACCCTGACTCTCGGCAAAGCCTCGTCCGGGTCCCTCACTGCAAAATGCAGAGAGTTCGACTGAGAGTGAATCTCTTGATTCCTCCCTCTCTTCCCGGTACCAACCATATTTATATGGTCGGTACTCCACTATGCAAATTAGGTGGATCCTACCACAACAGTAACCAAGCAACATTTTCGGAGCAATCTCCACCTAAGGGGAAGACTATCATTCTCAAAACTCCTTTTCTCTCTCTCTCTCTCTCTCTCTCTCTCTCTCTCTCTCTCTGTGTCCCTCTTTTTTCATGCATTATATTTGGCTCGTGATTCAGAAGTGTAAGATGTTTCGCGCACATTTACATTTGTTTACATTTAAATATGAAGGATGTGTTTTTATCGGGAGATGGGAAATGCGACGTCGAAATGCGAAGAGCATTTCGATAGGGAAAGAAAACTTCCAAAATTTAAGCCATGTATTAAGAAACAAGAACATTTCGTTAGAAGACAAGGAAAAGTGTGGCAAACTATGTAATATCGGTTATCATATATGGCAGTGAATGCATATTGAAGGCAAGAGGGATATTATGAAAGCAACGAATAACTTACTTAAAATCATGTATATATGGTTGGCACAATAGACAGTAGCAATG
>CAHIKZ030004979.1:3050000-3060000 GCA_903632075.3 Acanthosepion pharaonis | reverse complement strand
TATTTACCTATTCTTTCTTTCTTTTAAGTTTTAACGGGTCTTTTTGTTCTTAGCTTATTTCTCTTTTTCACTTTGATTCTTTTGTGTTTAACTGATAGCCATTTTTATTTGGTTTTTCCTTCTTTAATATATCCACAGAATTTAGCATTATTTTCTTATTTTGAGTTACTGTTCTTTTTTCTTTAATTTCACCAGATATTCTTTCTTTCTTTCTTTATATATTCTTAAAACTGGCATTTCTTTTCCCTTTCAGTTTTATCGATTGCTCTTGTTTTTCTTCAAAGAAAATCTTTTTCTAGCTTCTTTTTCTTTATCTATTTTTCTTTGATTATCCTTTCTGTTTTACATGTGTTTTCTCTATTTTTTTCTTTAAGTTTTCTCATAATCTTTTGAAAATTCTTTCTTTCGAATTTTAATCATTTTTTTAAAAGATGATTATGCTTCTCCGTTCCATGTTTACGTCTTTCCCTCTTTACAAATTTTACAAAAGAAAAAAAAAACCCAAAAAACAAAAGACGGCGTTGTATTTATTTGCCGCCCATTTATTGACCTTTTCTCTCCCTTTTCCGTTTCTCTCTCTCTTTTAACTTCGCAGTCCACATCTCTCCATCATTCCAACCATTATATCTTCGTTTATGCTCCATGTCTTCTCCATAATCAATACCTGTCTGTTTTTGTTTTTTTTTCTTCTCTTTTCTCCTTCCGCTACGTCACTCTATCACTTCGAGACAAATTCATCCAATCGCAGGGCGAGAATTTGTACAGTTGATTCTCGCCTCTTGACGAGAGGAACTGAATAAATATCAGTAAAGGAAACAAAGAAATCAAAACACGTTGCAAGTTTCTAATGAAGAAATGAATTAATGCGTTACATAGAATTGCTAAAACAGGTAAACATTAGCGCCGTTGAAAAGAATAAAAATATAAAACAGATTTCATGTTAAAGAGAACAATAAAATAAAAAAACAAAAAAACAAAAAGAACTGCCTTCCCTGTTTGCTCCACGCTTGCACCCAAACAATTTTTTGTAAAACATGAAGATGAATAGAAAGTTTAAGTTTCAAAACTAATTCATTTGTTATTTTTACCCAACATTCCGGGCAAAAATAAATGATGTTATTTTTTCTGTATGCTTTTTAATCTCTTTACGAGTTTGATACTGATCATTCATTTTTATATATCAGCTATTATTATTATTATTATTATTATTATTATTATTATTATTAAGTATAAAAATATATAAATCTACGAAAAGTCTTTGTACAAACGTTGCTTATTGTGTAATGAAAAACTGCTGAACTGGTAATAAACGTGTCTTAACGAATGCAACGCCGCCCCCGTGAAGGCATGCAACTGAAACTTGCTAATATGAAGATGATATTGTTCATCTTGGAATTTTCCGTTAGTTGATTACTTACTAATAGGAAATAATCAAACAGCTTAGTATAAATCTTATGGAAATTTCCTGGCATTCTGTTCATATACTCGGGCCGTAAAGATAATAATTTTCTTATGTAACCAGCCTCATCCTTTTTAAGGGTCGAAAGATCGGTAGATTCTGAATATTTTTTTCAGAATGTGTACCTTAAGATGTTTGTCGAAATTACGGTCGTTAGTAATAAAATGCTCTGCAAGTTCCGTTGATGTCACATTATTGCACCTGAGATCATACCTGTGTCCATTGAATATTTTATTTAATTTTTCCGTTGTGCAAACTTGAAAATATCCATTTTTTTAGCATTGTGCCACAATTACTGTATTCAATCTGTTATAAATCGTAGACAAGCAACGTTTGTACAAAGACTTGTAATTTTGGTAGATTTATATATATTTTATATTTGAAAAAATTGTTTAAATATAACCTCAAGAAGACAGATATTCTGTTGAAATATTGTTTAACATTGTCAAGGAATGTGTTTTTTTTTTTAATTTTTATCTTTTCTTAAATCGTTGAAAAATATTGGGAGAGTTACGTAAATCATTTTGATTATTATTATTTTAATAATAATAATAATAATAATCGTGGCTGATTGGTTAAAACATTCGCTTTCCGACCATGAGATATGTATTTGAATCATATTATGGTTAATTTGTCACTTTTTGATGTTAAAAGACCTAAGAGGCGATCCTAGGATGCGGAGTGTCTAAAAATCATACTACGGTTTGACCAAAGGCTTGTGATTGTAATTGAGTAGATGGAACTATTTGGGAGCCCTTGAAGGTTGTGATAGTATGAAGTCGCAAGTCATTGTGACCGAGTGTCTGAGTGTTGATCAGAAACCGTAACCAAGTTCCGCTCATGTAGTTGCAGTATAAACCACAGGTGGGCTCTGTCGTTGTTGAACAAACACAAATGTGCCTGAGCAGGGTTCTGCAATAGGGTTTGGGGCGGATACGAGTTGATAGCAATTATCATTATTATTATTATTATAATTGGCTCCATTTTTGATTGTTTTCCTTTCTTCTGAGACTTTTACTTTTTTCTTTTTCCTTTATTTTAATTTCCTTTCCTTTCTTTTATTTTCGTTTCCCTCTTTAAATTCAGTTATTTTTTTGTTGTTATTTCCCATAAAGCATCAATCCTTTCCCTTTCTTTATTCTTAGATTTTCTTTTTTTTTTATTTTCATGTCACGTCTCATGCTTATTTTTCAGTCATTGTTTTCTTTTTCGTTAGTTTATTCGTTATCATTCTATTCTCATTCGCTTTCTTCGATTTTCCTTCACTTTCTTTATTTCTTACTTTCTTTTCCTTATCATCTCTCCCTTCTCTATACATTCGCTTTTGCTTTTTCTTCTCTTTTTTTTTTCATTTGTTTTTTTCTCTATTTAACAAATGTTTTCAATTTAAGGCCATATCATTTTGAAACGCCAATTCGCGTCAGGTCACCGAAGTTAATCAACGTCGAGCTTAGTCAGTACCTACATAGGTGATCATTTGGGAATACTAGGTTTTGCAAATTTGGATGTGTGGGTGGGGTAATGGCTAGCACCTCGGAATTCAAAATCGGAGAACCGAGTTGCAAATCAAATCGGGTTACTTATATTCACTAACGGGCAAATATATTTGGGAAAGTTATGAACCACTTCTTCTCCTTCTAGCTATGAGTTATTTAATAATACTTCTATAAAAAAAAATCATTATTATCTTACGATATTCTTATAATTTAAATATATATATATATATATATATATATATATATATATATATATATATATATATATTCTGGATTTAAATAAACTGCAAAATTTCGATAAGCCGTCAAAACAAATTAATCAATCTAATATTTTATGTTATACTTCGTATTTTCATTGCTAGTTGTCTCATAATGTCTTTTCTTTCTACTGACATTTTCTTTTCTTTTTGCATCATTCTTATTCTCTTTCTGACTTTCTTTCACTTTTTCTGTCATCATTTTATTTTCTCTTTCTTTTTTTTCTTTTTTTCTTTTTCTTTTTTCTTTTTTCTCTTTCTTTCTTTCTTTCTTTCTCTATTTTTCTCTTTTCTTTCTACTTCATCTCAGTTTTTAGTATTTTTCTTTCCTTTTGTATATCTTTCTTAATTTATCGTTTCTAACTACATATTTCTTTACTTACCACTTTCATAATTAAATCTCATTCATCCTCACATTTTTGTTTCCTTTACAAATTTTCTATATTCTTGTTTATTGAGAATTATTTTCCCGCTATTTTTAAAATTATTTTTATTCATTTCTGTTAATTCTTCCTTCTTCTGAATTATGACTTTTCTTATATTTTAAATATATTCATTTCTTAATTTCATTTGTTTTACTCTTTTTTAAACGGTTTTATTTATTTCGTTTACTTGTTTTTCTTTCGTTATAGATCACTGTTTATTTATTTGTTCATCTGCTTGTTCATTCGTTCATCTGATTTCGTTCTTATGGGATTTAATATCTCTTTATGCCATCTAGATTATTTCTGTAAAAAAATGAATGATTTTTTTTTTATTCGCTATTCATCTTTTTCTTTATTTCTTACAAACTTTCTTTTTCATTTATTTCTCTTTCTTTCGTTTCTTTTTCTTAAAGTTTTTTTTTCTATTCCTTTTTTTCCATATTTTTTCTAATAGATTTTTGAAATGCCACCCATTTCTTTCGTTATTTATTACATACTTTATTTTTTCCATTCGTTCTTTCATTTATATTTAATTTCTATCACATTTCTTTCTTTTTTTTATATAATTCCTGCAAATATGTACAATATTACCTTCTGCATGTTACTTTGTTTTATCTTATGTGTTTTTTTTTTACTATTTTTTTTCGTTTTTAAACTTTAAATATATTTTAATTTTTTCAGTTTTATTTATTTCAGGTATATATCTCATTTTTCTTCTGAAATGTTTCAACATTTTTATTCCTATTTTATCATTGTCGGTAAATGATTTCTTTTGGCTTTCATTCTTTCTTCTTTCATTATTCCTGTAAATTTTACTTTTGAACGTATTTCTTTCCTTCGTTTGTATACGGTTACTTTTGTCGATTCGTTTCTCATTTCTTCTTTTTATTCTACAGAATTTCTTGATTTTCTTGTCGTTTTTTCTCATCATTACTGCGGGTTATCCTCTTTGTTTTCCTATTTATTTCGTTGTTTTCTTGTAGTTTTTTTCGTTTATCTCACAAATTGTATTTTTGTTGTTGGTTTTTTTGTTTTGTTTTTTTTTTTGCTAATAAGCTTTCATTATAACACACCTTTTCATTCTTATTTTGTTAGCTTTTGTAATTTCTATTTATTGCTTTTTCCTTCGTTCTCTTTTACAGGAACGATTTTCATTTTGTTCCTCTTTCTTTCGGTGTTTCCTCCCGTTCTTATTCATTCGTATTTTTTGATTTTCTTCCATTTTAAACAGAAGTTTGTTTTTCCGTTCGTCACTTATTTTGCTTCTTTTTTCCATATTAATTCCTTAATCCTTCCTTCGTTCTATTCTTCATGTTCTTTTTTACAAAGTTCTGCATTCTTTCACTCATTCTTAATTGTTTCCTTATCTTATTTTGAATCATTAGTTTTAAGTATTTTTTTTCATCCTATAAATTTCTGTTTCGTTCGCTTCCCGCTTATTCTCACAGATTAGTTTGTGTGTTTCTCTTGCATACATTTCCTGTTAATCTATCTACTTAACTTTATTTCATTCTTTCCTATGTGTTTTCTTTCCCCTTCCATCAAGTTTCCTTCTTTTCATTCGTTTTTAATATTTACCTCTTGTTCGAAATTCACTTCATCATCTTTATTTTATTTACTTCATTCATATCTTTTTTCTTTTATCGTTTTTTTTTACTTTTGTTTTACTTTATTTCTACTTGCGAAATTTTTTTTTTTTTTAACTTTTTTCATTCGTATTTTCCACAGGTTATTTTTTTCATTTTCTCTCTTCAATATTTCGTGCTTACTCATGGAATTTAATTTTTTTTCTTTCTTTTTCTGTCATCTTGTATTTACTTAATTCCTTCCTCTCTCTTTAGAATCTTATTCCAATGTTTTATTTCTTACGCATATTGAAGTTCTTTTTTAAATGTTTTCTTTTTGCTTCTTGATATTTTACTATTTTCATTTTGGTTTTGTTTATTCCGTTCTTCATCTGTCTTTTCTTATGTTTACATGAATTATTTTCCATTTGTCCTTACGCTTCTTTTTCACTTATATTTGCTTAGACATTTTGTTCTTACAAGTAACCTCTTTCATTTTCTTCCTTCTTTTTTCATTCTAGCATAACATTTATATCTCCTTAGTGTATTTTTATTTCGTTATTTCCTTAGCTTTTCTTTCGTCGTTCTTTTTCTTTCTTTGCTACTAGCTTTTCTTTTGTTTCATTCCATCCTATTTCTTTTGTTTTTTCTTACCGCTTTTATCCCCACTTTCTTACTGATGTATTTTTTTGCTAATTTCTTTTTCTTTTTATTTCATGTTTTTTTTTTCGCCGTTTTTCCGTATTACTTTCATTCGTTTTAAAGCTTATTATCCGACCTTTCTTCCTCTTCCCTTGACTCAATCTTGCTAGTCTTGTTTTCTCTTGTTATATATTTTGTCGCATAAGATGTAGTTATTTGTTCACTTTTTAATTTTTTGTTCTTAAATGCTTGGATTTCTTTCATTAAACTTCCATACGTTCTTTCTTAGAAATTTTCTTTCGGCAATTTTCACCTGTCCTATCGTCTTCCAATATTATTCTGATGTTTCCATTTCTTATTAAAAACGTCATTTTTTTTTGTTTTTCTTTTAATTTTATATTTTTTAATTTTCTTTTTTTTTGTTTTTTTTTTAATTTTATATTTTTTAATTTTCTTTTTTTTTTTTTTTGACCATCCGTTTATGTACCTTTCTTAATTTCATGAATCCTTTTAAATTTTATACTGTTTATCTTATTGCCTATTTTTCCATCTGTTCATTTCCCGGCCATCTTGTTTCATTTTTTAATTTTATACTCTTCTATTTTCGTTTTTCTTTTTTCTTCATCAGTTTCCACTAATTTCAGTTTTTCTTTTCTTTTTCTTATAAATTTTATTCTCCTTCATTTATTGTAACTGTTCTTTTTCGATACTTTTCAGTTCTTATGATTTCACTAGTCTACTTTTAAATTTCATACTTTTTCTCTTATTACAATTTTCTGTTTTTCTCTACGTTTCGGTAACTTACGATCTTTTTTTCTTTCATTTTAAATTTCATAGATTCTTTTTATTCTTTCTTCGCACAAATCTCCGTTCCTTTTTAAATATGTTTGTTTCCTTTTAAATTGCATACACTTTCTTTTATTATCTCTTTTCATTTTTCCATATATTTCGTTCTTTTTATCTTTTTTGTTTCGAATTAAATTTTAAAATGTTTCTTTGATTGCACTTTTCTGTATTCTCGATATTTTTCCGTTCCGTTCGTTCTTTCTTGCTTTTTTTTTAAAATTTCATACTCATTTTTTTTTATTTCCACTTTTAATTTATCTATCCGTTTCCTTTCTTTTCAAACTTCCTGATTCGTTCTAAATGTTATCCTCTTTCGTTAACTGTCAACTTTATTTTTCAAATCGTATATTTTCCTTTCGATCTGTCTTCTTTCCCTTTAAATGTCATGATCTTTCTTTTGTGTACTTGTCTTCTTTCCATCGGTTTCCGTTCCATTCTATCTTTATTGTTCGCTTTCAAATTGTATTTACTCTCGTTGGTTGCCTCTTTTATTTTTATCATCCCTTTCTTTTCCTTTCGAACTTACGTCTTTCATTTTAAATTTCGCACTCATATCTTTATTATTGCTTCTTTCGACGAGTTATGGTTCAAATCTTTGTGGTCTACTAAAGCAAGTCATACCCTTTTGTGTATTGTGGCTGTTATTTTTGCATACATTCCAATTCTTTCGATCTTTTTCGTTCCTTTTAAATTTCATATTATTATTTTCTTATCGCTTTTTTTGTTCCATCCATTTCCTTTCCTTTCAAACATTCTTCTTTGCTTTCAAATTGCATACACTTTATTTTAGTGTCTTTTTTTCCCTTTTTTCTAAACATTTCTGTTTCATTTGATATTTTTTTATTCATTTCAATTTCCTACTCATTGTTTTATTTTAACTTTTCTTTTTCTGCCAATTTCCGTACAATTTGTATTTAATTTTCCTTTAGAATTCACCTTTATTTTAGCTTTTCTTTTTATCACGCGTTTCCGTAGTTTTCGATCGTTCTTTCATATCTTTTTTATTTATTGTCGTTTTTTTTTCAAACTGTTTCTGTTTCTTTTTGGTCTTTCTTGTTTCTTTTTACAAGTTAATTCTCATTCCCTTAATTTTCGCTTTTCCTTTTTTCCATCCATTTCCATTCTTTTCATCTTCTTTCTTTTAGTGTTGAATTTCTTTTTTCAATCGTTTCTTTTCTTTTCCGTAATTATTGTTTAATTTTAAATCCCATACTCATACTCTGATTGTAGCTTTTCTTGTTTCCACATGTTATAATTCCTTTCTGACTTTTTGTTTGTTCCTCCATTAGTTATATTTTATTATGAGAGGTTTTAATCCGTTTCTTCTTATTTGGGGTCTTGTTCTCTTTTCTTTCGCTTTTTCTATAAGTTCTTTTTCGTTGTTGCTGGGGTTTTTTTCTTTTCACTATTTTTCTCTGATTATTCTTTCTTTCTATGTTTCTTTCAGGTTTTCATTGTCAAGTTATTCCTTTAACTTCTCCCTTTCTTTCTTTCTTTATTCTTTTTATTATTTTAAATTATTTACTCATTAATTTATTGCGGTTTTAATCCATTCCTCTTTCTCTCGTACGACATACGTTTTTCGTTTGTCTATTTTTTGGTTTTTTCGTACCTAAAGTTTTTCATTCGTTTCTCTTTATTTAGGGATTTATTAAAGACGTTTTATTTCTTTTTTCACTTTTTCTATAAGTTTATTTTACTTTAACTATTGCTTCCTCAATTTCTTTTTTCTCTCCGATTATAAAGTCTTTCGGTGTTTCATTTATGGCTTTCATTTTCCTATTGTTCCTTCTTCTTTCTTTCTTTAATCTATTTTCAATCGTTCTTTATTTTTCAAAAATATCTGCTTAACTTTTTTCTGTTCCTCATTTTGCTCGTATATGTTTTCTCATTCATTATACCATTATTCTTGTTTAGTTGTTTGTCTTTCCATAATTTTTAATAGTTTATTACACTTTCCATATTTTCAATCTTCCTGTTGAATGATCTCATATGATGTATTTATTTGGTTCATCTCCCGTTTTTTTTCCTTTTTAATAAGTTTACAATTGAAAGGTTTATTGCGCTTCAAGTTTTATTTTATGCAGTGTTTACATAGGCTAGAACGTTCGCTTTCCGTCCATGACATCAGGGTTCGAATCTCCTTATGGTAGATTTATCAGAATGTTTACTTATTAATGTTATCGACCCGCTCAACATAGTTGCAGTATAAACAACAGGTAGGCCCTGTAGGTGTTGAACAAATACAAATGCACAGGCTTCTGCAATAGGGATTGCCTTGCCGCCCTAGTAGAACGGTATCTTCGGATAGTGCGGTCAACCACTTATTCAAATAATTTGTCACTCTTTCTGACAGGTTTTATTCTTAATATTATTCTTGTTTTACAGATTTCTATATCACATATATATTATTATTAAAAATATGAAAAAATATACATCATGTATAATAATTTAATTATATATTTTGTGAAGAGTTTTTTTTATTCACAAACATTTCACTTTATCTTTCATTTGTCCATAAGGATTTAAATTTATTTTTCAAAATAATAATAATAATAATGATAATAATAATAATAATAATAATAATAATTTCCTCCACTCTGTCTTTATTAATCACTTTCTTTCTTTCTTTCTTTGTGTTCTCGCAAAAACGACTGATTCTAGCATCTTGTGTTAATTAAAATTTCCTAATTTTTACAATGCTTCACAATGTTCTTTGGTTTTGTTTAAATTAAATTAGTATTGAACAGAAAGATTTGAAGATATTGTGAATTTATATATAAAAGAATAAAAAATGTTATTCAATAAGTGTAACCTATTTATTTATTATTTATATATTGATATTTATATATTTATATATAACAACCTCTATAAACGCATATATGTTTCTGTTTCTAATACATTTCTTGCAATGCAGGAAATCTATACGGATCATAAACGAAAGTGCAGAGAATAATCTAAATAAATTTGACATGTTGGATCCTAATAATAATGGAGTGTTGGTTATTTGTTGGAATGATGTTTGGTTTCAGATAGAAATTAATCAGAATATAAGATAATATGTCAAAAAGACAGCTACCTAATCAGATGTAGCTTCTATTTAAGGTTTCATTTGTTTTTTATAATTTGTTTTATTTTCTTCCATTATTTACTTATTACTTTATTTCTCTCTTCCTTTATTTCCTTTTTTCGATTTTTTATTCTTACTTATATTCGTTTGTTTCCTGTGTCGTTCGTTCATTTATATAATTGTTTTTTTATTCTTTCTTTCTTAATGTCATTTTTATTTCATTAATTCTTTTCTTTCTTT
>CAHIKZ030004979.1:2942500-3045000 GCA_903632075.3 Acanthosepion pharaonis | reverse complement strand
GGCGTATTCCAGATATCTTCGTAAATGAGTTGTTGTTAGTTACAGAGAATTGTGTGACGCCTACAAAATAACCCTGGAATGCAGTTTACAATTGACGAGTGCAGAGTTAATAGATTATTTTGAAATAAGACAAACATTACTTTGCTAACTCTGGCCGATAGATGTGGGTGGCGTTATATTCCAACACACGAAAATATAGATAGTATAAACGAGTCAAACATTCTACAAGACATGTGTATGTCACACTTCTTAAGAAGCTACATGACAGGCATTACGAAGTAAAAAAGAAAATAACACAAGTAGCGAAAAACACTACCTAACAAGTTTGTTCAAATGGATGGCAGAACTGCGGTTCATGGAGATAACGAAATGATAAAAGTTACTAATAGCTACATGATATTCTGGAGAATCATGAGCCATAACTTCCTGAATAGACAAAGCTCATCGAAGGAGAAGAAGTCTTTAAATAAGAATGCAGCGTTAGGTTTTTCTTCTGAAGTGGCAATACAAACTTGATATAGAGCAAGGACATTCTTACAATGTCTTTATATCATTCATTTAGCTAATCAAGACGAATTTGTTTTCACAATTTCTTCTTTTGTGTCTTTGTTCGTACATTTGAGATAACTATAGTTGTTTTCTATTTCACCACACGGTCGGCTTTGTTGGGTTTTTTTTCGAGTATACGCTGTCATGTTAAAACGTTCAATGTTTTATCAAAATGAATGCCACGTAACGATTTTTCGGGATTTTTGTACGTGATAATCTTTACTTGTATTTTAGGTTCCCCCGGGAATTTTTGTATATTTCTCAATTGTTCTTTCCCTTTCTATTGCCCCAGTAACTCCCCGGGAATTAAAGTAAGAGGAAAAAACTGAATAACAGGAAAAAAGAAAGAAATGTAATAAAATGAAAGAAAGATGAACAGAAATGAAAAAGACAATATACTAAAAACGGAAGAAAAATGAAATAGCAAGGAAAAGAATCAGAAAAATAACAAAGGAAAGAAGAAAAAATTTCAACGTTAATAAAAAACAGAAAGAATAGATCTAAACAAGATATAAATGTGAAGAAAACCAGGGAAGTAAAAAGGATTGAATGAAATAAATGGAAACCATTTATTAAAACAAAACTGATGTAAGACGTAGAGCGGGAAAAAAAAGTTTCAGAAAACGATAGAGGAATGACCGCAAAAAGAAAATATTTAAGTGTTATTAAAAAAAAGGAAAATTTATGAAGAAATCTTGTAAGCATTTAATAACACTGAAAGGAATGAAATAAATATTAAGCATTGAGTATGAATTGATAAAACTATATACATTTTTGTATCTTTCCACTCATTCGAAATGTACAGCGAATTCGGTTAATTTCCAGTGTAACACCCGCACTCAGTTCGCATTAGAAATTTCCAAAGTACTTACATTTATGTATAATTGTACATGCTTCATTCGAATCTGGCTTGATAAATTAGATAAAATCTACCGTTCTGGAGTTATTGACAGTGAAAGTTTGGATTCATTCGTATCGTGGGCAGTCATTACTGGCGTTGTTTGTATACATTCGCTGCAGAATAGCTATCAATGTAAGTATCATCGCGCAAACTGAGCGTGTGTACGTAAATAGTTCTCGTGCGCAGTAACTGACACAAATTTAGACAAGAAAGATAATATCCGAGCTTAGATTTCCGTAGTCTTTCGCGTTTAGCTTTCTGCAGCGAATGTATGCAAACAACGCGAGTAATGGCTGCTGCCAACGACGCGACTGAATCCCAAATTCCACTGTCGATAACTCCAAAACTGTAGATTTTATCAAATTTATCAAGCCAAATTCGAATGATATATTTACAATTATACATAAATGTAAGTATTTTGGAAATTTTTAATGCGAACTGATTGCGTATGTTCACTGCAAATTAACCGCGAATTCCACTGTTATCTGCGGAGTTCAATCAGGCTTTGAGATCATATATTTCAGAAACTTCGATTATGTGAATTTTGTTCGAAATTAATTGTTCGAAAACAATTATTCGAAAAAAATATTCAAACTGTAAATTGTTTCAATGAAAATTAATCGAAAGAAAAATTTTACTAAATGATAATTACTGAAAATGACACAAATTTTTATTACAATAAAAATTAAAAAAATGAAAGTGACAATACACAAATGATAATTATTCGAAATAAAAATATCGTTAATAAAAAATTAAGTAAGAAAAAATCCTTATAACCTGAAATTATATGACACTCTACGCAAACAGTCAACTACTGAAGAGTACTCGTTAACTAATTTTTTAACTTTTCCATTTAGGTGACCGTATTTCTCGGTCTCTTGATATCTTGGAAACCTGCTCTTACTTTTGTAATATGAATTTCTCTAAAGTCCTGTTCTTTTAACAGCGTCTAAGAATTTCTATATTATGGGATTATGTGATGACAATTGCTGCAAAAAAGCTTTATGCCATCCTTCAAGTGAGTTCTAGGTAAATCAGTATTGACTCTTTTTTTGTAATTTCTGTTTGCAGGAGAGACTTTGTAAATCACGGATACAATAAGAAGAACGCTTACGAGCAATACTCAGTGGGACGCCGCGATTTCCCATATAAATTGTGCTCCAATAACTTCAACCAATTTTAAATGTGAATTAAGTTTAAAATCGGTCCAAGTTATTAGAATACCGTTTATATATTTTTCCTTTACCTGTAACGTTATCAAATTATTTCAAGATGAGGTCGACTAAGCTTGCTCTCTGGTGATTCGTGTTCAAACCCAAACATCGACATCGACACTTTATTCCTATATGACACTCTCTCAAAGCAAGACCACATACGTATTTGAAACATAGATATTTCGAATAATTATTATGTAGTATAATTGTCCTTATGATTAATTTTCATTTAAACAATTTATAATTGGAATTTTTTTCCGAAAAAGTGTTTCCGAACAATTATTTTCGAACAAATTTCTCAATATGGACATTTCTTATCCTTTGAATAAGTAAGCAATATTTGTCTCCTTATTTACTTCCAAGTCTATGCTGTGTCATTTGTTTTACACAAAGGTATTAGGTTTTCACATCTTGCCTTCAATATGCTATGTGAGTATCAAATTCTCTAGGACCTCTTTCCTCACTATGTGTCCAAAAGATTTTATCTTTTTTTAATCTATCAGCAAGTGCTTTTTTTGTTTACGGTTTTAGTAATTATCAAAACAACTTCATTCATCCCATGTTTCCCCCACTGAATTATCAGCACCCTTCTGCAGAAACACATCTCTGTTGTTTCAAGAATCATCAACGTATGTGAGAAATTCGTCCAAGATAACCCGTAAAAGACATGATGTCGTCCGAGAAAACATTAATAATTTTCATTGTATCAATTTTTTTCTGATTTTACTGGGTCGCTTGCTCGTGTTTATTTCTGTAAGTTTGGTTAAAGATTAATGCAAATACTTTCATTAAGATTCCTAAATTTTCTAAGCTTCAGATTATTTTGAATGTTTTCTTCGTAAGAACTTATCAACGGATTTTCTTCTCGAGTTTTCCTTACTAGGAAATTGCAGGTAGCTCATTTTCAAGCTTCAGTTGATTCTGCCTTTTCTATTATATATATATATATATATATATATATATATATATATATATATATATATATATATTATTATTATTTTTATTATTATTATTATT
The DNA here is from genome assembly GCA_903632075.3 of Acanthosepion pharaonis. Taxonomy (NCBI): domain Eukaryota; kingdom Metazoa; phylum Mollusca; class Cephalopoda; order Sepiida; family Sepiidae; genus Acanthosepion; species Acanthosepion pharaonis. Next base: position 3,041,319 of record CAHIKZ030004979.1, on the reverse strand, counting down.
ATTATTTTAATTTACATATAGAAATTCTACTGATCTTTAACCCAACTTATATAATAGGAGAAATATTAATATTTTCAAAGTGTAAATAAGATATATAAGATGTGATTTAAATCATCCGTCTTGTGATTAAACTTAAATTTCTTACATGTTTAGCTATTTTATACTGATAAAATATACATATTTTGTCAATAATAATCAATAAAAGATATTCCTTCATAGTTTTGAAATATACAAGAGTATTTACTTGATATTCCAAATGAATTAGTTAAAATAGATAAATTGAAATTATTAATATTTTTTGCTTTCGGAAAAAGCGAATTATATTTTATGAAGGTAATGAAAATTTATAAGCGAAATAACATTATGTTTCGCGTGGTAAAACGAAAATCATATTAAATTCCATTACTGCATGTGGAATAGTTTTAGAAAAATATTTCTTACACTGATATCCATTTGAGTTGGGAAGCACAATGCATCCTATTCGGTTATTTGTATGAAAGCAGGTAATAATGAAATTATTTGTCATTCGGTATGTTTAAGTTCAGCACGGACATAATTGTTTAATTATCCACGTATATATCTCTGTGTTTTTCTATAAGTATGTACGTGCATTCATTAAAAAATAATAACAATCTATTTTCCAAAAGGTTTTTAGTTGGTAATTTTTAGAAACTCGAATAAGTTGTTATGTATCGAAAAAAAAAGTGGATTATCTATGTATGTTTCAGGACAAAAAAAGGAACATTGAACAATTTGAGCAAAACATTAAAGCGTAGCATAGATGTGGCCTAATAGGGTAGGGTGAATTTTCGCTTTTCCTTAGAAAATCAACATTGCAGTCAGTTTGAAAGCTTGGAGTTGGTGTGGTAAGTAGTAACACTAAATGTTCAATTCATAGACTTTACCAGTTTTCGAGCATCTATTTTCAAATATTGTCTATAACAATGTAGAGAAATACCTAATTTCCGCATGTATTTTTTATTTTTTTTAATAAATTGACTTTAAATTTTTTCTGTCAAGAATAATCCAAATAAAGTTAATAACCTTTGTACTATGTGCATTGAATGGAAAATATATTCAAACCAGAATCCTACTTATGAATCACCACTAGAAAAATATGCAATTTATTACTGTATTCGTTGAGTAAATCTGTAAAACAAAAAGTAAAAGATTACAATAAAAACTACTCAATGAATAAGATTTGTTACATAAATAGATAAAAGTATAACACCATAATAGTGCTGGACACAAATTATAAAACAATTTATTTCAAAATTTGCATTGTTTAGTGAAAATCGTACTAAAACTACAGCAGTGTATAATATATTACATCATAATATAGTTAAATTGTTCACTGTAATCTCCCTTTGAAGTAAATGAGGATCTTATTTGATGAAACAATGATTTAGTAATAATGTACGTGTGCCTTAAATCTTGTCCATATAGAGCGCTTGTAAAGCGCTTGTAAATTTACTTTAGTAAATTAAAATCTTATAAGGCTGTGCTATCAAGTTTTCAATGGTCACCGGAATGAAATTCCAACGCTACAATTTTGAAACTAAAGTTAATCTTTAAACGGTAACGATTTTGGAAACGATATCTTATGTTATTTTTTTATTATATGAAACCACAACTTTTAAACTGAGTGCAATACTACAATCCCAAAACTGCCCTACCCTAGGAGTACAAGGCCGGGAGAATGGGACAACCAGTGAGAATTGCATTCGCTATTAAGTAGTAATTGCTCGTGCGAGACAAGCTTGTTAAAGTGCCCAAAATGATTTTCTAAGCGTAGCTGTAGCACATAGATAAAAGAGTGGATTAAGGATCGAACTTAATCTCCCAGTTACATTCCATACGTAATATACGCTTAGGCGTTCATATCTACTTCCATTCATGACAGGCTATGCAGAATGCTTTTCCTGCAGTAGTTTGCAATTTCTTTCTGCGGTAGACTGATTGCCAAGCAAGGATAGATGACACAATCTTTTCTAATATTTAACCCATAGCTGGGAGGGGAAGAAGAGAATGACTCATACCTTTCCCAAAGGTATTTCATGTACGTGAATGCAACGAACCCGACTTGAATTCGAACACTGCGCTCCAGTTTTTTATTACAAATCGATATTCATATTCATTATTTACACCACAACGTGCACCGAAATTTCTATTCAGCCGTAATTGATCGAGCAAAACATGCTTGTTAACCAATATACCACAACGAAATGCCCTAAATTTTGACATGTTTACAGCAACTTATTCAAAGCTTAACAAATACAAAAGAAAATTAACCAATCAGATCTTGCCGGTTAAATTTAATTTAAATAGAACTTGTAAAAAATATAATGGGTGTAACAGCAAAATTGTCCAAATCGTGTAAGAGCATGCTTGTCAATTCCAAAAAAAATGTTTAATATCTAAAAAAAAAAAACACAACTAATTGAGTTTCTTTTTTTTCATCTTTTCAAAATTTGTCGAAAGTATCACTGAAAAATCCTTTGAGAAAAACAGATCCACTGTCTTCCCAACTGAGCAATGATGAGAGAAAAAATGATCAGTAATCGTACCAACATTCATACCCTTGCTTCCATCTTTAAAGTCCATTCAAGAAACATCAAGAGTTCAAGTTAATAAGTTTATAAACGATGGAACAGTAGAGAAGAAAACTGAATCAAGAGGTCATAGGAGGAAGAGAGATTATCATGTCAACGTCGAGCTAAAGCGATCAATTAGATAATATTCGATTCAAACCATAAGACGTCTGACACGTGAGAGAAGAGTTTTAGCTATGCCAGTCGAAAGAGAAGTGAAAAAAGAATTGAAAATGAAATTGTACGTTAAACCTCTGCGGCACCTTGTTACTTCAAGTTAGAAAGAAGGTTAGTGAGGACGAATAAGTTGAAAATGATCCTGAAATAATATATATATATATATATATATATATATATATATATATATATATATATATATATATATATATATATATATATATATATATATATATATATTTGAACTTCATTTCAAACATTCATAAACTTCCGATCCTTAGCCATGATTAATAATGATTTCATCACGATTCTTCTGTTAACCTTGGAGAGAAATTATACATTCTTATTGCTCAAAGTTGATTCCACTAGTCTTATAAAACCTCGGAGTATTTCAGTAAGATACCTTTAATCATTTCTAAGATACAACAGTTCGGAGCTTAATCTAACAATTGTACACTTTTGCTGTTACACGATTTGGATAATTTGGTTGTTACACATGGTATAACAAGGTTGTTCATTTGGTCAGATTTTGGGAAACAAGTCTGCAAGAACTCCCCGTGTATTAAAGTTTAAACATGATATAAAAAATAAAGGCGTATTTTAACAAGTGATTACGAGTTGAGTGTTTTAAATATATATACGTGAGTTTTTAAATATATTGCACATTGCACAATAAAAGGATTATTTGTTCTTGGGATAGTGGCACATTATCGTTGTAGAGTTGTATTTCTCAAACTACCGTTCGTTTATTTACTCTCAACAATGATATGTTTGTATGTTCGCGCCACCTAAATTATCATTTGGAAATAAGTTTTAACAATTTTGTGAAACAAATGATTCCTTAATGGATATAGAGATTTTCTGCATAGCTACGTGAGGAATGATAAGATGGACATTTTATGCATCCGTCTGATTTTATTTGAAAACGATTTTACTGACAAAAATTGTAGAATTATAAATGTTGTATTATAAGCAAAAACATAGACAATATAAAAATATGAATGCATGTTAAAATCTCAAGAGAGAACGTTGTTATAATAATTTTTATTTCGGTTTATGTCTCAATAATATAATATAGTAAAAATTGAATTATACATGCGTGTATAGAGTCTTTCTGTACACGTTTCTATCTATCTATCTATCTATCTATCTATCTATCTATTATATATATATATATATATATATATATATATATATATATATAAAAAAGATAATGGACTCTTCTATCGTGAACGACAAATGTGGATCATCAGTGGATGGTGCCATTCGTTTTACACTTATGCATGCTAGAAAAGGCTACTGTGGAGAAAAATCAGGTAGGAGAAAGGCATATTTCATTTGTGCTTTCTTATGTGCGATACGATCCCAGCCTTGCTACGGTCGACAAAACTACACACTTACAGATGAAATTTGTTGAAGCAGGATTTTGATGGCGTCTCTCTGCTTCAGAGCTTGACAAAACTGATCATGGTATTTCAGTCTACTCTCTTCAAAACACTTTAAATTTATAAAACATGTTTTACGTCACTCCTTTCGGTTTGATGATTGGACTTTCCAGCCTTTCAGATCAAAGTTGAGAAGTTGCAAGTTATCTTTCAGCTCGTTTTTGTATCGTAAGAATGGACGCATTGCAAAACGCCTAGAGTTGGTAGTTGTCCATACAGCACTTTTTTTTTGGAAACCTATGAATCATCCATTCTCACTACATAACCAGTCCACCTAAGTTGCATCTTTACGAGAATGTTTTCAATGCCAGTGATGTTGTTACATTTCTTCGGTATTGCACTATTTTTGATCCTGTCATCACGTATGACAGGAAATCTGCGCGCGTGAAAGGCGTCAAGTTGATTTATGTGCTTGAGGCACGGGGTCTAAGTTCTAGCACCAGAGAGAAGAGTTGAGAGAACGACTGCTCTGTGTATGTCGATCTTTACTCTGAGTGACACATCTTTGGTGTACTATAAGCTATGTTTAAGATTACCGAAAACCGTGATGGCTTTATCTATTCTGGGTTGGATCTCTCTGTCCATTTTTCCATGAGAAGAGTGTGTCGATCCAATATATGTGATCGCCTCAACAGTTTTTGATGCCGTACCATCAATGAAGACGGAGGAATTTGTGAGAGATGAATTGCCCGGTACTGGCTGGTACATTAGCCCAGTCTTCTTTATGTTGATTGAGAGCCCAAATGCTTTCGTTTTTTCAGAGAATTTATCAAGGATAGTTTGAATGTCTTCTAGACTGTCTGCTAATAGAATGGCATCATTTGCAATGAGAAAATCGCATACCGACTGCAGACCAAGTTTCAATTGTGCCTTAAAACGTTGCTGATATTATAGACCCCCAGTGTCTTGAATTCAATATTGACACCTTCACTTATGTCAGAGAATGCTTTTTCAAGCATAGCAGAAAAGAAATATGCAAAGAGAAGAGGAGCAAGAATGCAACCTTGCTTTGTACCGTTGGAGACAAAAAAATCGTCCGATTGCTCACTTTCATTCCTTTGTGAAAGGAGATGGAGCATTTTTCTGGAACACCTAATTTTGACAAAACTTTCCAAAGAGCAGTTCGAGATACAGTATCGAAAGCCTTTGTGAAGTCTACTAAAACAACAAGTAGATCCTTATTTTGTTCTCGTGCTTTTACCTGAGACTGCCAGAGACAAAAGAACATACCCACTGTTCCTCTACCAGATCAAAACCCGCATTGGGTACCTGGTAATCACGATTCTGAGACAATGTAATTAAGCCTATACAGGATGATACTAACAAGGATTTAGCCAGCAAAGAAAAGAAGAGATATTCATCTATGGTTGTCACACTCACACCTTTCCATTTGCGCTTATACAAAAGGACAATTGAAGCATACTTATACTGCTGTGACACTTCTCCCTTTTCCCACAAATTTTATATATCAAAAGTTTGGTGCCAGATTTGTATATTTCAGCTGGAATTCCATCTTTGCCAGGGTCTTTTTGATTCCAAGACTGTTTGATAACTTTTTTACGTAGAAGGTTGAAGATTTAGTAGAAAGGTTTTCTACAACAGGTCTCTGGGGAAGATTGTTTATTACTTCAGCATCAACAGACGAATCCTAATTTAGGACTGTGAAGAAGTGTTCTGCCCAACATTTGATAATGTGGCTTTTGTCTGTCAAAAGAGTGTTATCTGAGGAAAAGATTGGTGATAGACCGCTTTTGGTAGAATGATTTGTAGTCACATCTGTCAGCAGCCTCCTGCAAATATTTAGCATTTGCTGTCCGCCAGTTCTCCTTCATCTCCCTTAATTTTGCTTGGGACTTTCCATTGATTGCTTTAAAGGCCCGTTTCTTTGAAAGACATGCTTTGTCTACAATACGGACCTGGTGACATTTATGCATGTTTTCAAATTTTAAGATTTAATTTCAGGACGTTTGAATCAAACCAGTCTTGATGTTTTCGAAGCTTCATTACCTACATCAAGTTTTGAGTCACACAATAATGATTCACTCTCTTTCAGCTTTGTTATGTCTACCTTCTTTGGTAGTTTTACTTGATTCTTTCTAACAGGATTCTTCAAATGAATTGCTGTATTTGAGTAAACAATTTTGTGATCTAACCAATATTGAGAGACTGCTAGTGATACATATATATATATATATATATATATATATATATATGTATATATACGATGAAAATGAATAGATTACACTTAAAACATTTGTAACATTTAATTTAAAGAGGGCTCAATATATTAAACGTTTGTTTAAATTACAACTCTACTTCACCTGATTTTATTTCATATGAAATTTGACTGTCTGACACGTGTTCATTTATTGTAACCATTTGTAACTATTTCAAGCTAATGAGTAGCTGCTGTTAGATTTCAATTATTCCCCATGACACATTTGCAAGATAATATTTTTTCGCTTATTGTGAATTTAACGTAGGCCATATACGATTAGTTAATCAGTGTAGAGCCCACAAAACTTTATTTTTTTAAAAAAGGTGAGGGTGTATTTTGCTTTCAAAACCAAATTAATTGTTCACTATCCAGTAATCGTCTGAGAAGACGCATCTTTAGGTCTAGAAATACGACTGCAATTCTGTGGCGATTCTTAAATGTTTTTGTTGTCATATCCGAAAATAAATTATATATATATATATATATATATATATATATATATATATATATATATATATATATATATATGTACACATATATATATATATAAAAACAATCTAAAGTGTGAGTACAACCAACAGAACGTCTGTCAGATGCTTAAAAGTAGAACAAGAAAGGAAATTTATACAACAACAAATAACAAGCAACAGCTATAAAATAATACGTGAAAATAAACGAACTAAAAATAGCAAAAAAGCCAAAAGACAGACACTTATCTAAACAATAACCAACAGTTCTCAATGTCTATGTTATCAAGAGAGGAAATGTTTCACAGAGACACGCCAAAAAAATGAGTCAAAGCTTGGATCCTTAGTTAATTTTCACGCTCATACGATCGAACAAAACGATATAACAAATACATATATATATATATATATATATATATATATATATATATATATATATATATATATATATATATATATATATAACGTCACGCACGTGTCCAGGAGCATTGTTCTTCAGACTAATAATAGTTTCAACAAAGTACATTTTATAATAGATAATAAGCACCATAGTGGTCTTCTCTGTAAAAGAATTATTACGATGATAAGTTTTTATTACATATTATCTCTTTTTTATCGATGGAGTCGATGTTCTATCGATGTTCAATGTTTTATTAACTTCCTACATACATAAACACACACACAGACACAAACACACATATACTGGGTTTATGTGTGAATTGTCATTTTATATCTTGAATTTAGCGCATGCGCTTTGCTTGTTTTTATTTTTATTTTGTCGACTACACAGTATAGTAGTATCAGCTGGGCGCCGTCTGTAAGAAACAGGCCACCATGATGCAATTCACTCCGCCAGAAATTTGGAAATGGCGTACTGTACTACTTGTCATTCGCACAGGAAGTGGAGCACAACAGACACGAACAGACACAATCTACGACCATATCACGCCTTACTCTGGCCACCTATCACCCCATATTGTAATCCTTTGATTATTATCTGTAGACGCAGTTGCGTGAGAGACCAACAAAACTCCTTGTAACGCCAAAGATAAACTGAAGGCAAAGATTATGGCAGCATTCACCAACTTAAACAAGGAGATCGTCCAGTAAATTTTGAAGGAGATTCCGAAGTCGTCTGGAGGTCGTGGTTGATGCCAATGGCGATTTTATTGAATAAATTTACTCTATAGCATATCAAGATATTTTTTGTGTAATCTTGGTAAATATAAATGAGAAGTCGTAATTTTCCTTTGTGCGTAAATTAGGCTAAAATTTATCGTTTGCACCTGTAACACACACACACACACACACACACACACACACACACACATGTATATATATATATATATATATATATATATATATATATATATATATATATAATTTAATTATATGACATTAAAACAAAAAACATGATAAAAATTGCTACATAATAGATTTCATTTGTGCCATCAGACGATGGTAAATAAATAGCGAGTAAAAACTTGTTTTTAAATTTCAAAACAGACTACAACAAATCAAAATTAAAATGAGGCATGTGGTTTTACCTTGATTAAACTATTATGAGTCAGACATGCTAAATTGAAGAAAAAAATAAAAAAAATGGGTGAGCACTCTGATCACGGGAAAATGTGATTTGAAATAAAAATCGTAGACAAGGTCATAAGTGGCTGACAATAAATTAATACAAACTATCAGTATGTGGCAACCATCTATGATAATTATGAAACAAATGTAACTTGTTCAATTTTATAAGAACCTAAAGGGATGGGTAGCAAGATAAACAAACGTATATATAATTTAACATAGTTAATAATAAAAAAGGCTTCTTTAAGAAGCCAGTAAATTTAAAAATAAAAATGTGTAATGTCCACTAAACAGCAATACATCGCTATTTTAAATTCGAATAAACAAAATGAGTTGTTCTTATCCCATACCTTGTTATATATATATATATATATATATATATATATATATATATATATATATATATATATATCATACTTATTATAAAACCCAGATTGTGTTTGTGTGTGTGTGTGTGTTCGTTTATATATTGGATCAGATTTCCTACATTTTTCAAACTGATTTCAAATAAAGCTTCACAGGACTACGTAAAATTACCTTTTGCGGCGGTTCTGACAGCGCCAAAATTGAAAAAAACAAATTGTTATTGCACGAAATCAATCTGAACATACGATTAAAATGCATCGCTATCGCGAGAATGAAAGAGGGACAACTCATATCGAGTTATACTTATTATAAAACCCAGGATGCTTGTGTGTGTGTGTGTGTGTGTGTGTGTGTGTGTGTGTGTGTGTGTGTGTGTGTGTGTTCGTTTATATATGGGATCGGATTTCCTACATTTTTCAAACTGATTTCAACAAAACTTCACTTTTTTTTTTGGCAGGTAGTGTTTCTTATTGTTTTACACTTTTTTCTTTTATTTTTACATTCAGAATGCTTTAAAAATTCCATTTACAAACCAATTGCTTATAATAAAATTCTATTCAATCTGTAGACGCATAACGATTGAAAACAATGTTTTTGTTTGAGTTTGGGTTTGACCAATTCGTAAAAAAAAGAAAAAAGAAAAAAAAAAAAAAAAAACAACTAATTAAGACATGCGTCTCCGTCAACCTTAAACAATAATCTTTGTCAATTTTATTTTTTTCAGTTTTTATGATGGTCGATACTTGATCTATCTCTTACTGTTATATCCCCGGGTAACGCTGGGCTTTACTGCTAGTATATAATAACTGCATGTATCTGTAAAAAAAAGATAAAAATAATGGAAGCTTTAATAATAAAAATGAACAAAGCCAGCTCTCGGAATTATAAAACATTTGGACAGTTTTTTGTACACACCCTTTGTCCAGAAAAGAAATCTCATGTTCGAACACAAGAAAAATGAAATAAAAAGCTAACCTAGTTCCTTGTCTGTCATTTTTAATGAAACATACACAAACAAAGGATTACTAAATAAATATACATATATATATATATATATATATATATATATATATATATATATATATATATATATATATATGCGTTAAGGATGTATATTTTATATATATATATATATAAAAAGCACTGTATTGAGGACATTTTAAGACAGAATTGAAAAGGTTTATTGTGTCATGTTTCATACATTCGGACTTCATCAGTCTGAATTTGTTTACATTGTTATGTCTACACATGCCCGCTGTTAGTTCAACGTCGAGGTCTTGGAAAAAATGGAAACACAAAGGAATCTTATACATAGCATCAGAAAGAGGCAGTTGAAACTTCTAGGCACGTAATGAGGAAGGAGGGCTTGGAAAATATGATACTCCCAGGTCATATTGAGTGAAATAGGGACAAAAGAAAGCAGCGAGTAACATAATTGATACTACAGAGCAAATGGCTGGCAGAACAAGGTTTGAGAGAAATAACAAAAAGACAATACTTATTAAGAGCGACACGACACGGAAGTTGTTGAAGGCCGTGATCGCCAACGCCCTGAAAGACACGGTACATAAAAGAAGATTGCCGTAAATGATGTATGGAGGATTTCAGCAACGACTAGGGTAGAGAAAACCAAATAAAGTCTCACTAAAGTATTTATTTTGAATGTTTATGACGATAGAATTCGCTTTTTGGGTGTAGACTTTCATGAAGTGGGTGATTATTGGCCTCCATAAATTACTATATTCTGGTGCTCTAAGTTTTGTTTCTTCAGCATCATCATTCTTTGTTTAAATAATATTTGTTTTCTTACTAGACTACCAGTCCATATTCTCTCATCAATTCATACAACTATGTTACTCGCTACATACCTCCTGTTTCTCTAGCCATCAGTAATTTTTCTATGAGTGTTAAGATCACTGAGCTCTCTTTCCTCATTATATGCACCAGAAATTTCAACCGTCATCCTTTGATCTTAAATATATGTTTCTTTATCATTTCCTAACTTCTTTTAAACTTCATCGTTGGTCACAGTTGTCAGTATTATTTTGTAATTTCTTTTGTAGATTATGTCTCTTGATACAAATATTTTTCGTTCTTTTTTTTGTTTTTTTGTGAAGAGATTATCCAACATCCACCTCCAGATAGGAGGAGAATAGAAACTAATATTTCAGTACCTAGAGATCTTTTTCTTAATATTTTCTTTAATTTCCTTCTGGAGATACTGGCTATACCTTCCACATTGCGCTAAGAAAGGTAAGGTCAGCGTAATATCAACACGGGTATGACAGTGATCAGTGATATTGGGTAATTTCTATCTTGACTCATATACATGCATATTGGCTCAACACATAAAAATACCTTGTGTTATATCCTGCTTTTAATCAGGAATTCATATATATATATATATATATATATATATATATATATATATATATATGATTATAAATAATATCCAATGTTGATAGCACAACTTGTAGTTTCATGCAAAAGAGCAATCTTCAGGTGAAAAATACAGACCGACTATTAGAGTGTTATGAAATTTGCTTTCTCGTTGTGATAATATAAAATTGTGTGTTAAGACTTGTTTATTTGATTAATGCTGCCTATAAAATTATAATTAATTATTTATAATTTATATTATTCTAATTCTTATGTTTGGAAGACGACGAATTAAAAAAAATAAGAAAATTTAAAAATCATTTTAAATAAAAAATATTTGAAATTATGTAAGCCCGTTATGGATCAAGGGAGATAAATCTTTTTTTTAAATGAAATACTATTGTTATAGCATTTAAAGTAATGTTTTATGGAATAAACTTAGTACTCAGGATGCTAATATAATAATAGGTTAAGGCTATATATTTAACGTGTTTGCAACCTAGCCTTATATTTACAAAGGTGAAATTAAATATACAAACATTATAAGATTTTATTTCGATATTCTGATGCACCTTTTGATTTCCGTGCGAAACATTTCATTGTTTTTAGTTTGCTCAAATTTAGCGTTAAGCTATTATTTATTTTTTAAATTTAAACACTCATAAAAAATGGCACGTTTCTCTCTATCAGCAGTGTGATAAGATTATCACTGTTTCGGGTAGTAGGGAAGTAGTACTTAGCTAAGATCTCCATTAAACATTATGGCTAGGGGTTTCTGCATTTTTGCCAAGACCCAGTTATGAGCCTGGATGTAGAAAACGTCAGCCAATAAAGAACAGAAGTAAAAGGAACCAGTAATGGTAAACCCGGCAGAAGTTCACTATTTCCGAAGTATCATTCCTGGATTAAATCCAAAATTGTTTTAGTTTTACGTTTCTCCCGCTAGCAGAGATATTTGTCAAAACGATGTTACGAATATAAGTCTTCGTATGTGGTCACTCGCTTCTTTCCACCTTCAGATAAATAGATGATCTTTTTTAGATTCAGGTTTTACATCCCTGGGCAATGCTATACACAGTTTTCATATGTATATATTATTTCTGTACACACACACACACACACACACACACACACACACACACACACACACACACACACACACACATATATATATATATATATATATATATGTATATAAACATATATGTATGTATGTATGTATATATATCTCCACAAGCAGACTGTTTCGCTGTATCACAGCTCTTCAGGGTGATATATGTTTGTGTATGTGTATCTGTGTGTGTATACATGCATACATACTTATATATATATATATATATATATATATATATATATATATATATATATATATATATATATAAATTGCTGCCATTTTATATTTTCATTTTGCGCATGGGCGTTGTTTGTTTCGATTATATTGACTGCACAGTGGGAAGGTGGGCACCGTCTGTGAGGAAAAAGCACCATGACGCAATTCACTCTGTCAAGAATTTGGAAACCACGCATGTTCTACTGTTTGGCATTCGTACCGGAAGGTCCAATACCAATATTTCAAAGTTACTGGGTGTCAGTCTGAGGACAGTGCAGCGGATTCGGAAAGAGTTGCATGATTCTAATGGTGATTACGAAGACACCGTAGCTCAGAAAACTCACTCTGATCGTTCTGATAAGAAAATAACTCTCGAATCTGTTGGTGACGACCTCAGACTCAACACGGAGGCCTACATCAAGTGTCTTGAGGAGGTAGTGCTGCCCTAGGTAAAGAGAGTGGCTGAATTATGTACCATGCCCTAAAAGCAAGAGAACCCAGTCATGTCTGTCAGACAATTTCTGCGATCACATCAGCCCTTAAATATATCCAAATAACTCCCCCAGATTGCAACCCCCTTGATTGTGTGGGGCGCCATTCAGTGGGAAACCAACAAAAATCCTTGTAACACTAAAGTTGAATGAATATATATATATATATATATATATATATATATATATATATATATATATATATATATATATATATATATATCATCCATCCAGAGAGACTGTTTCGCTTTAGATGTTCTCTAGATTGTCTCTAGCTAGGATCGAAACTCGACAGAATTGGCGTCAGTTTGAGATTCTACCACTAAGCCGTTGGCACACGGCATGGATGGAGGTTAATTTAAGCGTATTTATATTTAGATAAACACACAGTGACTGTGAGAACTCGATTCAATTTACTGAAGTGTCTTTCATTAGGCACGGTGGAGTAATGGATAGCAGCTTGGATTGAGGAATGGGAGAGCCGAGTTCGAATTTCAGTCAAATCCATAACATTTATTACATTCACTTACGTGCTAATACCCTTGGGAAAGGTATGAATCATCTTCTCCCTCCAGACTGGGTTCTATCGACTTGGTTTGCAACTAGTCTAGAAGGACAACTCTGAATTCAAAACCTGCGGAGGGTCGTTTGGGGAACCTGTGGTACGTAGCGCACCAAGTCTCTGTATTTGTCCCTTCAAAGTGTGGATGATTCTGCACAAAACCTTCACCGCTATAATCAAATCTCATGTGCTGGTGTCGGGCTTTCAGTTTTCGTAGGAACTTATCTACTAGACATTCTTACGTCGAAAATCGACGGAAGAGTCGTGTATATATACAGTAGCGGCCATAATATAAGGAACGGAAACACCAAAGACATAAATATGTGTATTACTTAAAAAGTAATGCATGATTAGCAATGAAATTTTTACCGAATAAAGATTAGGGTGTAATGCATAAATATTATACAAAGTTACAAAAATTTACATTATAGTTTTTTTTTTTTAATGAAGATTAAATGGAACAAAGGAAATAAGCTACTGGGCAAAAGTAAAGGAACGATCTTGTTAATACTTGATTGTGAACAAAATATCAACAAAATTTAATATTTGGTAAACATCCCCTTATTTTCAATGACTTCTCTGCATCGTCAACCACATGATCTAATTAATTTCTTGCAAAAATCAACAGTAATTTCCCCCCCCCATTCGTCTTTCAATAACTCCCATAGGCGATCCTGGTTTTTCGGGTTTCTTTTCTGACCCTTTCTCCAATTATCTTCCAAACATTTTCTATTGGATTCAGGTCGGGGCTCTGGGCTGGCCACTTCATTAGGGTGATTCCTTCTTCTTCAAATAAAGCCATAACATTCTGAGCCTTGTGGCAAGGTGCATTGTCCTGCATGAAAATTGGAGATTCATAAACATTATGGTGTAATCTTGGTATCACATAATGCTGAAGAAGACTTTTGTAAATCTCAGCATTGATATTGCCATGTACGCGGATTATAGGACCAACTCCTGCAGATGAAATCATTCCCCACACCATCACACTGCCGCCACGGCGTACGTAAGTTTTGCCCTCAGAACCAAATATAGCAAACTTCGACACGTCACTGAAATGAACTGTATCCCATTGTGCGTCATTCCAAACAACATGTTCTCTCGCATACTCCAGGCGTACCCCTTGGTTTCGCTTTGAAATGAGAGGCTTCGAAGCTAGAATACGGGCATGCAATCCTGCATTCTTTAACCTGCGAGCAATCGTTTTCCTTGAGATCTTATTATCTGTCTCTTCATTAAATTTACGGGCAATTGATGTAGCAGTTTCAAAACGATTTTTTGTAGATATTCTAACAATTCTTCGATCTTCTCGTTGTGATGATTTTGGAGGTCTGCCGGCTTTTGGTTTTGCATCTAACATTTTATCTGTTTTATACCTTCTAATTACACGATGAACGACACTTTTAGACCTATGAACAATATCAGAAATTTGGAAATTGCCTTTTTTTCTTGATAGTTACCGACAACGAGTTTTTTTCTTCAAAAGAGAGATTTTTGCGTGTAGAATTTGCCATATTGCTTAAAAATAAAGTCCTAATGATAAATGAACTTTTAATTGTTGTTGAAAAGCTCCATCTAGTTTTTTAACAATGTAAACTAAAAGTTTATGCAAATTATAAACATCGTTCCTTAACTTTTGTCCAGCAGCTTATTTCCTTTGTTCCATTTAATCTTTATTTAAAAAAACAAAAACAAACTATTATGTAAATTTTTGTAACTTTGTATAATATTTATGCATTACACCCTAATCTTTATTCGGTAAAAATTTCATTGCTAATCATGCATAACTTTTTAAGTAATACACATATTTATGTCTTTGTTGTTTCCGTTCCTTATATTATGGCCGCTATTATATATATATATATATATATATATATATATATATATATATATATATATATATATATATATATATATATAAAGAAATATAATCTTAAGGTGTGCTATATTTATGGGATAAAGTGCTCAATATCAGAGATAGAGCGTGTGTAAATATAAAAGTGAACATAGAAGTCAACACTTAAAGGCGACAGTCTGTTTCATGCTATATGCATCAGGCCACGATTGCATATAGCATGAAACAGACTGTCGCCTCTAAGTGTTGACTTATGTTCACTTTATATATATATATATATATATATATATATATATATATAGAGAGAGAGAGAGAGAGAGAGAGAAAGAGAGAGAGAGACATACATACACGCAAATAACATATGTATATTTACATGAAAAACATTCAGATATAACTATTTGTAAAAGGACAATATAAATAGCGGCAAAAGGAAGACTTAACCCACGCGTTCCGTTCTATGATAGATTTTATCGAAGCAAATTTAAGGTTTCTATTTTATTTTGTTTTAGAATCAGAAGTAAAGATGTCGTTAGCTTTTAAGAATTTCAAAATTTAAGAATTCTTATAGATATATATTATGCTAACACACACACATGTAAGTGTTTATACATATATATATATATATTCACATATATATATACATATATATATACATACATTTCTAAATTTAAGAACTCTCATAGATATATATTATGCTAACACACACACATGTAAGTGTACACACACACACACACATATATATATATATAAATATACATACACACATATATATATATATTTGTGTGTGTGTGTGTGTGTGTGTGCATCTAGTTAATAGGATTGCATGTAGCGTCTAGTGAAAATCAGGCTTATTTTCTTTCTTCCAACTACCCATGCACAGACGTGTCTGCTTTCTGAACGTAATGGATGTTTCTTAATAAATGTTTTTTGTCTCAAGGAGAGACGCTTTTTTTCTCTCTGTAAACAATGAAATCGTAAAAGTTTCTAACGTAGATAGTAAATGATACGATATTTAGAATCACAGTTCTTCGATATCTGAAATGATCACAAGAAAATTCTCCTCTTTTTGCAAAGTCTTAAATTCCCGAGGAAACATTATTCTTAGCATATTGGTTGAAAAATCTTCTTGAGTGTTCCAGTACTATAAAATACATACTCCGCCATTAAATCTTTGATATTAACAACTTTCATAAAATATTACAACAATAATCATAAGTATGGCCATTATTTATACAAGAAGGTACAAATGAAAAGTCTATTGAACTGACGTTAAAAAGAAGGGAATTGTATTTTCTATTTCCTTTCTTTTTTTCAGCAATTCTTCTTCATTATCATCTTTCAAAAGTAATTCTTCTTATTATTTCTTAAATGTGCACAGCATCGATGTTATATGTTTCCTCCGAACTTACACGTATTCGAAACGGAATGGTCTATTACTTATATGAGGTAAGGACTGGCAGTAACGCTCGCGTTAAAAAACTAATTAACGAACGAACGAACGAAGAGGAACAAGCAGGAGTATTATATTATTGCTTTTTTTTTTTTTTTTTTTTTTAAGAATTTACCCAATTTTTGTTTTTACCAGAAGAGGAGTTGGCTTGTTTCAGGTGTCATTGTATAGCATATTATCAGTTACTGAAATCTGCTACTCACCAAAATAGCTGCTCGTGGAAGAGAGAAAAATATTTAACTTGACTATCCTCAAATGGCTTGATTCTCCTCAAATAAATTCTGCTTTCAAATGACTGAATTTTTATGGGATTCTCATCGCCGTTTGTTATTACTGTATACATCATTGGTCAATTATTTAGACATTCATCTTTCTAACATATGTGGGGCATTTATCAAGGAAGCAACGCATTGACTGATAATTTTTATGATAAAGATGAGAACTTAGTGTTGATTATTGAAAGCCCGTTTACCTCTTTATTTTGACGACAGTGTGAAACTGGGCATGTCAGTATTGTTTGAAATTTAAAAAGAAAACCAGCTGGAGTCGAATGATTAATAAAAATCATTAAAAATTGCATGTATTTGGGCAACTCACTGTTTCTAAGAGAGAGCACGCATAGTCTGTCATGATCAGTATTTGCGCAATGAGCTCAAACTCTCTCCCATACTGACTTGTGACTTCATACTAGCGCAGATATGAATAGTTTTTTTTCACTTTAATTCATAGAAATTGGTTTAATCCCTGATAGAGTTATTCCCTGCTACAGCATTGCGATCGAGTATGATTTGTCTAGTCAATGCTATAAACACGATGAGGTGCCTAGATGTTTGTTTTACTAGATTACTTGCGACTGAATAGTAAGTTCACTTCTCACCGGGGGCTCCAAACATTCGTCCTTGCGCCAGGTGTAAGCTACGCTTAGTAAATCGCTATGATATAAATTACATGAATTTAGTTACACGTAACACATCGTCTCAAATTATTTATCATATAGACACACTTTTTGTTATTACGACACAAAAAATAAAATTTATTCGCTAATTAAAAAAAAAAAAACAGATTCCGTTGATAAATAAGCGTATTTTAGACACGGTGGAGTAATGTATAACGGCTCGAATTGAGGAATCGGAGAGCCGAGTTTGAATTCCATTCGAATCCATCATATTCATATAATTGTTTGGGAAATGTATGAATCCACTTCTTCTCCCCCAGCTATGTGTTAATAGCAAGACAGACTGGGTTCTGTAGCCTTGGGTAGAAACTGGTCTACAGTAGAAAGAAATGGCAACCTACTGCATAAAAAAAAGAATCTGACTCGTCAATCATGTATCGAAAGTTACATGATCGCCTACGCGTGTATCACGCATGGCACATAATTGACTGACTGTTTTTTAAATTTAGAAAAATCAAGATTTTTCTAATTTTGTTTCCATCAACATTTTAAAATAAATTTTATTTTTAACCAAATGTGGCTTCTGATGAATTCATTTTGCTGGTTTTAACTCGATTTTTCTATGAAAAATTTCGTTTTAAAAAACGTTTTACAGAAAGAAAAAAAAAGAAATGAAAACGAGGTGTCTTCTCCGAGACGAACCGCACGTCGTTACGAAAAAAAAAATGACATATTGATTCGTTGTAACCAATATATGACAATTTGAATTGTTCCAGAAGAAATTAAATATTTGTGGCATTAAGGAGAAAACCGTGTTCGAGAGAGGAAGACAAAAATGGCAGAAAGGAAGGCATGGAGAAAAAAATAATGATAATAATAAGGATAATAAGAATAACAACAATCATTTTAATAAGAACAACATAAATAACAAAAACTAAATTTCAAGTCTTCTCAGATGGATTTGTAAAAAAAAAATCGTATTCGACACGCAAGTAATTTTTCAAAAAATATTTTTCGCTAGAATTTCATTGAATAATTTTGATGAGTGGCACATTTAATAGATTTCGATAAATCATATATATATATATATATATATATATATATATATATATATATATATGTATGTGTGTGTGAATATATATATATATATATATATATATATATATATATATATATATATGTATGTTGACATATTAACATTAAAACAGCATAATTGTATATAAGGATTTTTGTTTGTTTTTTCCGTATATATTTTTTCTTCATATATATATATATATATATATATATATGTATATAGATATATATGAATACATGTATATACATACATACAGACATAAATGAATATATATATATATATGCATAAATATATGCATATAGACATACATGAATATATATATATATATATACATACATACAGACATACATGAATATATATATATATATATATATATAGAGAGAGAGAGAGAGGGGGAGGGAGAATGAAATAGAAGGAAGAGAAAAACAAAGATAAACAGATATATTAACATTTAAATATATTGATAGATTGAAAAAAAAACAACATTTTTTCGATAAAAAAGCTGAGTAATTTTGATGAGTGGTACATTTAATAGATTTTATATACAGAAATCTTCACTATGTACAAGGCCCGAAGACCACTCGCGGTAGAGGCTTACACTAAGCGGGTAGTTAATTTACTAGGTAGTTAGTTAGATTGGTGTGGAAGGTAACGGTTGACTCTAGACTTGAATAAGTTAAGAATGTAGTGGTCAGGGAAACATCAGCTTGGGAGTTTGTTCTATAGGGCAGTGGTTCGTGAGAAGAAGCTGGAACATAATTCACGCCGATGAAATACGGATGGAATGATGATACCATGCTACTACGTAAGTGGCATGGCGAGTTGTAGCCGTGAAGGTCAGCTCAGGTGGAACGAGGAGATGCAGTTTATCCGAGCACTTTCCATGATAGTAACAGAAGATCAGTTCCGCCACTTCCCGCCTGTGAGAGAGAATGTCTAGTGTGGAAAATAATTTTTCTCCAACAAGGACTCGGAGACTCTTTTGAACTCTTTTTCGGCCTAAACTGGGCCTTATAAAGGTAGAGGATAGTCTGAGAATTCAGGTAATTACTGGAGTGGTAGAGGGAGCGGATCATTTTACCTGCATCTTGAGCGAGGGATCATATATAAGAATTCAACATGATATCGGTTGTGAATCTGAGGCCCAAATGTCCTGTCAAGGCACGGTGCCTCCTCAAGGAACAGCTATCGTGACTCGCAGCAGTTCGGGATCTGATCGGCGATGATAAAATATGAGCAGTTTGGTTTTGTAGGCATTGAAACGTAGGTATTTGTATCTGTACCATTATTAATATATATCACGCTCTGTCTAACCACACCGAGCACTGTTATGTTAACACCTCATGAATGAATTTAATGATTATCTATTTGCTTGCCTGTGTAGAGACGCCAACACGAGCGTATACGATTGTCTATATTTGGTCATTTGATTTACCTAACCATATATATATATATATATATATATATATATATATATATATATATATATATATATATATATTATATAAATATATATATAAAAATAGATTCACAAGGAGCACTCAAAGGTTATTTTCATTAACAGTGCAAAATTTTCTTTACGGTCGGAATAAATATACCATTATATATGACTAATATTAGTATCTATCTATATCTATATATATATATCTATATATATCTATATATATATATATATATATATATATATATAAATGTATATATATATATATATATATATATATATATATATATATATATATATATAGAGAGAGAGAGAGAGAGAGAAAGACAAACAGAGGAAGACAGCGAGAGATAAAGATTGCGTGTGATAAAGTAAATGAATAAAATTATTTTATATTTCGTTCATAATGAGCGTCTTAATCATTCTGAATTAAACACATACACCGATACGAAAAACACACACACACACACACACACACACACATATATATATATATATATATATATATATATATATATATATATGTTGACTAAGGTAATGACACGTAGTTATTTATTTTGACGCACTTTCACAATGACTAGATATTTTACTTCTGAAGTGGTGGATAAACATTTTATTCATTCACTTATCCTATCTATCTACCTATCTATCTATCTCTACACACACACACACACACACACACACACATATATATATATATATATATATATATATATATATATGTTGACTAAAGTAATGACACGTAGTTATTTATTTCGACGCACTTTCACAATGACTAGATATTTTACTTCTGAAGTGGTGGATAAACCATTTTATTCATTCACTTATCCCATCTATCTATCTCTACACACACACACACACATATATATATATATATATATATATATATATATATATATATATATATATATACAGTAGCACTTATATTACAATAATCAATAAAAAGATATCAGGCATTCATATCTACACGCGTATTGGTAAATTCGAGTAAAACATAAAAAGTCAACTTTAGATGGATTTACAATTATAGACATCACTTTTACCACATATGCTGAGAATATTAATTTTTCCTACGATTTTCCCACATTATTTAAATTAGGATAAAATTTTCCTACTTTTACTTTTTGATACATTGAGATATCGTTTACAGTTTCCGTTTCTTCAATGTATAAAATATTCACTCTAATTGAAAGAAATGTCTCAGTACGTTTTCTGTTTTCTTTGTAGCTCTTGAGTATATATATATATATATATATATATATATATATATATATATATATATATATATGCATGTATCTATATATATGCATGTATATATATATATATATTGTGTGTGTGTGTTTTACCGAGATTAAAAATGAGAGAAAAGACTAGGTCTAGGGGGATTTTGTGAAAGTGTAAAAAGAATGGAAAGCAACACATCAGAAGATGACGATTGACGTTACACTTAAATTTTTGAAGATTATAATTATCAGGGAAGCCAGCAAGAGGAAGGGAGTTCCACTGTCGGGAAGCGTGAGGGAAGAATCTTTTGGAGTAGAAGTGGCGGTTACATTTAACTGTTTCATCAGTAAAAGGATGGGACCGAGATGCCAACATAAAATTCATGTAGTCAGGGCACCAGGGAAAATAGCTCAACAGAACTGTTGCCATGAAAATATTTGTAGAAAAGACGAAGCCACATCATGTCTGTGAGAAAATAACTGGACCCGTGATGCTAAGTCAGGGCCGACTACATTGCAGATCCTTCTATGGATGTTGTCGAAAACCTCCTGATGAGCTGCAGGGGTTCCAGATATGACAAGAATATTCAATGCATGAACAAATGGCGGATCTTTAAATGTGCAGGATGAAATCAGACGAGAAAAAATTTCTGGAACCACACAGAGAACGAAATTTCCTTGCTATAGATGCAGATATTGATTCAATTTTGTTAGTCCACCTCAAGTCAGTGGAAAACGTGTTGACGAGAAGGCGCTGTGAGTCACTCTCGCTAAGTCGAGCATCAACCACGTTGTGCGCTGAGGGATATTTCTCTATAGTAGTTAAATATGGCGGTTTCGTTTTGAAGATATGTACAAGCCATTTCGTCTCCCATTGAACCACTAATTGGAGGTTCTTTTTCGAGACCAATGGCTAGGTTATATTTGTTAGCATTGCATGATTTACTAGTGCGACAGGCGTAAATGGTAGTATCGTCTTCATAGATGCCTATTTGAGACCTGATGAAATCAGTAACATCATTGACCTTCATTTCACGATTTGATAGGAATGATTGGATTAATCGTCCTGTAATACTGTAGCCCTGAAGCTTACGTAGAAGTCCAGCATGCCAAAATCTGTCAAACGACTTAGAGATGTCTTGAGCCACGATTTGAGCTTGGCCGTTATTATTAAGAGTTTGTTATACATATTCAGTTTTGGCCGTAAGCACATCAGCGGTAGACCTGCCAAAATTGAAACCATATTGTTTGTTAAAGAGTAGTTTGTGGGAGGTAAGATGCTGAACAACTTCGGTATTGATTAAAGCCTCGAAAACTTTGCCGAAGACTGCTATGGGGTTAATAAGTGGGTATTTAGTGTGGCTAGAAGAATCGGTAAATTTCTATCACCCGCGCTAATATTCTGGCGTAATTTTCCAAATTATAATTCCGTGCAAATAAACATGCTGAACTCGAATTAACAATTAAATTCTGAAGAAACCTACCGTTTTGGAGTTATCGACAAGAAACAATTGTATTCTTCTTGGTCTTCGTCCCCATTTTTAGAAATAACACAACTTACGCATAATATTGTGGCCTATTTTTTTTTATATCTCTTTTGAAATCAATACGCATTATCGTATTTTTTTTTTTCCTTTTCATAAGTGTAGTCTTATTTAAATGGAAACAAATGGAAACAAATTAAATAATACAATACAACCTTTTTTCTGTGTAGAATAGCAATGACAAATTAAAAGAACAAATTAAATAATGAAAATAAAGCCTTTTTTATTTTAAAATTGAAAAAAAAAATTGCACAAACTTGGTAAAGTAGAAGGGTTTATTGTATTATTTAATTTAAAAAAAAAAAAAACACCCCTAACACCTAGCCGTAAAGTTAAGCCGGTTCATTTTATTATTTAATTTTTTTTTTTAATTTGTCCCCTTTTCTACGCAGAAAGAAAAACTCACCCCTAACCTTAACACCTAACTCTAAAGTTAATCTGTGTAGAAAAAGAAACAAATTTAAAAAAATAAATAAATAATACAATAAACCTGGTTAACTTTACAGTTAGGTGTTAAGGTTAAGTGTGGGGGTTTTCATTCTGTGTAGAAAAGGGAACAAATTAAAAAAAAATTAATGATACAATAAACCGGGTTAACTTTAGGGGTAGGTGTTAAGGTTTGGGTGGGGGTTTCTTACTGTGTAGAAAAGGGGACAAATTAAAAAAAAAAACATTAAATAATTTACCAAGTTTGTGCATTATTTTATACTTTCAATTTTAAAATATTAAAAAATGCTTTATTTTTGTTATTTACTTTGTTCTTTTAATTTGTCATTGCTATTCAAAACGGAAAAAAGTTCTGTTGTATTAATTTCTTTTGTTATCACTAAAACTACACTTACCAAAAAAAAAAGAAGATTTCTTTAGGTTAGTGCGTAGTGATTTTATGCAAGCAAAGTCTGTAAAAGAAGTAAATAGGCCAAAGGCCACCGGATGTACCCCGCACCGTATTACTAAACACTATGTTATTAATGAGGGACGAATGACTAACAAGAAGTTCGATTTTTTCTTGTTGTTAACTCCAAAACGGTAGGTTTCTTCATATTTGACTTGTTGAGTTCAGCATGCACATTTGCACAGGATTATGGCGATTTTGGAAAATTTTAAGGGATATTTAGCGCAAGTGTTTAAATAGAAATTTACCAAAGAATCTCCAGAGTTCTTAAAATCACTGACGAGAAGGGGACTTCCAGCAGTCTGGAAATTAAGAATCAGCCATGCAATAGCTGTATAGTTTGGAGAGAAAGTAAGCGTTGTACTATTTGGCAACTTGGTCTCGTTAATTCTCTGTTGAAATTACTAATTTTCACAGCGTGTTCTATGCTAATTATTTTCTCTCCCTTACTTCTCGCTTGTGGAGCTCTCCTTCTGACTTCATGTTTACCTGTTAATTGCGATGATTTCTTGATATTTTCTTGGTTTCTTGACATTTCCTGTTGTGCAAATTGGCTTGGGAGTGTAGTGATTCTGTTAGGAAAGGCAATATTAGGAAGAAAAACAATACAAAATGGATTCTATAACTGCTACACTAAAAACAAGAAAGAAAATAATTCACTCAGAAGAAATCCCTTGTGACATGTCTGACTGCAACAGACGTCTCTTTGCGTTTGTTTGTATCGAGTGAAAGCGTGTCCTCAGAGAAGCAAAGTTACTATTTGCTGATAGAATAAAATAACGTATTGCATCTCGCTAGTTTGGCGGATCTGCAAGAGTGTGCTGAACAATAGCAAATGCTTAATTCCCATTTTAAGCAATCAATTCAAAGACCTAACATCTTCAGCAGATAAGGCTGAATGCTTTGTACCGAAAATCCCATCCAATTCAATACTCGGCAATACCATATCAATCAGTGGAGCACTGATGCTCCACTGATTGATATGTTCATAACCCCGTAATTGGTCTTGGGCATCATCTCTAAATTAGACCCCATAAAGAAAGTAGAGGTGATGGGATAACAGCCGAAGTCTTTTTGAATTTCGCTCATAAGCTGACTCCAGTTCTCTCCAAACTATAGTCTCAAATATAAGACGAAACTGCCGTCCAGTGCTTTCTGCATTCTGTTGAGGTTTCTATCAGATTCGATGAATTAATTAAATATAATTATCAAATCCTCCTAATAATTTCTATCATATATATATATATATATATATATATATATATATATATAGGCTTGGCTAAATAATTTTGACATATCCTGTCGATTAGTTTTCTTTGTGATCCTTTCATGTTCGTGGCTTAATTTCTTGCTAGCCTTGGAAAATTTATTAAGAAAAATACCAAAATTTTCTTTCAAACAGTTTTTATTTTTCCAAGTACTTTCAGGCTCATCTGAGGCTATTTTCAGGATGTTAAGGTCTATGTTAGTATGCATATGTGTATGCAAATTCAAAACATTTCAACTGTTCGTTTTTCCTGCTTATTAAGCGTTCTACATTTCAAAGTTCACAGTTCACTTTTTTCTCCCAGTATAAGGGAAGTAACGTTTCCATTTTTGCTCATGCAAAACTATTTTTATAAGCATTTATGGACTTTGTTGCTATAATCATGGTTGACTTTATTTATGTGTGGCTTTAATTCTCTTATATAGAGGGCTTCAAGGATTTTTGGTTTTTGCTTATTATTGTTTTTATATAATATATATGACTTTTCAACTAATATCAGTCTAATCTGTAAATGTCTCTTTCCCCATATATATATATATATATATATATATATATATATATATATATATATATATATATATATATATATATATGTATGTATATATGGAGAGATAGGTAGAGTGTCACAAACTTAAGCCTAAAAACATTTTTTTCTATTTATAGGGAAAAGTTTAAACACATTGTATGTTAAGTCCTTTCACTCCTTTCAAGCTAATGTCCGAATTTCGTCAACTCCCAACTGAGGGAATATATTTGGGATCAAACATTGATTCGTAACATGCAAGTAAGTAGTTAAATAAATGAGCACGCTAATGGAGGAACAATATTTTAGAAAACGAACATTGATATTTGTTAGATAATTACTTCTTTTCGTCCTTCATTTACTGCTGAAATATGTATCAGATAGATACGCATTCATGTGTATCAGATAGATACACATTACAGTAAAAAAAAAATCTCTAACTCTGTCTATCTAGAATTTTAGAAACCAGAAATACAAAACCATCTTTCTCTGTCTGATGACTTTGCCGATATTACCTAACCTCTGTCTTTAGCCAAAACGCCCCAGAAGAGGATAAAGAATTTCATTTCGGCTAAAAGACTGAAACCGTGTTCATTTCTCCTAAACTCACTCCTAGGAAAACACCAACCGAAGACTTGTAATAAAAAAGATTCAAATACCTGACACAGGATAAATCTGCGAGAGAGAAGAAAATAGTGTAAGCCCTAAAACGACGTGTGTCTCAGTTGATACAAAAGAAGTGTAAATCTAATAACGCATATATGTGAAATGTTGGATTGGCGAAACTTTGTTGTTAATAAAAGCAAGATATCTCTCAGATGTCCACTTCCGATAGTCTAGCTGATTACCTTTGGTAATCATTAGAGAACACTCGTATTGCTCTATAATGACGCTTTAAGTGACCGTAACCGTTTTTCCTCTTGCTAACTGTCGGGAACAATTTGCTCCAGGTCGAAAATTTATCCATATAAATTTCAGGTTAAATATTTAGCTATGTGTCTATTTTGAACATTTAAAACATATATGCTAATATATGTATACTTACCTTTGAATGCAGTGTGTGTTTGGTTGAGAAATATCCTGAAAACAATTATGAAACTTCTAAGCATAGGAAATTCAAGTGCATTTTCAATATAATTTATCGAAATTGAGAAAGAATGTAGTTTTCTCGGGTTTCACTGTCACCAGTTCCACTCCTATAGAAAAAAAAATTCCCCAATATCAGGAAAACATTGATTTCTCGTCAGTAATTGTGAATGTGTCTACTGCGTGATTTGAAGTGGGCCTTAACTACACTATATCTAATATGCCACATCAACCAGATGTATGGTGTTGGAGCAACAACTTATAAGTGATTTACGTATAATTTGTTGAATTCAATGGAGAACCTATAAAGTAGACCCACATTAGATTTGATTCAAAATGAATTGTAACAATCCATAAAAGTTGCGCCAATAGAACTGCAATCATATATATATATATATATATATATATATATATATATATATATATATATGAATGTAATTAATGGCGAATTTACTTAAAAACGCATTAACTTACTGACCATTTACTGAATGTCTTTCGACAAGTATGACATTCACTGTCCTCTTCGAATTTTCACCCGAAATTGCATGAAATTGAGGGAAAAATGACATCTATGCCTGAAGATGGTGATAGTTTTCACCGAAAGTACTTGCGAACAATATGGACCGAACATCTAATCCAATGTACAATTAATAAAAACAAGGATCGCGTCGTTCAGCAAGTTAATGCCTTCTTAACCTGATAACGAAATGAATTTGCCATTAATTGCATTAAGTTTATTGATTTATTCTTTGAATGACCATCATACAATATTAATTAAGCTGCATTATTTATTAATTTGTATATATAAAGACATTTTGTACGTTCTTTTTATAGATACAAATATTTAAGTAAATGCTCTGTTTATAATAAACAGTATTAATCGGCCTGAAAGTCCGAGAAATTGTCATAGAAAATATGCGTCCTCCGACCGGAATCGAACCAGTATCCTACATGGAACCGTCATATTGCCTGACGTGCTTTACTGATTGAGCCACAGAGGAGCGCTTCGGTTTGCAAGGTGGATTTTACTGTTTTTAAACTACAATTCTCCATGAAGTGTAAAATCGACCTTCCTAACCGAAATCTATATATATTTTTATATATATATGTATATATATTTATATAGGTATAAAAAATGTCTTAAAATAATTGTCAGACTTTGTCCATTCCATTATGTAAATGAGGTTATATATATATATATATATATATATATATATATATATATATATATATATATATATATATATATATATATAAAAAACGAACGAAAAAACTAATTTAATCGACCAAAATTGATAGATATTTCAAGAAACCGTTAAACTCTGGAATATAGAGAAAATTAATAACCTAATTAAAATAAAATAAAATAAATCTAAATAAAATATCCAACGTTTCAGAGATCACGTGGTGTTAAACTCTTCATGATTTGCATGTCACAGGATAGTGCCATTAATTATGATCGTTAATTTTGCATCTGTATATTGATTATATATGAACAATGACACGTTTCATTACATTTGAGAAATGATAAAACGCGATTAAATAAAATGATTACAGTGGAACGAAGGAATATATGAATTGCTATAACAGTAATCAAGGATTTACAAATGAATCAGCTTTCTGCATTGCATAACCCATAAGGTGTTGATATGTCATTAAATAAGCCAGACAATAAAAACCAGGCTATAAGGAGACGTACTTATCCTGACGTTTAATTAAAAGAAGCATTGTCAACAATTATTAATTCTGCCCGACATTTTTTCATCTTTGTTCGAGTTACGTTCGCAGTTACTGATAGCTCCTGTCAACGGCGATCGGAAATGACAAATTCTGAGACTAGCTGAGATTCGCACACTTTTACATTGGTAAAGAGCTTAATTTACAACTGCTCTTCAAAGAAATGGCGGCATCTTTTACAGTATTCCATGTGTGGTGAGCTGAAATTGTTTCAGCTTCACCAAATTCCAAAGATGTTGGAAAATGATAAAACATGATTAAAACAAATCGTCTTTGTAATGCAGGGACATTTTCTGCACACACACACACACACACACACACACACACACACACACACACACACACATAGACACACACACATATTAAATGCATAATCTCATTCTCTAGTTGTTTTTCATGAGGAAGCTACACTATATTTGAGGTTATTATTTTCTTTTTACAATACATTTTTATTTTTATTGCATTTTATTTTATCTCGGAATAAGAAATTGAAGGGACGTTTTCGAATTCCAGTCGGGTTTGTTAACATTCCATTCAAATACACGCAAATGTTTTGGGAAAGAAGAGAATCCATTTTTTCTACCCTCACCTGTGGTTTGAATAGTAAGGCTGTCGGTATCCTATAGCCTTCAGTGGCACCCAGTCAACCGCAGAAAGAAACATTAACCTGCTACCTAATCAGTCATGAATCAAAAACACATGATCACCTAAGCGTGTTACGAATAGCACGTAACTTAATTCTTTAAAAAAAGAAATAGTATTTTTTAAAAAGCATGAGTACGTACTGGGTATGACGACAAACTACAAACGGCAGCAATGCGTCTCATAGACACGTTTTGAGGAGCGTGGAACCACCTCTTAATTGCTGTGGTTCTTCGGTCCACCCTGACCCTTGGTGGAAGAACCTGTTCTGGTTTCACATATGGTCAAATAGTTACCCCCCCAAAACTGGTGTCAAAACACTATAAAAATATAAAAATATATTATTAGTAAAAATGGCAGCAATACATTTTTGTAGAAAACATTGTACCTGGATTACATTTGACTCGCGACAAAAAAAACCCTCTTTACAAAATAACGTCAATGAAACGTGATCTCTTTACAAAGAATACATATTCTCTTCAGAAGAATATATCCTAAAAAATCTTATCGGCATTAAATAACCCATTGAGTTTGATATAAAAAATAAACTAAATAAGCCAAATCAAACTTAAACAGCAGTGAATTATAAAATAGTAGTATTATTTTTAATCGTCGGAATGTCAAGTTGAAATGAAACGTTGTCAGTCAAATTAGAATTTCTTTGATTTTAATTTCAATTTTCTTTCCTTGTATTACATAGAAGCGGTACTTCCAATCAGTCTACTATAACTTATTTCCATTCAGCGTTGTTAATTAATGGCCGTAGATTGTCTGCGTAATGGCTATGGTCAATCAGTTATGACATACATGCTTAGCCGATCATTTATCTTTCGATACATGACTGACGAGGTATTTTTTTTCCCTTAGTAGGTTGCTTTCTGCCAGTTGTAGACCAGTTCTCATCCAAAGCTGTAGAAACCGGTCAAATCATTTGGTTTCCCATTGTATTACATTCCCAAGTGAAGGTAATGGATTCGAACTCGATTCCTGATTCCGAGCCGCTATCCACTACTCCACCGTGCCTTCTATTACTATGGTAAGTTAATGAAATTAACATATCAAAAAATAATAGGCAATTATCAAAAGGTTTAACGATATGATTAACACCCGAGTTTAGACTGACTTAGCAAAAATAAGTGTAAAGTAGTTGGAACCGCAAATATTGGTTTCACGAAAGGCATAAATAAGTTGAAGCTGTACGAATACAGCGTTTATTCAAACTTCAGAACCGGAGGCAAATAATATATCCTTTAGACTTGTGTTCCAATATGCAAATATATGGAGATGGTTATTGGATATATTAAGATAGGAATTTCTTTCGTTTTGTTTTTGTTTTTTAATTTGTATAATTATTTCAATTAATGATTTCCATTCCTTTTTGTATTTCAAATAATTTGACAGAAATTAAGTCCAAGGACGCTATTTTCTTAATTGTTTTCATCCGTCGTACATAAAAAAAAAATATTGTATCCGCATTTTATTTCTCTTCTATGATTTAAATATTCTACTCATAATGAAATTATCTAATAGCTGAAAAAATGCAATGATAAAGATTATAAGTTTCAGGCGACGGTTAACATTTTAAAATATGTAATTCAATAAATTTGTGAAATGTAATTTTCGCTGTTTTCCATTAATTTTACGCATCCGTATTATCTGAATATAAAACAAAAAGAAATATAAGCGGCTAACACAGTTGCACACTTTTAAAATGATGAAAAAAAGATTTTGTTTTTTAAGTTAACTTCAAGAACTAAAACGCTTATACAATGAGTATGTGTTTGCCTGCCTATCTGCAGATTAAAGGAAAGAATAAAATATTAAATCTTAGGGCCTTAGAAGATTTTCAGTCAGAGAACTTATCATAATATTAGGATTCATAAAAAATGCAGAATTATAACATATAATAACAAACTGATCATATGTTAGAAAATAGCTGTAATTATGATTTCCGTTTCCTTCTAAAGTATTTTCATTCCTTTTCACTCCCAGTGAACCCCTTGCATCTTAGTGTTATTATCGCCTTCCTTGGGCGAATTTATTAAAAAAGGTATTTTTTTCTACTATGTTTTTATGTTTGATAAAATGCACCTTCCCATGTCTGGCGATATCGGTCTATACATTGCTTAAAGCACAAGATATAAATCAATTCCTCCTATTGACATCAGCATGTATATTTAAATCTGCTGTCATTGCCAATGAATCCTAATGTGACATTTTATCCTATACAAATACAGCCACATAATGGCTAAATACAGTGAGTCACATCTGGATCATTACAACCTCTGTTTCTAACGGGACATTTTATTTTGGCTTGGTTAATGCATTCTTAGTCAGGGGAACTTCTTAAAATTTAGAATCTAAATACAAATTATTTCTTACTTAGACTTAATGTATAATATTAACCGTATAATGAAGTTATGAAATGTTTCTGGGTTTGTGTTGCAGTCGCTTGCTGCACTTGTGCATTGTGCGTGATTAATTATTTTAAAACGTACATTCCTATACCGATAAGACTATACTTCGCATACCAAGCGCTACACTATCGCCATTTCCCTGGCAAATATTCAAACGAACTACTTTACTTTATTCATGCTCACTCCCTTTCTATTCTTTGGTCGGAACGAATAACTTTTCAGACAAGTTCTTACCCAGAAATGTTACGTTGTGGAGCAAACTGCTGTGAGCATGCTTCCCTGTTCACGACAATCTTAACCTCTTCGTCTAAGGTTCAACAATTATCTACCCTACACATCATCAGAATCTGCATTTACTGCTTTCATTTACGTTTATAAAACCATCTCGCTCAGTAGACATCTACCTTGAATGACTCTTGGGCCTTGCCTTGGTAAAAATTTAGTAAAAAAAATCTCCTGAGCCGATCAAGCATAGAAATAAATACAATATGGGAACCAGTATTAAGGAGTGCCAGAGAAAAGCAATGATAACAAAGTTGCAATATGAACTCTGGTAAAGACATGCAATGATAACAGCAAAAATTGCAATATGAGCACTGGTAAAAATGATGCTGAAAAAATTAGGTTTATAATACTCAGAAGTTCTTACCCAGATGTCCTCAAGGACACATGGCACAGTGGATAAAGTTG
The DNA here is from genome assembly GCA_903632075.3 of Acanthosepion pharaonis. Classification (NCBI taxonomy): domain Eukaryota; kingdom Metazoa; phylum Mollusca; class Cephalopoda; order Sepiida; family Sepiidae; genus Acanthosepion; species Acanthosepion pharaonis. The sequence continues at coordinate 3,008,966 of CAHIKZ030004979.1, read as the reverse complement.
GTTAGATCCAGTGACAGACCCAAAGAAGGTGAGTTCAATACCTAGTTAAGGCAGTGGAGGGCTTTCAGAGGGAAAATTAGCAGGAGATAACTGATAACTGACATCCATCAAACATGGCACGTGGAACTAGAACAGTCTACCCCAGTGATCGAAATAAAGGGTTCAGTTCGAATTTCCAACCACCTGAAGAAGGCCGGAGCGTTGTGACAAATATGGCGACAAAGATGAGGACAATAGGACTAATGTAAATACTGTACATAATACCTCATCTCAGAAATATAGACAGACTCTAAAAGAAAGTTCTTCATAGAATGCGTTCTTAGTTGAAGTATAATCCCCAAGTCTTATCGGATGCCTTGCTATCCGTAACCGATGTTTGTGGATAATCGTCTCCATATACTTTGAGTGGACTCGTCAAATAGAAACAATCTGAAATTATGAAAAAGCAATATATATTTAATATTTTATCTGAGACATCGTTAATGGAATCCCTCTAACTGATTTAGATAAACGAAAGAGGGCCAATGTTTCATAAAAATATAGGCCGGCTGGTATAAAACACGCATTGTTGTCCGTTAGCATAGTCTGGCCCGAAAATCTTCATTGATACCGAGTAAAGTATCTAATGAATTGAATCTAAAGTGTTATCAAAGATTTATGTACTTTCGAGATATGGACATTTTCAAAGCTACCAACTTCTGACATTTAAGATAGATTTTAGTTTTCAGAAAAACTGTCTAATATGTCGAAATACGATAGATTTATTTGTATTAATCTGCTCATCAATGTAAACATTTCTCAAACTACAGAATACCTGTTCTTCAACAACTGTCTATAGAAATGATAATGTGTGATGATATCATAGTCATCAGCATACAATACATCTTTACATAATACATAAAATCCTTTTGTCTATGGGTGAAGTCACTGTACAAGTTTCAAAGAATCTTCTTTGAATACATTAAAAACAAAGTATGACCATGTGCATCTCTTTGTTGAACACCATTCGCAAATTGCAAAGTATTATTTACACAGCCACAGACATTCATCAGTATTTTAGATAGTTTGGGATTGTCTGTTTTATCTTTGCAAACACGTTTATATAGTAGCGGATTGCAAATTTATCATCAATTCTGTATTCAAGCAATTTAGACATCTTTTGTGGGATTCTAAAAAGAAAATGTAGGAATAGAGGTCTAGATAATAATTTTCTGGTAAATACGAAGAGATTATGTTGAAAACTCATATTTGGTGTACGGAATATGGCGCCGAAAACAGCTCATTATCAAGTTAACGTATGAAAGAAACTGATTACATTTAAATACCTGCCCCAGTATAATTCGTTTCATATTTTGAAGATTTGAATTTTTGTAATATTTGAGGACTTTAACTAATAAAAGTGAAAAAAAAAATGTTGATAGTAATTTTATGAGAGCTATACGAAGGAAGCAGGCAATAAATGGAAGAAATTGTGTTAATTTCACTGAATTGAATTAATATAATTTTTTTTTTGTCAGCTTAAACTTTTCTGTCTCTCGCAGTGTTCATTTCAACAAGATTGTAATCAGTTTTTTCAACAAAAAAAGCTCCTATCTAGACCATCTAAACATAAACGATTACAAATGTGAGAGTTTTGATTAACTTCAGGCGATTTTAACATGACAAATCCAATGAGTTAAAAATATATCGGACACTTCGAAAATCCTGACACAGTCCACCTTCAGGCTAAATACATTAGGGTAGTGTCCGCGTGCAAGCCCATTGCCTATTTATTCACAGAGTTGCACAGTGCTTCAGTTCCTAAGAAATATACCCATCTTGTTACGCACAAGCATGTCTCTAGCAATGAAAGTATATTTAATTAACCTATGTTTATAAACCATGATCAGAAAGTTTTGCTATTATCAAAAAAAAAAGTCTGCAATTTTATCGACCCTTCCTGGCACCTCGACTTCAGTCCCGTGAGGTGGCTTCCCTTTAACTTTTCTATAAATATTTTCTAATAAACGGCGTGAATTTACGCCTACTGCTATATTGGCTATTAGGTCTCTTTGTTTTACTGTTGAGCTAACTAACTTTAACCATAAGGTGTATTCTAATAGTTTCATTTTCCAAGATGCTCTGAAACTCTCTTCGGGTTTGTTGCTTTCCTACCACCTAAAATCATTAAAAGTTTAAATGCATCATCAATCGCCATCTTCTGTCTTTCTGAAAACGGTTCTTTTATTGTTCGTTTAATCACTAAATTTTCATTCTCTTCCACTCCCAGTAAGTCCTCGGGTCTTAGTGGCATTAACGCCTTGCTTGAGATGAAATGAGTAAAAAACTATTAGTCCGAGTTTTTTTTTAGTTGTTTCATGCAATCCATTCCAAAATCTTTCAGGTCAGACTTGAGGTAAAGGAAGTTTGTTGCTTCTTAGAAATTTATTAGCATATCAAATTGATAGATATTTTTTGAGTATATAAGCAGCATTCGTTAAGACAAGTTATTGTGACTCAGATCGTGGGATGTTTTTAATGTATATATCAGGATTATTTTAATCCTTCCTGGTGATCCTATTATTACAGGAAATGTGGCTGTAATTGAGTGCAACATTCTTGGAATTTCAACATGCTGCCCCAGAAGATAAAATCTAGTAATTTCAGTTTTGAGATTAAAATATAGCATTTTCAACACATTTTTATTATACTGTTAGTATAAACCTAGGCCTTTCCTTAACAAAATAAAACATAACGACTATAAACAACCAAATATATAAACCTAAAGAAGCCAAACAAAATCGCCTTAACCTTTCTTTCTCCAACATTCGTTATATTTATACGAACTTCTGCAGTGTGGAATCGTCCCTGTTTCAAAAGTCTCCGGATATCCTAGCCTCTCTTTCAAACTAATCTTAACACTTCAATCTTCTCTTATTTCTCGATACCACCTTTTATTTACATGTTGAAAATTTGTGAATTTCTTTTCTTAAAATGCTGTACCTATGATTCTTGCAGATTTATTATCATATATCTTCTATTGGCTTGTATAGAACTCGGTCGGTATTCTTTTTCTTGTTGCTGTTATTATTATTATTATTATTACATTCCCTTGTGATTTGTACTTTAGGTGTTTCTCCGTACTTTGCGGGACAGACTCTCACGTAGACGCTGTCCCAAACACTACAATCATAAGCTCTTCATGTCTAGGGTCAATCGTCATTTATCTGTAATATTCTAGTAATCGTCATTTGCCTATCTTACGCTCATATAACACACCTATGCTTCGCGATCAATGTATGCTAAATATTTCCTTATAAGAAAACAACCAAGCACTCCGTAACCCTTTAACGTTTGTCTCTTGGACATTCTATTGGATAAACTATAGTAAACATCTGCATAATATATATCACTGTGTAATTTTATGGTTTTAAATATTTTCATTATTCATATATTATCTTTTTCTACGATTAATAATACACATTTCAGTCGATGGATTCTTCGAACGTCTTCAGGCTTAGATTGCATATGTACTTTAAATGAATTCTAAAATGTGGATGGAAAATTCTCCTTGAGAGGATTGAAGATTCTATCGGCCAAAATAAATTTCAACCAAGAATGGTTTAACTTTTAGATTGAATAATTCTATGAATAATGTCAATAAATTATAGAAATTTAAACAGTTATGAAAGCAGTAGAATACACTGGCTGAAAGGTAATATAAACAGGACGTGTCCGAATATCTTGCAAAATAATGCAATCTAGTTATCAGATAATATCAAACAAAAATGAAGGCCAAAAAATGTATCGCTCATAACACAAAGTGTGACAGTAAACATTTGAAAGGCTTTTCGAATGACGAAAACGGCTTAATTCAATATTCAAACAAACTTCACGAGTTTCAAAATTTTTTGAGTAAGCAATTTACGGGTTATTTAGGTACATAAGTGTATTATCTCTAACTTTGTTTAAATGCTAAATTGAAAATCATTAATATATATTAAAGAAATAAGAAAAATATAAGATTAAAAATCAATCACGAAACGTTTTAGCGATAACTCACTTTTAAAAGCTACTCCCATCAATTTAAAAGCTTCTGTGTTGTGTGTCCTCCCTAATAACAAATTAATCGTTGGAAGCACAAACAATAATTTCGCTTTTTTTAAATATAAAAGGAAATCGATAAACCCTATGATTTAGCACACGATACTTAATGCAAGTAATACCACTACTGCGTTCTGCAGATGAGGCAGGTAAACAATTCATTTAACATAATAATTATACTTAGATTTGTTTTCGTGAAAAATCAATAGAAATTCATTTAAGGTGTCTTCCTTTTTCTTGTCGATTGATAAAATAACATTGATTAAAAGGAGAAAGAAAACATTTATTAAGGATTTTAACTAAGTCATTGTTAATTGAAACATTACACATCGAGGAGCTGAAAAATCACCGATCGATATGAAAAATGTATATTTAGTTAGTAATTAAATGTATATCACTTAAAGGCAAATACCCTTATCGATTGACTCCATTTTACATACGTCGTCATAATCACGGTATTGATAATAAGAAATCGATACTTTTCTTTATTGACTGATTGATACAAAACAGATTCTATTAGCTTTATTACTGCCGTAAATATACATCGAATTTCTTTCAAGTATTTCTGTTTCTAAATAAGTTTCTGATAGCAAACTTATTTCTTGTCTTTTCTTATTTAACCATAAAAGGATCTTAGAATCTAGTTTCTATTATTGTGTTTATATATTAATCATATCTTTTAGTATTACGGTGGAGTAATGGATAGCGGCTCGGATTAAGGAGCCGGAGAGCCGAGTTCGAATTCCAGTCGAATCCACTACATTCACTTACATGCTAATAACGTTGGGAAAGGGATGACCTATCTTCTCCCCATAGAAGGCAGAAATAAATGGCGAGAAAATCTGCCTCGTCATGTATCGAAAGATACATCACGTGTAAAAAAATTATCGAAAGATACATGATCGCCTAAGCGTGTATCACGTTTGCCACAAAACTGACTGAATACGAAACTAATCCTTTAATATTTAAAATATTGAATTGACATATATTTTTGCTTCCTAGAGTAAGGGTCAAACAGAAGAATTGTAGGAAAGTATAGGATTAATATGAATGCAAAAAAATGTCACTTAGGATTTTTTATATTAATTAATCAGTAGTTTCTTAAAAATTGTTCAGTCCATTCGTCAGACGCAATCACCAGGCCTAATGCTTTTCCATGAAACAGTCTGTCGCCTCTGAGTGTTGACTTCAATGTTCACTTTTATATTTACACGAAAAATCACCGATCGATATGAAAATGTATATTTAGTTAGTAATTAAATGTATATCACTTAAAGGCAAATATCACTTAAAGGCAAATAATCATTGACCCATTTTACATACGTCGTCATAATCACGGTCTTGATAATAAGAAATCGATACTTTTCCATTGATAAAAACAGATTCTATTAGCCATTACTGCCGTAAATATACTGATATATATATATATATATATATATATATATATATATATATATATATATATATGTATATATCCCCTGATATTGTGCACTTTTATTCCATAAATATATCACACCTTAAAAGTATATATATATATATATATATATATATATATATATATATATATATATATATATATATATATATATAGTCCTGTTATTACTTTGTTATTTTATAACCCTGGCACACATGAAAAGTCCACCATTTTTGTTGTGGGATAAACATTCTGGGAGACAAGAGTTTTCCAACTCAAACTCCAACGACCATACCTCCTTCAACAATGTTAAATAAATTTCAAATACAGAAAGAGATAGTTGATATTTTTTAAGACAAACAATGATGAAAGAAGACCAGACGAATTTTTCACTCCCATACCCTAATGAGGTCAAGAGAAATGAGCTGAAATAGTGACTAGCCAGATATATTTAAAATAATGAATAGCAGAATAAGGTCAAAGAAAAAGAGTAAAATGTCAAAGGTTATTTAGAACAAGACAAAACTGTGATGAACTATTATTGTCTCCAAGCATATGCCATTTTGATATATGGTCTGTGATTAACATTTCTCATTTTTACAGCCTGAATGTATCATAATATTGATCTGTTTGATTATTCATTTTTTTTTACTTCAAGTTACTCTTCAATACATTTTTTTTTTTCCAAAACCGCAGCTGATTTATATTCGGTCGCAGATAAAATCATGAATAAATCAAACCATTTGATATCGACGACAGGAAAATTCTGAATAATTGATTACCGGGTCATGTGGTTCCTCTGGGAGGAAGCAAAGCTTGCTGGAACACACTTCAAAAGTATTCATCTCAAGCCAAAGGAACAGTTACACCGGCATCACATGGACCTGGTGGATAATTCCGTGCAATCTGTGCAGAGTCACTAGTGGTTAATCCAGACCCCCTGGACCAGGAAGAGCTATGCTGCATACCTGGTTTCTTGGGTTAGTTGGAATTGTTCATCAAGTTCTTCGATATGGTCACATGATGTGGTCCGGTGAGACTTCCCGGATGTGAACTGTCTTCTACTCATCAGGGATTTCAGTTACCGACATTTAATATAGGTTTAAAGTTTTACAATGTTTTTGTCTTATTTTCTAAAGTCTGAAAATTCAGTGTATACATCGAAGCTTATTAGACATTAAGCAAAAAATTAAGTGCTCTGGTAGCGTAACTCATTTTATTTTGTCAAATCAACAAGAATGATGGTTGTTAGAGCCCATTCAAAAACGGAAATTGTGATTGAAAATGATCAAGATATTCTCTCTTCAGCTGGAATAATGGTAAACATATATATTCTTTCCTACATTTTTCGGTTTGACCCTTCCTCTAGGAAGCAAAAATATATGTCATTGCAATATTTTACGGATTAAATGTTTATTTTCGTTAAATTTCAAGAGAAAATGAAAGCAGAAACGGTCTAATATAACCAAATGAAATGACTCATGATAAAGCATGATAGACATTCGTTGTCTGTTATATGAAGTAACTATATATATATATATATATATATATATATATATATATATATATATATATATATATATATATATATATATATATATATATATATATATATATATATATATATATATATATATATATATTATATTATATTGCATTATTGAGAAATAGTTCCCAGTCGACCCTGATGAGCTTGGGAACGAAACCGGTTTGTCTGTTTGTTATCATCTCTTATTTTTTATTTTGTTTCCATAATGCCTTTTGAGAAATAATTCATATTTTTTTTTTTGCAATATATATATATATATATATATATATATATATATATATATATATATATATATATATATATATTATTAATGGAATTGATTTTTGTTTTGTCATCTATTATTTACACATTTTCCAGTCCTTTTATGCGACAATTCAGCCATGCCCAGCAAAATAATGGCAAATAGAAATGACGTAAACGTTTTAATTTACACTTTATTTAGAATGTCACATTCTCTTGTCATTTATTTTAATAAATTTCACGAATTAACAGGTTTGAGAGCTACATTTGGTAAATCGATACAATCGAATGTTCATGAATTAATGCTATGTGTGATATAAATACAAAAGAAGCTGGTAGGATGTGGAGATTCTGGTGATAAAAAATATATATATTTTTTACCCTTGAAGAAAGGAAGAATAAAGTTTTTAGTGAATTACTCGTGCAGGATTCAGTTCTCGGGGAAAATGTTTTGTTTTGTTTCCTTTTTGCATTTAGAATACGGAAGGAATAACGGATTTCATGTCTTTGTAGTAGAGTGGCACTTGATATCTGTGAATCTTTGAAATGATGGAACTAAAAATGTTTATTTGAACATTTGAAGATATCTACTAAGAATATGTTTATTTCTTCTTTTTATGCGTAAACTACACTTGATCTCCTGACATGCATGGTAAAAAGTTTCTCTTTGAATCTATATGTCCTCTAGCAATTCTCTTGTTTCATTCTTTGGATATTCGTTTGTACTCTGGTGATCAGAATTCATTATTAAAAGAATTAGTACGCGTCATTCTCTGTTGATAAGTTTTTAATCATTCCCGTCCAAGCAAGGCGATAAAGACACTAACTTCCATGGAGTTACGGAGGGTGAAAGCATCCAATAAGATATTGTTGATGACGAGGGACATTAAAAACACAGGTGAAGTCGAGCTAAAAAGCGGAAAGGTCATCACGATAATTTCCATGTAGATATTTATTGAAAGTCACAGGTAAGATACGCTATGGTGTTGAGGAAAGGATTAAAACCGAATTTTATTTATTCAAAAATTATAACATAAACATGTTATACTTTTTGAATAAATAATATTTGCTCTACTCTGTATTGAGCACTTTTAAGATCAGTTTTTTTGGTTATTAGAATAAAATTCCGTCTACACTAATCCTATACTCATATATATATATATATATATATATATATATATATATATATATATATAGATAGATAGATAGATAGATAGATAGATAGATTTAAGGTATGCTATAGTAATGGGTAACTGTGCTCAATTGATAGACCGTATGTAAATATGAAAATGAACAATGAATTCAACGTTGAACGGACAGATTGTTCAGGCAACATCTACGCACACACACACACACACATACGCTCACACACACACACGCGCAAACACACACACACACATATATATATATATATATATATATATATATATATATATATATATTGATACATGTTTCATTACATAATATAGACAAGTGTTGTCTATTTATTTTATGTAAATTCTTTTCATATCGCCTGATAATAATAATAATATTATCATTAAACGAAGAAAGAAAATCACAATATTGAAGAATATTTTTTAATCCTATCTAAGCTTTCGGCTTACATAAACCATTATCAAAGATGAAAATCACATTAAAATATATTAAGCAATACACAGGCAAGACAGTGATGATAGTCTGTTTCTGTTTACATGGATGATTTCCAAGCAACGACAACCTCGTGCATATAAGACGCTGGAAGCGAAAATCGCACCACTGCTCATGACGTCACGCATGACCACGCGAGACTGAATTTAAGAAGTATTAAGTATGGGAAGCTGTTGGTATGAACCAATGGCTTCTGTTACCAATTATAGCCATTTAAGAATATTTGTGAAGATTTCGTAGTTTATTTTGTTCAGGTTAGGTTTCAACTGTTTTATGTATATAGCTACAAGAATTTTTAGTTTTTGTTTATTGTTTTCATGCTTAAGTATAGTGGTGTTTTCAACAAGGATTTTGTTTTAAATGCCTAAAAATGTTAGTTATCATTCAAATGTAGTGTCAAACGTGGTGAAAGCGAGTTTGTGGTGTGACCAACATAACTATTATTTAATTCATTGGAGATATAATCTCCCAAAGGGCACTTGAATTTGTAAACTATGTTGGTTTTTTGCAAATCGCTAACCGGGGGAGAAGAATCATTGCGAATAATTGAGTTGGATATACTAGATTTAGTGTAGTATATGATTAACTTAATTTTTTGCTGGGATCTGTTGTAGATATATTAGTATTTACTAAGTTTTTGAGTATATTTTCATCTTGTTTATAATTAGTATGCATTAGATTATGATATAGGAGATTAATATTTTTGAGATTAGTAGAAGCAGTATAATGTTCTATTTACTTAGTATTGAGATTTCTAAGCATCTTATTTGTTCATCAACTATATAGTTTGGAAAGCTATTATTAATAAATGTTTGTTTTATATTCTTTAGTTCACTGTAAAAATCTGTTTTGTGAATGAATTAGTTTCGGCACGTAATATCGTAATATATATATATATATATATATCTATATATATATATATATATATATATATATATATATATATATATATATATAACCACTGACTAAGGATAGTACCAGCAGTACCTTGTCATTCGTTTTTAATGAAACCTGTATGAAGTTGGGATTACTGCCCAAATACCCAATTATATATATATATATATATATATATATATATATATATATATATATGTGTGTGTGTGTGTGTGTGTGTGTGTGTGTGTGTGTTTTTGCAAGCCTGTATTCATTAAGACATATCTCATAGAATATTTAAAAATAACATAAAATTTAAGAATTTAAAATTTAAAAAATTGTTAAATTGTTCTAAATATATTATATATATATATATATATATATATATATATATATATATATATATATATATATATATATATATATATATATATATATATAGAGAGAGAGAGAGAGAGAGATATCCAAATGTAAAAGAATGAAAAGAATAAAATTCAAACGTTTATAACATTTATAAAATGTGTCAATACAATATTAGAACAATTGATATTTATTATAAGTTGTTACATTAGAACATACAAGTTACTACTACAGAATTGCATATTTTGTTTCGACGTGTTAACTACATGAGGAGACGTGTTAAACGTCTAAAAAATATGCAATTTAGTTGAAGTAACTTGAATATTCTAATGTAATAGTTTATATATATATATATATATATATATATATATATATATATATATATATATATATATATATATATATATATGAGGATGATGTTGCTCTGGAGGTTCAGAGGCGTGGAAACAAAATGTTCAATCGATGGCCGAATGATAAATATATAACGATGCAAAGTAGACTCTGGTGAGTAAAATCTATCTGACACGACACTCAGAACCAACGTTCCGAACAGCAGTCTTATCATATTTAAAATCAACGTTACATATCCAGGTCTTTATTTTACGTACCTTCTGAAATAATTTCCGGTCGATTATAATAGCATTTAGTCATCCTTCCACTTTCAACTCATCATTCTCCAGATCTTTTTCTGTTGTTATTTTGTGAGTTAGTAACTCTAAATTTACTAGTACACATCCAGTAATGAGAAATATTCCGATAATTACTATGGTGCTGAAACAATGTCATCTTTTCGTGTTTGCTTAATCAAACCATCAATTTCCCTTAACGACAAGAATGAAAATAAGAAAGGACGTTGTCAAAACTAACATAATTATATCCCTTTGTTTATCCTGGGCAGACACGTTGAGGTGTCTGTGAATGACGAAGATGCTCTCATGGGACCAGTCTTATGACATGTCTGACAACTTGTGGCCGTGCTTTTGAAAACACCTTCCTTATAATCTGGTTCAAATCCCTAAAGTCTTCCTTACTTCCCAAGTCTCACCTGGATTATTTGCATAGGAAAATGCCTTGATTGAATGTCAGAATAATAGAATAAATTTGCATATCCACCCAGAATGTTTTCTCTTTTAATGTATACAAGCCATTCTGTGTAACGCACAGTGAAACACCCGAAAAGACGCACACCCAACAACATGAAAACACGCACACACACAGACACACACACACACACACACACACATACACATATATATATATATATATATATATATATATATATATATATATATATATATAAATTAAAATGAAATTTTTAAATATGTTTTTTGGCTACACAGTTCTAACCATGTTTCAAAAATGGAAGCTGAAAGCTCCGAATTTAATTTGGCAATTACATTAAAGACATTAGTTCCATTTGTCTGTAAATTTACATTGAACACTATTTTGCAAAAATAAAAATATCTATAAGAACACCGGATTATATATCTTACTGTTCTTTCTTTATATATATATATATATATATATATATATATATATATATATATATATATATATATATATAATTAAAACATACAAGAGGAAGTGTGTTCTTAGCAGTCGCTACCTTGTCTGAGTAAAGTCGCTCAGAGATTATAAAATGTGTTGACAGGGTAAAGAATAATGCAATATTGAAGATATGTAATAATATCACGGGCATTGAAGCCATTCTAGCAAAGATACAACACAGGTGGTCTGTTCATGTTGCGAGAATAGATGAGTATAGGTTTCCAAAAAATGTGCTGTATGGACAACTACCAAAGACCAAGCCTTCAGTTGGACGTCTACTGTTAAGCTACAAAGAAAAATTGAAAAATAAATTGAAACGTCTTAAATTTGATTGGAAAAAATGGCAAGCCCAAGCATGAAGCCAGAAGGAGTGGCGTAAGACATGTTTCATTAAGTTAAAGAGATTTGAAGACAGTAGACTGAAGCAACGTGATCAACATCGTCAAGCTCTGAAGCACAGACATAATCAAAATCCTGCTTTAATTATTTTCATCTACTACTTTGGCTTTCTCACTCGCAACAAATTAAGAAAATTCTAATGAAATATTTCTTTCCCTTACCTGATTTTCTCCACAATAGCCCCTGCTAGCATGCAGAAGTGTAAAACGAAAGGCACATCCAATGCTGACCCTCATGTATCGTTCATCATAGGAGAGTCCACCATATTGTCTATTTGGGCAGGATGTTTTATTCAGGTTTTCTAATGTTCATACTTTGTTCATTTTATGGGGATTAAGAGAGTGTAGAATTGTCCGAGTGACCAATGTCACACCGGATAATATATATACATGATAGCATATATATATATATATATATATATATATATATATATATATATATATATATATATATATATAAATATAAATACAGGTAAATTAAAATACGTGACCTCATGCCTGTTAGGGCGATATTTTTAAAAGGAACACTTTAACGCTTTATTTAAAAAAAAAAACACAAAGTCCGCTACATAAGTATCATTCGCCTGTTAATTTATTTTTGCAAAAACAATTATGTAGCGATTTTTTTTTGTGTGTGTGTGTGTGTGTTTAGATAATGCGTTAAGCTTAGGCATTTATAAAATTATCGCCCAAAGAAACCGGATTATATATCAAAGTAAAGGTCGCGTATTTTAATTGACCTTGTGATTTTTAAAATTAAAAGCTCAACGTTATTTTTGCTTTTATTTATATTTTTGGACACTTTTTAATACTACTGTATCCTTGTCTGATTCAACTCTGACCATTGACATTTTACTGACAACAAATCAGTTGGTTTTCGATCCAGGCTTAAGGCATTCGGTTGTCTACTCCCCCTGAGGATACATATGCGAATGACATAATTTCACTCTTGAAAATATATTTTCAATTGAGCACTGTTGAATGACAAGCTAATTCTAAAAACAACGGTCACCTGCCTAAATGCGAAGCTCTTCAATATAATGAATGGAGCACTTTGGCTGATTGGCGTTTGTTTACGTTTGTGAAAACAATACGCTTGATTTGGCTGACCCGTTCTGTCGAGTGAAGGTAGCTCAGTAATAGAATCTCAGACTGACACCAAATCGGTTGGGTTTTGATCCGGGATTGAGGCATTCGGTTGTCATATCGCACTGAGGATATATATATATATATATATATATATATATATATATATATATATATATATATATATATATATTATATTTTCTGAATCGTTGATTGTAATACACGAAAAATGTTACGCTATTTTTTAAACTGAAGAGTAGACACTAATAAAAGATGGCGATTAACATTGCAGGGAAGCAAGAATTCGGACGGAAGTTTAACAGGTGAAAATTTGATAAAAAAAAAAGCCAAATCCCCTATAAAACTAGAAATGAGGGCTGTGTCTAGTTAGTTCAATAGTAAGATGCCAATCACGTAGCACGCTTAAATTCATGTATTTGGGGTTACGGGAAGAAAACTACACATTTTTTTCGTAAACAAACACATGAATTTGCTTGACTGTCTTCAAAAGTCCACAACATCAGTGGAGAATGCTACGCCAACTTTATGTGGCCATTGCGAAAGGCTATGACGACCAAACGATGCGGAAACTCAAGGAAAGGTGTCTTGTTTCATTAGGTCAAAGCTACTGCATACACGTCATTGGTTTCAATGGCTTCTGTGACTTACTATGTCTTTGAACTGGTTGAACACCCTGAATTTTCTCCTAATGTGTCCACATCTGACTATTATCTCATCCCCAACATGAAATAACACATGGATGAGAAACAGTATCGCAGTTATGATGACACCATATCTGCTTCTGCTGATTTGCTGACATTTTTTTTTACGAACAGGATCAAAGCTTCATCACCAACGGGATCCAAGCACTGCAAACTTGTTGGAATAAGTATGAACGTATCTTGGTCAGCCTATGAATTTTTCACCCGAACTTAGTGGATATAGGTATTTCAATTACTCCAAGATGACTGGCACAACTTAAACGTTACGTCGCATACAGATCCATTGGCTTTGGCACTTTTATGCATAGGTAAACATCTCTAAAAAAATATATTTCTTTATAAGGGCAACTGAATTTTGCTTTGTTTTTTTTTTTACTCTAGATAACTACCTGTCTGAAAGTTCGTTTTCCAAATAAATGCCGACAGTTATACATTTTTAATGGGATATATATATATATATATATATATATATATATATATATATGTGTATATATGTATATGTATATATATGTGTGTATATATATATATATATATATATATATATATATATATATATATATAGATAGATAGATAGATAGATATAAATATATAGATAGATAGATAGATAGATAGATCGTGCAAAAATATTCGAGATCCTAAAATTACGTTAAATTTCTAATAATTGCATATCTCCCAATTTAAATATGGTGTCTTTTAATGAAGAATTACTGTTTGTTTTCTGAAACATATCAAAGCAAAATTATCAAGTTTCTGAGCAGGATTTCTGATTAATTAAATATCCACTACTCGAGTACTTAACAAAACTGCGACTGAAGTAATAATAACGTTGCCTGTAAACGACTCCGATCCATGTAAATATGGCTGATATTTGGTTCGATAGTCAACTGAACTTGTTCGCTTTATGAAATCGTGCCTTTGTCAATTAAACACAGACAACAAGCAGGCACTTCCTCAATACGTTTCCTCCACTAGATTTAAATATTAGCCGACTTAGAACGAACCGGCTGTACTAACTTATCCAGTTGAAGTAGTATCTCAAACACCACAATCTCTCTAGTGTCCATAGAAACGAATATATATATATATATATATATATATATATATATATATATATATATATATATATATATATATATATCGCCCAAAATTATGGAACAACAATGATTTTTTATCATTAACCTTAAAATTACTAAAATCGTTCACAATAGACGTTACTCTGGGCTGACCAGATCTTTTTCTGTTAACATCTGCGCTGGTTACTGCATGTTGGTTTAGGCAATAATGCACCACATTTTTTGATATCTGTAAATATCTAGAATTTGACGTTCGGAATACACTTATACTTTAGCTATTTTTTGCAATATTAATCTCTTTAGTTCTTGGCCTTTTACCAGTTTCTAATAATTAATTTCAATCACACATTAATCTCGATAAAATGGAACCTTTACCAAGCAGCGGCGTTGAATATTTTGAAATTTCTGATTTACAATTCAGAAAAGGTATCAGGTAGTAACAACTTTTCCAAAGCTTATGGAAATAAAATTATAACGCTTGTAGGAAAATATGTTTTCACCTCATTTAAGATTATATAAGGCATCTTGAAGCTTTACATCAAACAGTTAAAACCTAATCTGAACAAAATAAAGTATGGAAACTCTGCAAATATACTTAAATTCTTATAGTTGATAACAGGAGCTATTAATTTATGCTAACGGCTTTCCATATTTAACACTTTTCTTCATTTTCACTCTCACGTTGTCAGGTTTGATGTCATGAGCCAAAATGCGATATTTTCTTCCTGCGTTTCCTATGCAAGAGTTTATCATTGCATAGCAAACTACCATGTAAAGAAAACAAACTATCATTGTTGCAATGTCCGCATAACCATTCTAAAAAATATTACCATTTTATTATTTAATCTATTATTTAATTTATTGTAAAGTACTTTTAATCTCTGATGATGGCATATTCAAGCCGAAAGCTTAGATAGGATTAAACATTTATCCGCATGGTGATTTTCTTTCGTTTTTCAGTGATAATGCTAATAGGAAAGGAATTTACTTAAAATTAATGCAAAAAATGCCGCCTAAATACAAAACAATATACATATGGGTGGGTGTGTGTGTGTATATATATATATATATATATATATATATATATATATATATATATATATATATATATATATATATATATATATATCATCCACAGTGAGAATATATATATATATGTATATATATATATATATATATATATATATATATATATATATTATTCATTGAGAGAATATATATATATATATATATCATCTGATCATCTAATATATATATATATATATATATATATATATATATATATATATTAGATGATCAGCCGATTCCGCTACGTTTGTTTAAACCTTTGAGTGAAAGCCTAAACATTCTACTAGACTAACCAACCATGCGTGGAAATTAAAGGAAATAATGAAAAGGTTCCGATCGTAAACTGGAAAATTTAAAATAAAGAAAAAAAAAAATTAAAACAATCATATTAACATCTGTAAACCTTTGTCAACAAGAAATATTAGCTATAATAACATTTCCAGACCAAAACAATTTTGAATAAGTGATCGGAAATTATGTCCTGTTGAATACATACTAAAAAAATTCTTTTCGAGTAGAAATGGGAGAGAAAAATATTTGTATATTTCATTTATTCCCCCACCGATAGATTCCCAATACCCTTGCTATTTTCCACCTCCTCCTCGTCACCTTCAACTACACCTCATGTTGTGCGCTTATTCATTTATGTATTTTTTTTAAATATATCGTTCATATTATTTTCTTAAATAAACCGTTTGAAAGATTCAAACCAAGGTTGTGGAATCGGATGATCTCCTAATTTTTCATACTTAAAAGCTCTACATGTTATTTTGTTTATCATTTTATATGTGTATTGAGTACTTCATAACACATTCCTACTGTGATTCATCTCTGACAATTAACTTTATGATATATATATATATATATTTAATTAATTCATCGAGTCTGATAGAAACCTCAACAGAATGCATAAAGCACTGGACGCCGTTCGCTCACATATTCCGTGGCGGAACTCTACTGAGTTCTCTGTAACCATAGGACTGTGCCCCCTGGAGCCACGACTACTCTCACCAAGCCGCTCACTCTAGAGCATTAGAAGCCGGTTCAAGCGATGATATACACAAATAGTAATTATTAGAAGGATTTGATAATTATATTTAATTAATTCATCGAGTCTAATAGAAACCTCAACAGACTGCAGAAAGCACTGGACGGCCGTTTCGTCCTATATTTGGGATTCATCAGCAGTGCGCATCCACTACCGAGAATTGAAACCCTGACAGTTAGGTTGTAAAGCGAACATCATACCACCTGTTCCAAATGGGCCTCGGCGACGAAGAGATTGCAAACCAGACTAAACAAAGTGCCGCTCGCTCACATATTCCGTGGCGGAACTCGACTGAGATTCTCTGTAACCATTGGACTGTGCCCCCTGGATCCACGACTACTCGCCAAGCCGCTACCTACTGTAGCATTAGAAGCCGATTCAAGCATATGTGCTATACATATATGTGTGTGTGTGTGTGTGTGTGTGTGTGTGTGTGTAAAAAAAAAAGACAAACTGCAAATGAGTAGATATTTACTCATATATATATATATATATATATATATATATATATATATATATATATATATATATATATATATAAATGTATGTATTCAAAAGAAAATAGCGCAAATAATAGATATTTGCATATATTATCAAAAAATTAATATTTTGCATCACTACAACGCAAAAAATTCATTTTATATGTGGAAATATCTACGCTTTGCTTGAAGAAAGTTGTGAAAATAGAAACACGTGTAGCAGAATTATGGAAAATAGAATATGATACATATTGTAAAATAAAAAATCCACATTTCAATCACAAAGTTTTGGGGTTTATCTTTTAAAGATATACACTTTTCTATCGTTGGAACAAATATAACCTCTTTCCTATATATATATATATATATATATATATATATATATATTTGGGCAGGTGGTACCTCGATGTGGAATCTGGTATCCTTGTAGAACAAGACAGAATTTATCATGCTGCAGCAGTTTAATATGATATCGTCGAACTGCTATTGTCTGTTGCTTGACTATAGGCACGTCCTTTGCTGATAAACTA
Organism: Acanthosepion pharaonis; assembly: GCA_903632075.3. Taxonomy (NCBI): domain Eukaryota; kingdom Metazoa; phylum Mollusca; class Cephalopoda; order Sepiida; family Sepiidae; genus Acanthosepion; species Acanthosepion pharaonis. The sequence continues at coordinate 2,990,848 of CAHIKZ030004979.1, read as the reverse complement.
TTTTCGGCTGATCAAAGAGAACGGCTCTTATATCGAATATTCTAATTTGTTTTTCCATAATCGGGAAATTCAGAGTTCAATATCTTCTCTTTTCAAGGCTCGCACTTTACTGGAGACATCGGCATCTATTTTTTTTTTTTTTTTGTTTTTTCATATTCCGTTGATCATATTCTGTCAATCACTGATATTATCTCTATGTTATTCTATCTACGTGATTAACGTAATTCCTTTGTTTGAATTTTTAAGGTAAAAACATCCCTCTGTCTTTTTTTACAAATACTTTTACGGTAACTGCCCCGACATGCTGTTTTCTCTAGTTCCCAAACTGCAGGAATTTAAAGTGACACGAGGTCGGTATCTCAGTCAACCCTTTCACTATTGAAACGGTAAGTGTAGCCGTCTCTTCTATTCCAGTAGCTTCATGTCTCGCAATTCCCCTCTCTGGAACTCCCTCCCTCTTACTTGCTTCCCTGATAGCTATAATCTCCAAATATTCAAATGCATCGTCAGTCGATATCTACAGATGCTTTGATCTATTCCCCGTCCTTCTTTTCAACCTATCTTTAGCTTGCTCCCACTTTCTGTAAACCCCTGCGTGCTAATGGACTCCCGTCTTGTTTGGAGTGAAAAGCTTAAAAAATTATTTGACAATCATTTCGCCTTTCTCATTTTGTCTCTTCATTTATGTCATTTACATTGTCCCCCTCCCTATACAATTCGATTTCTTTTTTTTTTTTGACGACGTAAAAATCTTTCGCTAAGTCAAAATTAGCGACATTCGGAATGTTTATATTCGCTTTCCCAATTGACCTAATTTCCACGTATCTATTAATTAAATTTGCTTTAATTATTATTCAGTATTTTTTATTTTAATCGAAAATAGGTGTAATTACATTTATCTACTGTCTCAGATCTGACACGGAAATCTGAAGTCACATTGCACTAGCAAAAGAAGCCCACCGAAAAGTAAAAAAATAAGAAGAAATGGGGAAACTTCACTAGAAGAATGACAATATTGCTGAACTGTTATGCAAATCAGTTCTCTTATATAGCAATGAATACTGAAGAATTTTCTGATTAGTAAAGCGGAAATTCGAGACATCAAAGATGTGGCTTTACAGATTGATATTTTGAATAACATAGTTGAATATAAAAGGAAAGAGAAAGAGTTAAAAATGCGTATATATATATATATATATATATATATATATATATATATATATATATATATATATATATATATATATATATATATATATATATATATATATCTGTTAGAAAGGATAGCTTCTGTCTAGCAATGTTAACTTACTGCTTTTTGAATTACAAACTTCCCAATGACTTCCTAAACAAATTCTTCCTCTGTAGCTAAATGGTATTGCACGCAAGGCTATATGATAATTCTATGTAGGATGCAGGTTCTATTCCTGTCGGAGGACAAATTTATTTGAGATTTCTCGGACATTCAGGCCGGTAAATGTTGTAATACTCTTTATTATAAACAAAGCATATACTATTTGTAACTATAAAACAAAAAACATATATTAAAATTTTTCGGTAGTAGTTCATTTACACACACACGCACGCGCACACACACATACACACACACACACACACACACATATATATATATATATATATATATATATATATATATATTAAAAGTAATAAATCTTTTATATTACATCGAGCACTATATATATATATATATATATATATATACAAGTATATAAATGGTATATACGAAATGAATTCCAATAACCGACAATTACTATTCTTAAAAGAGTGCTCAATACAAAGTAGAGCAGATATAATTATTATTTATAAAAAAAATGATAACATAAATATCTTATAAAATCACTACAAACATAGCCATTTTGTTTCAACACCCTCAGTGTCTTATCAAGTGATGATGTTGAAGATAAAATAAATGGTTTTAAAAGTTTCAAATTAATTAACGATCCTTCAGTAGAAAGAAACATTGTTACAAAAGCTAGAATAACCAATCAAAATCCAAGTATAGGAAGATTCAAAAGCTTCACAACGAAATCATGTTATAATAGCTATTCAGATCTTTAAAATACGGGTAATATCAAAAAGAATTTATACTAACCAATAATTATAAAATTACATGATAAAATTTAATATTAAAATTAAAAACTGCCAATTTTAAAATACAAATTTAATCACTATTATGTTTAAAAACTATAAAATTATTGAGAAAAGAAAAATACATATGTTATTCAAGACGCTACAATATCCGGTCATTTGACAATGCATGTATATATATTCTTTATTCTAAAGTGTGTGACTGTAGTCTGAAACTCACACGCAAAACAACAAAAACACAATCAGATTAAAATACATAAGCACCCAGATAAATTTAGATATATATACACACAAAAAAGCGACGAGACAGGAACATCTCCACAGCCCTTTATGAAAAAAGGAAACGGCGAAACCAACACCTATACACACACACAATTAAATGTGAATACAGTCTACATACACATAGACACCGATAAATACATATACACACATCCACAGACAATGACCTAGACAATCAGATACCACAACCAATAAATTTTTAAGACTTAAAGTATCATTAAATAAATGCTAACCACTTATTAAAATATAACTTAAACGAGCAAATATACATAAGATAAAAATTAATTTGAAACTTTTAAAACCATTTATTTTATTTTCAACATCATCACTTGATAAGACACCGAGTGTGTTGAAAAAAAAATGGCTATTTTTGTAGTGATTTTATAATATATTTATTTTATCATTTTTTTTTTTATAAATAATAATTATATATATATATATATATATATATATATATATATATATATATATATATATATATATATATATATATCAACAAGGACTGGAAGTAGACAATAAAGCACTTCTTAGATGGCTTCTTTTTATACTGTGGTTTACCCTACTTGGCTTTATATGTTTTTATTAGTTGAGAAAAAAAATACAAAAAAATAGTCAAAACATGTGTTTGAGGTAACATTAATTTACTTATGCACACAAAGACAGATGACACCTGCCAAGTATAAATCAGACTAAATATCTATTGTTAACACACACAAAAATGAATGAATTACACAAACTAAATGATGGTCAATAACGTGTGTAAATTATCAATGGAAATGAAATATGCCTTTTTACAATAAAGATTATTACGCTGCATAAGAACGTTTCCAGAAAAGAAAACTATATAATGACATAAAATGAAGAAAGAGAGAAAATACATCTTTCAATATTTTTCGAAGAATAATTTGTTACAATTTTCGAAGAAAAGTTCGTGGTAAAAGCGAAAAATAGATCAAATACACGAGCTGAAAGATCTTTTCTTGATATAGGAACGACTTTGATGTTACTATCAATTCTTGTATGCTAGTTGTCAAATTTCTTCTGTCTTGTTTTCATTGTGAACCGGGGCGACCTGTGTTCTTGTAACAGCAGTTCGTCGACTCCGAAATATAAATCGATGTCCATTCCACTTAAATACCCTACAGGTAGACTCCATACACACTTCTCGGAATTTGGAAGGAAACCCTTTTATTGGTTTTAGATTAAATCAAACGCAGCTGTTTTACTCCAAATCAAAATCTACCAAAAGTATTTTTAGCATTCAAAAATTATGCAAGAAGCTACCACTGCGTTTGTCTTCACTCTGAAAGTCAGACGATGCACGCTCAAGCAGGTTAAACTTCGCCAAAGCAGCCGTTAAATGGTGCTATTTAAGTTCTATGAAAAGACAAACATTTTCTTTCCTCTTTCGCTTTCTGTCTTTTGTTGTACGCAGAATAGGACGTCCAATCGTGATAACTTCCCCTTCCCCAGGCAACTGACGGCTGAACTCACACAATTATAAAATCTAAGGTTTTATTGTATTCCTTTCTGTTCTTCAACTGCATAGACAGTAATGTAAAATCTCTCTTCTCCTGATAAATGCATTAATTATTGTTTGTTTGAAATTCTTTTTTTTTTTTAATTTTTACCCGGACTTACATGGGGCCGCCAAATATTGTTTGCAGGATCAATGCACCAGGGGCCATTGAATGTTTACTGAAAAACGTCCACAGCACACAAGAAAAGTGCTGATTTCTCTAACGATATTCTTTATTGTCCAATTGTTTTAAATTCTCATTTGATCCATGTTAGCTCGATTTACACTCAACGAGATTTCTTTATATATATATATATATATATATATATATATATATATATATATATATAAACTTAAAAATAAGAAAAGTAAAATCATACTCTATTTTGTTTTTATGGGTATAATTAATATACAATAGACAATTATTAAAGAAGTTCCTTTCCACCAAAATAAGGATCCAGATATCCATTTCACATAAACGGTTACTATTCTTATAAAAATATTATTGTCGCATCTGTTTCAGTCAATAACTCATATGTGTTTAAATTATGAATTGCCTACCATTAAAATACAGGCCCCTCGCTTGGCAGTTTTTTTAGCTACTTCAATAAAATTAAACACAAATAGAAAGAAAATCAAAAATAAAAGATGTTTTAACTAAACAAAAATCTTAAATACGTAGTAAATGTTGCCGTAATATGTATTAGATTAAAATTCAGAATAAATACCACTTCTCTTAAAGAAACGCGCCTTTAATTTATGGGAAGAATTAAGAATTAAGCGAAAACTTTAATTTTACAATAGGTCAATAACTATTTTTGTGAGCCAGTGTGAACCAGTTGAATCGCAATAATGTTCCCACGATCCTGTGCCTAGTTTCATAAGCATCAGACACCAATGTATTCGGTGTTATAATGCAACCTTTACTTCATTTTAATTAAATCTCTTTGCAATATGTACCATAAAGGTCATAATCTTTACTAGTACTTGATGATAAATCAACTGATAATCCCTGGCTGACCAACGCTTTGGTTGTTAGTGTTTGCTAATTTCTCTTTCTTCAGACCATTACATTCACTAGAAGAGAACTTGGGCACTCCATATGTTCTGATGATTCGAAGATGCTCTAACCCAGGTATTCTAACAATATAAAAATTTTGTCATTCTCAAAGTCACTGAAATTGTATCATGTTATTATTTTTGTATTAAACTCAGCATGATAAGGTATTCAATATTAACATCTTAGCATTCATTATGATCAAGCATAGATACTTATTTTCCATCTTGGACCACATAACATTCAGAACATTGAAAATTGAATTTTTATTGTTTGTCGTCTATGACGATTTACTGGACAAAGTATTGTTGCTACTGCATGTTTCTCTAAGCTACTTGAGAAACGTCAATGGTCCCTACTCTGCCAAGTACAGTAGAACCTCGGTTCACGAATTTAATTTGCTCCTGAAGCCTGTTCGTAACCCTAAATATTAGTAAACCGAAACCAATTTTCGAATAGAAATCAATGTAAAATGGATTAATCCGTTCTTGGTCCGAAGATGATTATTTATTTAAACTTTTACAATAGTATTTTGTTCATAATTTTATACACAAATCTAATAAAAATCATTAAATCTAAGGAAAAAAAGTAAACTCAATACTAAATAGAAAAAATATAGAAAACACTTTAATTTTACCATACCTGTAAGTAGGAGAGTTGATAGCATTAGAGGTAGCTGGGTGGAAGGGGAAGGAAAGAGATGTTATTGTTTGGAAAAGGGGAAGGAAAGACATAATTCTTCCTTTATTTATAAGAATAGTATAGATCGTTGATTTTGCCATACGAAACTGTGTAAGAAGAGACAATATCATCAACAATTATTTTTCTCTCAATTTTTCTTTTTCTTACCAGTATCACTGCTAGCTTTCTTTGGATCTATGTCTAACCAGGATTAAAGAAAAAGAAAACAGCGCGGTACAATAAAATTGGAAAAGAAAGGCAGAACACAACACACGAATGTATTCAACATAGCGGTCGACTTAGAAATGATTAAGTTCTGTTTAAGTCGGTTCGGCTCGATTCAAGAACCGAAATTTTATTCGATAACCGAAGCATTTTCATCTCGAATTTTCTTTTGGAAAACCATTTTGTTAGTCATGTGAGACTTTCGAGAACCGAGGTTACTCTGTACTGCGGTGTACTATTGAAGAAATCTTCGCCAAGATATATTTGCAATGTGCATTGGCGGAAAGAAACTTAGATTTCTACTGTTTCGGAAAGGAATTAGTTGAGAGCAAACGGATTCAACAGAGACTCTATCTACCTTCAACCAATGTCTTCTTCTGCAGCGATAACCATTATTATATATTATTATGCGATGCTGCATCCTTTTAAACGACTATATATATATATATATAAGTCAACGTGTCACTTTCCGAAAACAAGTTTCTATCGACTATCACATCCTGTCCAACTAATTACAGCACATATAGTAAAGAAATTCTCAAAATACTCGAAGCTATTATTGTCCAAAAGAAACAAATAAAATATATTCGATGTAAAGTACATTGTATATAAAATGCATAAGTTTTTTTTCTGGCAGTGTCAAGCTCTATAGATCCATTTCAAACATCGAGCGATATATAAGGTAGATTTATATTTTGAAGTAATGGCTGGCTGTTAGGATAGAATGTACTTCACGGGTCCGGATATATACAAACTGTGGTCTATACTGAAAATAAGATGAGCAGACCTCAATTGAAATTTCTGGAAAGTCGCCCATAAACTGTGGTAGCAAAAACTAGTATATGGTAGCAAAAACTTCTAAAGTATTAAAGGTATTTTTTTTTCAGGCACTTCCGAAGAATACGTTACGCTGGGATCATATACCCCGGATTCCATAGTCAGGGAACCAGCGACATGATTCACAATTCATGGAGCAAACGAATCGGGACCTTATAGTCCAAACACTAACGTCCTAAGCATTCACACATACTTGGCAAATTGATATACAAATTTGTTGATCCAGATGAGGTATATATATATATATATATATATATATATATAAGTGCGCGTGTGAGTGTACGTGTGTGTCTGTGCGTGTGTGTACGTGTGTGTCTGTGCATGTGTGTATGTTTGTGCGTGTGTTTGAGTGTGTGCTTGCGTGCGTATGTTTGTTCATTTTAAACATTTTTATTGCATCTACTAGTCTAATGTCTTAAGCAGATCCACCCATGTTTGGAGAGTTGGGTCACAAATAAGATCCAGTTGATGTATATATATATATATATATATATATATATATATATATATATATATATATATATATAGATAGATAGATAGATAGATAGATATGTGTGTATATATATTTGCATATGCATGTATGTGTGTGTGTGTATATATATATATATATATATATATGCCTATACACATATATATATATATATATATATATGAATAGATAGATAGATAGATATTTGTGCGTGTATACACACACACACACACACACACACATATATATATATATATATATATATATATATATATATATATATATATACATATAATTTGCATTTTTTTTTTACATTGATGTCCATCATGTACAAGACCAAGGAACTATACGAGGTTGAGCATTACAGAGTAAAAGGCACATTTTACGGTGATATATGGGGAATACAACAGTTAAGCCTAGATTAAACAGGTTCACATTGTAGTGAGGCGGTTCCACAAATTACCGGTGCATCGGATGAAGCTGCTTACTGTTAACCAATAAAATACGAAGGTTTCGCTGCAATCTCTGCTCTTAACTATCTATCCTATTCAATAAGGAATGTAGTTTCTTTGTGCACTTACCATGGAAATAACGAGTAGCCGGAGGTTTGGGACGTTTCTTCTATGAGATAAGGGATTTAAGGGTGAAAAATTAATTGTCAATCACATAGAGAGTGCAAAGTGTGGACTCGGCATATCTTGCCTATATGCCGCAAGGGTCCACCATTTTTTTTATCTATCTATCTATCTATCTATCTATCTATCTATCTATCTATCTATCTATCTATCTATCTAATGCTGCAGAATAATAAGACCAGGGTCACTATGATGAGCGTCTGGTCAGATTACCTCGAACAGTGCTGAATTGTCATTCTCTGTGTTTTTTGAATTTCCGAATAGAGGACTGCAAGCATATTGAAGCATCGACACGCTTCCCGGACCCAGGTTCGTGAGATAGGCTAAGACCAGACACGGATTGACGCTTAGTCAACTAGAGGTATGCGTTCACTAGAAGTTATTCCCTCCGCTGCCTCGTCTGTTCCTTTCATCTAATAAAACGAGTAAGAAAAAGAATCGTCTTTTAGTTAATGCCATCTTGCAGTAGCGTTGTGACCCAAAGACGAAACAGAATGCAACACTGTTATTCTTTTCCATATATGTCAGGCTTACGGACGTATCAAACACCGGATTCTGTATGATCGTTAAGCAATGTCAAGCTTGATCAGTACCTAGATGAGTGACAGCTTGGGAATATCATTTGCCGTAAGCTTGGATATGCGGTTGATGTAATGGATAATGACTCAAACGTTTTAATCTGAGAGTCGATTTCAAATTCCCGATGGGTTTGTTATATTCACTTACGTGCAAATACCTTTGAATAAGGTATACATCTATCTTTTTCTTACCGCAGCTATGGGTTAATTAGTAATATTTGTATCACTAAAACCATTATTAATCTACCAATAATATCTTAGAATCTAAAAATATTTTATAGCTATAAATAACCAGCGTTGATAAACTGTATAAATTAAATCACTCAATCTATCTGTATATCTATGTCTTATGCTCTTTCAAAATACTTCTATTTCTCTTTGTCTCGCACTGTTTCTATATCTCTTTAGGCATCTTTCTAGGTTCAGTTCCTTTCTCTTTCTTTCTCGATCTGTGTTATTCCTTGTGCATCTCTGTATATAAATTTCACTGAGAGCGTGACACCGTCTCTACCACTGTCTTTGTCTACCTGCCATTCATTCGGTCTTTTTATAACTGTGCTTTACTATTTTAACTTTTCTTTCTCTCTAATTATTGGCTGCGCGGGAAAGACGTGAGCTGAGCCATTTTCGATGCACTTAACAACCTAATCTCTCATCAGGTTTATTTCTTTCTCTCGACCTTCCGTATCTCTATTTCTTACTGCAAGTATTTCTCTTTACTTAGTGAATCGATCTTGACTAGAGAGTAGAACTTAGAGACTGAAACGTATAGATTAAGCAACAGATAGCGCCAAACGAAGCAAATAGTAGAGTACCATCGAGAAACGGAACAACGGAAAAGGTGAAGAATACAAAGAGGCTACCATTTACTGAAAGTGACACACTTTTGTTATAGGTGCGAAGTTTAAACTTTAATCCTTGTAGCAGACAATCTGATTGTTGTCCTAGCATTAGTAAAAAAAAAAGCGGCAACTAAGATGAAACAAGTGTTAGACGAGCAATAGACGAAGTAGAAGAAAGAAGTGAACTCATAATATTGATTAATGCGGTTAAAGTAAAAGCTGCCGAAATAAAAATTCACATTCTCAATTGGTAAGTGGCCAATCCACATAGTCTTGTTGACAATGTCTATAAAGAGCTCTCACATGTTGCAAAAAAGTGTATGTGAGAAAGCAAAAAAAAGCTTTTTTGAGTAATTGAAATATACTAGAGAAATATTATTAAATGTAGCATTGTTCATCTTCTTTACGCCAGAAAACGTATTAAATTTCAACAAATTAAATTACTTTGGATACAGGAATTAACCTATTACAAATCATCATAAAATACTGTATTAATCATAATGACTTCAATCTGATTGATTCAATGAGGTCAAATTAGCAGCTGATCTAAAATAAAAATATAAATAACCTACATACTGTTGTTACTAGGGACAAGAAAGGCTTGTTAAATTTAACACATCCACAACAAAAGTGTTCTCTTATCAACCGACGGAAATAGCCCTTTCTTCCTTCCATAAACATGGCTATTTCTAAGCTCCAGATATGTAAAACGTTGTACTCTTCTGGGTTTGCGCTTTCCACCGACCACGAAGTGGAAAGATTATAGTGAATCAGTTGCCTTATTTGTTGCTAGGAAATTTGGTTCTCTATGTCGTGCTAGACAATTCTTATCTCCCGAATCTATCTTAAATATTTACAAGTCTACCATTCCTCCCTGTTTATAATATTGCTGCCACTTAGTGTCTGGTACTTCCCCTATATATTTAGAGACTTTGATAAAATCAAAACAATATTCAGCAATGTCACTGGCCCTGACCAGACAACAGGCCTTCAGTTATTTTGTCACTGTCGTAATGCACTTTCCCTGTGCCTGTTATATAAATATTTCCATAGTAATTGTTCTGATGAATTATCCTTTATGGTAACTAGACTTTATTAGGCGCAGTACGATTGGCGGCAAGTTCATATAATTTTACAAATGAAATGGCTAAAGGTAACCATAAGTTCTGAACAATCCGTTCCTTTTCCAGCACGAACTATCTTACAGTTTCTTGGTTTAATATTAGATCATCTTCAGTCCTCTTAATTCTTGTTCTTTTATTGTTCTCGTCCCATAATAATGTTTTTCTTATATTCTTTCACACTCATTAACCACCTGCGCCTTAGAGGCTTTGTTACCTTGCTTTGGATGAAATGATAAAAATAACGATATTAGTTATAGGAATGAAAGCAGTTATAGCACATACGCTGAATCCATGATAAAAATTCATAATATGGAATTAGCAAATGTAAAACACTTCAAATAACTTGGACTATGGATCTGTTATAACAAACTTAGTATAGGCGAAAAGGAAATTGGATATAAGCTGAACCAGAGACAATTCTGCCCAACGCTCAACGGAAAACTCGAATTATGTACTTAAATAGCCTCGTCAGGTCGAGGCGCTAAACCCATTCAGAAATCCCTAAATTGACAGCAGTATACAACCGCATTTTAAGATCAATGTTTAAAAGTGTCTTTGAATTAGTGAAGACTTTGGGTCTCGGAAATGACCATCCTTTCTTGAACATTGTGTACTGGTGCTATAGATTCACAAAGAGCTGTACCAAATTACACAAACCATATCGTTTGAGGATTATCGACAGAAGCAACAACTAAAATGGCTAGTAATTGTAACTTGAAAAGATTTCACATTATTACAAATAAAAGATCAGGGAGGAAATACACTGTCAATAGTGGAAAGAGTGATAACAGCTGCCGGACTTGAGAGAACTATTTTTCTGATAAATTGTTTTAAGAGAAAGATTTAAAAGAAAATAACCGAAAAATAAAAAAAATCGCAAATTTAAAGCGAATTAACTTGATACAAAATGAGTCCGAAACATTGCTGGAAGCAGAAGTAATGTTCGTTCAAAAGTTAGAGCAAATTGATAGAAAACGTTGGAAATTAATGACAAAAACATAAAACGAATTTTACGCAGTCATTTGCGAATTTTTCACGATTAGCGCAAATGAACTTACAAAAATTTAATTAAAACAATTGTTGTGTCATAAGTAATGATCGTGTCAAATTTGGAGAAAATTGCTTGAAAAATCAGGGATTTACAGACAAAAGACTGGTCTCCTAAAAAGTATTTCACAGTTTTTCGTTATACGCGGGGGTTCGGAAAAAAATAAAGGTGGCGTTGAGCACCCTTTGATCATAAGCTATCAATGTGTTAAGTTTGAGCGAGATCGATTGAAAATTGTGTAAATGTATAATGATCATGCACAGCCACACAAGCATCTTCTGTTTTATATATATATATATATATATATACATAATTTATCACGAGGGCATTGTCCTTGTATAGTATTTGACTGCATAGACATTAGATAGGCGATAACTAAAATTTCTACTGTAGTTATTTGATAATAATGGATACCAGCTCGGTTTCAGGAATCGGAGAGCTGAGTTCCTGTCGAATCCATTACATTAACTTACGTGCTAATAACCTTGGGTAAGGTATGGATCCTCTTCTTCACCAACCCCAGATATGGGTAAATAGCAGGACAAACCGGGTTCTATAGCCTTGCATGACAGCTGGTCTAGCGAAGAAATAAATGACAACCTACTGCGGGAAGAAATCTGCCTCGTCAGTCATGTATCGAAAGATACATGATCGTCTAGCCGTGTACCAAGCATGGAACATAACTGAAAAAGCTTTTGTATTACTGAATAGTAGATGTTATATATTTTTGTTACGTCGTCGCTTTTAATTTATGAAAAAAAAAAGAACGGTTGTGGAACGGGTTATAATATTTCGTTAGAGAATTCGTAGCATGACTCAAAATAGTAAACACTTCTGTACTGGTTAATTCTATGACAATCTGGGTGTGGCTTGAAGCGTCGTCCTTGATGCCTGCCAGGGAAGGATTGTAATATGGGACCAAAAAGAAAGAAAAACCTCCGAAGGAAGTCTATACGATTACTAAATTAGAATAATAAAGACGAATTGCCGCTTCCAAATTATTTAATTAGACAGACAATTACGTGGTGATAGATAGTTGATAAACCTGTTAAAACCCTTCTCCCTGCCACCAAGAAAAAATACTCCGACTAATGCGTCTCTCCTCTGAAATGAGCCATAATGCAAAGCGATGATGGATTGTTGCTCAAATTATTGACAATCCTCTCCCTCTTTCCAAGAAATGATGCTTCAACTAATGCGTCTCTCCTCTAAAATGAGACATACTGCTAAGCGTTGATAGGTAGTTAACCTGTTGACAACCGTTTCGCTCCCCCCAAGTAACGAAGCTTCGACTAATGCGTCTCTCCAGTGAAATGAGACATACAACTACATAGTGACGGGTAGTAACCAAAATTTGGCTTCCGTGTCCCTCTCCCTCACGCTTCCTCCAAGAAACGATGCATCAATTAATGCGTATCCACTTTAAAATCAAATGAGGAAAAAAAATAACAGAAATCTCCGTTGTTCTATTTTCTGGCTCTGATGCGGCTTCAAATCCTTTAGAATTACCGATAGACAAAAAAAGCTAGAGACGACAATAAATGGCGCAAATTTAATATTATAAAAATGATTCTAAAAATAACAAACTTGCAAGAAAATCTTAATATTTTCCTTAAGCGTGACAATACACTCATCATGCAACATATTCCTAGTCTTACGTCATGCAAAATATTCCTAATCTTACGTATGACGATAAGGGCCACTGATCGGGAGATTAGAGATTTTCAAGAGCGTGGAATCACATTTTAACTCGTGTTGTTCCTAGGTCCATCCTAACCAGGGTGGACCTAGGAACAACAGTAAAAATCCCAGCTATGGTCAAACAGTGAACCTCCAAACAAAAACAAAACACTATGAAAGTGCAATAATACATTTTTATAGTAAATATAAAAGCAATACACATTTATGTGAAACAATAACAACAATACATATTTATAGTAAAATTACCAACAATACAATTTTAAAGCAGTAGGAATACCACGAGTGCATTTTATAACAAAATGAACAATATATTTTATAGCAAAATGACACACAATAAATTTTATGTTGCTGAAAGCATAGAATAGCGTTCAATATATATTTAGTTGAATCCACAAAAATTGAAATATTCGCATTAAATGACTCTCACGAATTGATATGTCGTTAAACAAACAAATCAATAAATAAAACAGCATATTTCAAGCGCGAAATATGTATTTTTTATCGAAATGGTAATAAATGGATATACAAAACTATCTATTGATAAAATATAATAAACAATAGTTGACTAGACGGTGCCGAAAAGCTCAGTAAGAAGATTTTTCCTCTAAATCTTTTGTCTTGTCATTTGGTCATACTTTGAATCGTGGTTTAAGCTGATAACTTTAAAACACGTTCCCCGAATTCCATCGAAGCTCAAAATACTAAACCATGTTTTTGATAGACTGAATTTTTTTTTAATGAAGTAAAACAATTAAATAAACAAATATTATGAAGGAATTGATACAATATACTACAACACTTGCATAGTAGCCCAACTGAATGAATAGTCATTGTAAAGATATTATTATAATTTCCTACTGTAAGGTTATTGTTATATCACACACTCATATTTGATATAATGTAATACGTAAAAGTATTCTCTATACGTAATGCTTTGGCAATCGACGTACTCCTAAATAGTATAAAAACTGAGTCCAATACGACTGGTATCTACTCAGCCCACTAATGAGATAAGATGTAACACAAGGTCGGGAATTATCATTGGGAACCAGAGCCCTTCCACTAAGGCCATTGGTCAAAATATACGCAACTTTTTGTCTGTTTTTCTCAGCCGAGTCTCTATCTGAAGACAGAGCCATGACCGAGTCACCTTCTACCTCAAAACAGAAGTCTTCTCAGTCGTAAGCCAGACAACGAACTGCCTGACTCCAACTTATCTGTTTTCCTCAGCCGAGTCTCTATCCGAAGACAGAGACCCGACTGAGTAACCCTCCGCCCGAAGACGGAAGACAGAGGTCTTGTCTTGTTGAGTGTCTGGAACTGATTCCGATGCGACAACAGACGACCGCATACAATGGAACTCGTTATAGTATTGGACATGTTCATAGAGTCACCGGGGGTGTTCTCTCTTTATTCCACAAGAGATATGATAAACAGACAATTGAAGCACAAGTTAGCCAGATTTCGAATATCAACTGATAAATATAATACAATATGAAGTGTTTTCCAATAACTTGTACCGATTCTAAATATGAATTAAGTTTAAGCCTCTAATTATTTCTTTCTTTTTCTTTCAGATTTGGCGGACATTTGGGCGATATTATTTTTCACACATAATTCCCATGACTTAAATAACATGATCTAATAGAGAAATAAATATATTTTCACAAATAACTCTGATTTATTTACTACTGACTTTGAACCGTCTTAATGAAATACCCTTATATATAATCCGTTTTAGTGAAACACCCTTTATAATCACGCTTCAATTACCTTTGATATTTTTAAGTGTCATTTCAGAATGTGGTCTCAGTAATTCCATACACTTCTTATTTTTTACAGAAGTTTTACTCGGGAGCCACTCGAGGACGAGAGTGGCGTTAAGGGACAGTTTGTACGTATAGAAGGGAAAAGATAACGGTTAACTCTAGATTTGAACAGGTTAAGATTGTATTGATGACATCCTTTTTGGGGTTGGTTTGCGAGAAGAAGGTGTTCGAGGTGAACTTATTTCTCAGTGGTGGAATATCGAGGAAATGTGGACGGTTTGCTAATATGTAAGTGGCGTGGCGTATCCTTGCTGTAAATGCTTGAATTAGCGGGGCCAGGCAATGCAGTTTGTACGAGAACTTTCCATGGAAGTAGGGATAGATCAGTGAAAGACTCGCTTAATCCCGCTTATGAGAGTGAGGTTAGAAGGTGGAAAACAATTCGTTATCCACAAGACATCTGAGACGCTTTTGAACTCTGTCAAAACTAGAAAGAGAGCGGGGCAGATCCTATCCAAATTTGGAAACAGTACTTCATTTTCGGCCTAGTCTGGATCTTGTAATGGTAGAGGATAGCTTGAGGAGCCAGTTACTTACTTGAGTGGTACGGGCGGCTGATCAGTTTACCTGTATCATTAGTAATGGATGATATGTACTATTTTCACTTGTGGTCATGTGTGAGTTTGAGGACCGATAATCACTCAAGACACGTTGCCTCCACGAGGAAACATCCGTTCATCGTGACTGACGTTTGTTCATGGTCTGGTCGCCGGTGATGAAATATAAATAGTTTGGTTTTTTTCAAGCATTAAAAGTAACCAGCAAGTTCTTCCCCACTGTGAAGATCAGAAGAGAGATCAGCTGCTAATCTCTGATCACCAACAATCATAGAGGTTCACCGTAGATTGTTATAAATGATCTGAGTATATTCTTAGGCAGAACATTTATGTGAATAAAAAAAACAAATTGTCCGAAAAGTGACTCTTGGAAGATGCCTGCGTTGACCACTAGGACCTCGGAGAAATGGCCGTTAATGACTACCTTCAGGCTGGGAACATGTTTAGAATTGAGGAGACTCTTTAAATGATTTCGTAACTAGAGATCTTGTGCAGCAAACCTTTGTGTTATACCTTTTCAAAGGCCTAAAATATATATAATATCTTGGTACTTGTCGTTTGCCTGTCGTCAAGAACCTCACTTGTTCGGTGTGCAATGGTCGCTGGAACTTCAGCAGTGACTTGAGTCGATCGACACCCGTGCTCCAAGTACAATGTATCCTGTTAGTAGAAATTTTGCCATACACGTTGTTTGTTTTTGATTTTGTTGACTGCACTGTAAATTAGAGTCAGCTGGATACCGTCTGTGAGAAAAGTGCATCATACCCCAAATCACTCCGCTAGAAATTTGGAAACGGCATGGTGTACTGTGGTCAAGAGGGTGAATGCTGTAAGACCCTGTGTCTGGTAACAGGACCCTGCATCTTACCATACAAGTCGGAGAACAAAGTCATGGCTGTCAGGCAATTTCTTCGATCGCATCATGCCTTATATCTGTCCACCTAACTTTGCAGATTACAGTCCCATTTATGATTATGTATAGAGTACATGAGAGAGAGAGAGAGAGAGAGAGAGAGAGAGAGTGAGAGAGAGAGAGAGAGACTCCTTGTAGCAGCAATGATGAACTGAAGGCAAGGATTATGGCATTATTCACCAACTAAAAAAAAGGAGACGGTCCAAAAGCGTGGCAGTAGATTATAATGTAGTCTGGAGTCCGTGGTTGAAGCCAATGGCGATTTTATTGAATAAATATACTATTTAATAATTCAAGATATTTTTGTGTAATTTTGGTAAATATATCTGCTAAAATGAAATGCCAGTATTATTTTCATTTTTGGGTAATTTTGATGACAATTTTTCAATTGTCCCCTGTATATATGTCTCAGATTACTCAATATGCATGATATCAATAATATAATTAATGTTGTGTATACACTGATTTATATTTATTTTATTCCATTTTGTTTGTATAGCAAACTACTATTGGTCAGAATCTTGCCTCACAGATGACGTAGTTTGTGATCATCTGGAGATTAAGAATTACTGAAAAGCAAATAATACCAATTCTGTTACTCTTCCAAACCGCAAAATTTGCAATCAATTATTCCTTATTGTTGTCTGGAAATAGACAATAAATTCACAATGGAGGTAACTGGAGAAAATCAAATATTGATCGGTTCGGATGAGAAATATAAACACCAAGCGAAATGAATCTTCACCGTAGAAATGTATTTTGATATTAATGCTACTACAAGTATAGCCACTAATATTGTAATTTAATATTCATGATAAATGTTTCTAGGGACTTTAGTTCCCGATGAACTAATAGAAACATATATAGAACTCCAACACACTAGTAAGTATTCTTGTCAACTCTAATATTATTGTGGATTGTTTCGCATAGGTCATTTTGACAATTCCCAAGCGATCCAATGATAAAACATAAACTTAAACAATCCGTAATAATTCAGTCTATTTGATCATGTCTTTATTTCTTTCTCTCTAATTTATTGATTTCCCATTTCAATTTGTGTTTGGTTCAATCAATATCCAAGATGAGGCATATTTAGTTTTCTTTTTGTTTTGTTTTTTACAATAACATAGTCTTTGTGCTGCTAAATCACCAGTTACCTCCCCTTAATTTCTAGGCGGTACAAAAAGGAACCCTGTAATATCTGTCAGTAGACGATTAGACAGAGTAAGGCGCAATAAAGTTTTGGTACAAGTTTATTCATTGGTTTTTTTTTTACTAGTCATATCTTCTGGCATGGATAAAATGACCCGTCTTATTCTCAAAGTCCTATCGAAATTTCACTTCTTTCTATCTATTTTTTTATTGTTTTACAGAATTTTGATTGATTGATAGATGTTTTTTTATTACTCATTATTAACATTTTTGTTGATTATGAAAGCCAGAAAATATAATTTTTAGATTGGTAGAATAGTTTGGATTTAGTAGTGATGAATTGATCTAAAGCTTGGAGGGGAAGAAGAGGTGAATTTCTACCTTTCTCAAGAGTATTTGCGCTTAAGAGAATATAAAGAATCCGCAGGAATTGGAACTCTTTACCAAATTTAGACAAAATATAAAATGATTCTAATTACACTTGAAATATTGTCAGATCTCTTCAGCACGCCAGTATTCATTTCATTATTCTTCCCATCTCAAAGAATGAATGAAATTGTTTCATTTGTTACTCCGATTTCAAAATATTCCATTTTTGCTATGTCTTCTGGAATATATTTCATTTGTATTCTTATTGCAAGTAATATTTGATCATGTCTTTTATTTTCTCTCTAATTTATTGATTTCTGATTTCAATTTGCGTTTGGTTCAATCGATATCCAAGATGAGGCATATTTAGTTTTCTTTTTTTTTACAATAAAAACGTCTTTGTGCTGCTAAAACATAAGTTACCTCCCCTTAAGTTCTAGGCGGTATAAAAAGAACCCTGCAATATCTCTCAGTAGACGGGTAGTCAGAGTAAGGTGCAATAAAGTTTTGTTAGGTCAAAAGTCAAAATTATGAATTTATTGGAGACCAGACAACAGAAATTTTTCTTGATATTTTCTTAAATCTTAAACAACGGAGAAAAAATTTTCACGAACGTACCTGCCAATAATTTCCTTTATTTAGCCTTAATCATATGAACAATTACAATAATATTTTAACTCTATCAGATTATATAAATAAAGAAAAAGAGGAAAAACATTTATTTCGCTGATTTTAGCATTATTATCAATATAATCATTCTATAAGCATTCATCTTCAGCGTGGAAGCCTTTTTTCTCTAGAAGAATCCACAGACATTTTTGCCCTCTGTGTAACAAACTTAAATTCTTCCATTGCTATCAATGAATTCTTTGTTTCAGAGTATCTCCACCTTTGCCGAAAACATTCCAGCATTAACATGCATGGCCTTGGTACTTACGTTCAGGATAATATTTCACTGGTCAGGGAATTATCTCTCGAGTTCACTGACTACACATTCATGTGCTTCCGTCTTTCACTACTAAACTCTTACAGCTATCTCTTTTTCCTTTGTTGCAATATAGAAAAGGTACTTTCTCTCCATCCATCTGCGAACATCTTTATCGTCTGTGACTTTAATGCTCACCAATACACGTGGCTGAAGCATTCTAAAGCTATTTATGTTCCCGGCGATATATTTTCCATTGCCCAATCCTTCAGTAAAATCGTGGTCTTCCCTAATTGTTTCCTTAGCCAAACCAAGGAACATGTTTCTGAACATCACTTGACTCCTCTCCCCACTCTTGCGAAGCTTCACAATACTGTCCTCTTGGTAACTCTAACCACTCTGTGATAGCTATTGGTATTTCCTCCCATCCACTAAACAGGAACATCTTTCCGGACCCAGTATTCTGGCTGGGACTAATTCCAGGATTTTCTTCGTGGTGAACTGCAATGACATCTTCAATCTCCCAAATGGAAATTGCGCAACTGAGGTTTCTTCTTGTGTCAAAGCAGGCATGTGCACTTTCATCCCTTCTTGGAAATACCAGGTGAAACTGCAATCTTCTCATGGCTCACACATGCATGCTCTGCTGCTAATAGCATGCAGGAAACACTATTTCCGGCTATACCAGCGTCACAGCTCTCTTCATAACAGGTGCCTATTTGCTACTGCTCGAAGCAAATATAAGCGAGTCCTTGAAAAACTTATCTAAAAAAAAAAACCCCAAAATTTGTCTCTCGTGACTACTGTCGTCTTTATTATAGAATACTAAATAAGTGCAAGATCTCTATTTCCCTCTCATCAATTGATTTGCGGTGTTATCATCCTCTGTTGATAAAGCTGAATGCTTCGCCTGTAAATTCACCTCAAACTCTAATCTTGACTTACCTGGATTATTCCTGGCTAATTTCCCACTTAGAACTGATTCTCTGTTGAATGATATACATATAACCGCTTCCATGGCTTCTGCTATCATCTGTTACTTTAATCCCCAAAAAGCATGTTGGCCCGATGAGGTGTTATAGCCTGAACTAGCTCCTGTTCTCCTTAAACTGTATAATAAAAGCCTCGCTGTCTTCTGCCTCCCTGCTTGCTGGAAGTCACCGTCTGTTCCAGTTTTTATTAACCTAGTAAACCATCTGTCTCATCCAGCCTGTTGGACTCCTGCCTCTTTTGGGGAAGCCCCTAGAAGCCCTAATCAATAGGGAATTGATTTGGAAGCCCCTAGAAGCCCTAATCAATAGGGAATTGATTTATCATCTCTCATCACAGAGCTTTTTCTCAGAAAAAAAAACAAAAACAATACAGCTTTCATTTCTCCAGATCAACTGCTCGTGTACTAACAATAATTGCGGAAAGAGGCTATCCTTCACTAGATAAAAAACAGCATTGGACATCTTGAAAGCCGTTGACAAGGTCTTCACAAGCTGAATAGTGACTCATTACGCCTTCCTGGGCTAATGTCTTCAGCTGACAGGAGATGGAGTGACTACATTGAATCCATCGCTAGATCATCTGCTAAGATAATCAGTTCATTGTGTCGGGCTAAACAATTCTTCTCTCCGGAATCTATCTTTCTAATCTATTAGTCTACCATTCGTCGATACTGGGAATATTGCTACCATTATGGCCCGGCGACCCTGCTATTTTCCTGTAGCTTCATGATAAGATCCAACAAAGATTCGGCAATATTGTTGGTCCTGATCTGGCGGCTCGGCTTCAGTAACTTGCCCAATGCCATAATGTTGCCGCTCTATGCGATTTTATAAATATTTTCATGGTAATTGTTCGAATAAGGTCTTCGTTATGGAACCTAGACTGGCGGCGAGATCTCATCAATTTACAGTTCAACTAACAAGATTTAGCCGTAACTTCTATGATGAGAGTTTCTTTTCTCGCACTTCTCGTTTGTGGAACTCTATTCCGGCTCCGTGTTTTCGAACCAACATTAAGCTGCAAAAATCTAAATGCAATGTCAATCGCAATCTACTTTCCTCTTCATTGCCCTTTTCCATTTCTCCTCATTACTAATGTTTTTGATTCTATTTCAACCACACCCTTTAACCCCGTGTGTGATTGCGGTTGTACTACCTTCCTTGGATTGATAACGATTTAAAAAAAACAAAAACAAACAAACATGGTCCATAGAATTGCACATTTTTCACAGCAATTTGTCACAATTTCTTGTCTCATTTCTCTTAGAAACCTACGTAGACAGGTTTGTCTTTGGTTTGTTCTGGTAGAATTATTTTCGGTCAGATCCCCCAGAAAATGACGTAACCTCATAAATCCAAGTAAATCGTAAACCCATAAATCCTATTAAATCGTAAATTCATGTTGCCAGTTTCGAAATGAATCATGAAGAAATGGTGCCCCCATTGCTGGAAAATATTTCAATCATAAATTATGATTTCTAATTAAGTATCACTTGAATGTTCCTGCGGTTTAGGGGTTGATATTCCAGCGCCCTCCCGACTCGGTAAGCAACGGATTTATTAATTCCACTTTATTATATTGTTCTTGTTAAGATTCTCGCCGATCGAAATTGGTAACATTTAATGATGATGACGAGAGCAATCATTGATGACAATTCATGATTTAGTGACATGTTTGTATTGAAGGGATTCTTATACATAACCATTAAAAGTTAGCGTTTTTATGTAATTTAATTAATATCTTTTTGATTCAAATTACATACTTGGTGTCTGGGTCACTCTGAGAAGAAACCAGGGCATTTTAGCGTCAATAATTTCAATTTATTTAATAACATTATCGTAAGTCTAAAAAAATTCGTTATATAGTAAGCAAGAGTTAATCATTTCTTCAGAATATTCATGAACTTTATATCTATCTATAAAAGGCAGGATATGTGTGTGTGTTTGTGTGTGTATGTGTGTTTGTGTGTGTGGGGGGGTGTGTGTAACGAATGCACGACCGCAATTTTCTACGGGTTTGCACCTAAATTTACATGCACATGCTCCAAGTTAGTGAGAAGGCCAAGACCGACTTTGCATTTCCCAACTCCCATCGATAGTGGAAATAATCGATTTTTTAATGCTTCTACGGTACTTTTCATGTAGTTTGCAGCCATTTTTTACTGGCCAGAGTGAGAGCCTATAGCTGGCTGCCACGAATAGGCAGGAAGATTCTACTGGCCAGCGTGAGGGCCAACAGCTGACTGACACGAATGTTAACTAGCATGCTAGCATGCAAAAAAAAAAAACGATAGCTGCATTCGTCACAAGTGGGAAAAATTTAAATCTGCATGGCACTTTACTCCAATTGGCTCATTCGCTTGCTTAAACTCAACGTTGATTCTGATTCTGCAGAACTGGGTTGAGTGTGAAAAAGTATTTGTTGTTAACATTCTTTTTTCATTCGGTTTTTACAGTTACGAGTCCTTTTTTAAAGCTGATCGTTTTGTGTTCATTTTGTTTAGTTCTTTTTTCGTAACAGATTTAATGTTTAGTATAAAGCTTAGAAAAAATTCGCCGTGTGAGATAGGCAAGAAGTAAGGCATGTAGCAACATCAGCACGGCAAAGGGCACTCCTTTAAAGGCAAGGAAGGGCAAAAATATTTTAAGTCAAGTGATAGCGATTGCTGTATGAGTCGTACGATTTTTGAATCGAGCACGGGCAACGCCGGGCCATGATGCTAGTAGATATATAAGGTCGGCTGTGAGTTTCGAGTTACAGTCATCGTCACTGTCAGCCGGGTTCAATTCTTGTTCTAATCAGTTGCTTTTAATTTTTTTTACAGATGCCCTTGAGAAAAACCTGATTGCTTTCTTATACCGTCTTATAATCTATTGATTATAGCAACGTATACTCGTTTCTTATCTCGTAACCAGTTTAAGAGAAAGAAAAAAAAGTTCTAAATTTGAAACTGGGACAAGACAATAAGAAACCACTCCGTGATCTTTCTGATGAAGGAATCGTAATTTTCACATAATTAAAAAACAAGCGTCTGTGGCGGACCATCTTTGCATATATCCTGGATGAACCTTAGACATTTTAAAACCACCCCTACATATTCTTGAAATGTCCTTATTATTTTTTTTTATTTAGTTTTATTTCTGATGTACACACATTTCCTTCCGGATTCCGAACAGAGATCTTTGGTAAAAAATGTCTTCATGATAAAAAAATCAAAACAAAACAAAACAAACTAAGACCACACACATTTTATATAGGCAAAGCTCTTCCTAATGTGTGAGTTGTACATGAGAGTACAATGTTTTTTTTTTTTTGTTAAGTCATGGGCTACACGGAATCCTTTCAATGAGTCTATCGGAATCTTTTCCAGTCAATCCGTGGGTTCCAACTACAACTGGAATTATTGATGTCCTCATGTGTCACATTTTTGAGATTTCTATTCCAAGATCCTTGTACAGTGATAATTTTTGAAGATCTTCAAAGGTATATTACAATCTGCAGGGACTGGCATTTCAATAAGAAAGCACATTCTGTTCTTGTAGCATTTGATCACGATGTCTGAGTGTTTAACTTTTATTGTTCTGTCTCTGTGTATTGTATAGTACATGTATTATTTTTATTATTATTGTTATTATAATTATAATTATTGTTTGTGAGTTATGTTTCCTGATTTGTATCGATCATTTTATGGAGGTGTTTCTGTCAGTTATTACTGCTATGTCAATAAGTATATACTTGTTGAATTTCTTGTCTTTTATGATAATGTCAGGTCTATTGGCTTTTATGTCTCTGTCAGTTTTGAAATGGCAAGTCCCAGAGGATAGTTACATTGTTATTATGGGTAACTGTGTATGGTTGGTATTCATGCAATCTCTCTGCGGTTTCGATTTTGTGCTTCTTCCAGTGCACATATATCACTACCTTGTTATGTCTCTGGGAAAATATATTTTTTGCCAGTTACAGACATCCTGACATAATATGGTCGTCAGTTTCATCATATTTTCCGCAGATCCTACATTTGGGGTTAGTTCCATCCTTGATTATGTGACACTGATAGGATCTGGTTGTAAGACTCTGGTCCTGAGCTGCAATATTTAGACAATAATAATAATAATAATAATTATTATTATTATTATTGTTGTTTTTATTATTATTATTATTATTATTATTATTATTATTATTATTATTATTTTTTTTTGATTTCTGGCGTTTACACATTTCTTTCCGGGTCCCGCCCAGGGACCTAAGGTTAGAAATGGCGTCATGACACTTTTCATTGACAGAAAAAAAAAAAAGAATTAAATTACATAGATAAAGCCCTTCGTAATGTGTGGGCTGTACTTGTCAGAACAATTTTTTGTATCTCCTTAAGGCATGGACTTCCAGGAATCCCTTCAATTAGTCTACTGCAATCTTTTCCAACCAGTCCTAGGGCTCCAACTACAACAGGGATTGTTGATGTTCCCATATGCCACATTTTCGAGATTTCTATTTCAAGGTCCTTGTACTTTGACAACTTTTTGAATATCTTCAAAGATACATTGCAGTCAGCAGGGACTGCCATATCAATAAGGAGGCATCGTTTTTGTTTGTGGTCTTTAATAACAATATCTGGCCGGTTGGCCTTGATTGTTCTGTCAGTGTGTATTGTGTAATCCCATAGAATTGTAACAGGTCCTATCTCCGTAACTGGGTCTGGGTGGTGTTCATACCAGTTTCTTTCAGTTTCCTTCCCGTAGAAGTTGCAGATTTGCCAGTGCAGATATTGGCCCACTCTGTCATATCGTGTTTTATATTCAGTGGGTGCCAACACCGTACAACCTGATACAAGATGATCAATCGTTTCTGGGTATTTATCACAGAATCTGCATTTTGGGCTGACACAATATTTTAGTATATGTGCTTGATAATTCCTAGTTAGCAAGCATTGGTCCTGCACAGCAAGGATAAAACCTTCAGTTTCCGCTTTCAACCCTGCACAACGTAGCCACTTTATTATTATTATTATTATTATTATTATTATTCCAAGAAAATGAAATACTGGAGAGTGCGCTGAAAATGGATCGATCCACACCCTTGCAACGGATTGCAAAAATCGACACATGCCAATCACGTATGTACTGACAACCCTTGAGAATGTATGGATACATATACCGACGCTGTAGCATCATGTAATCGCTATACTCCATCTTATAACCACTCATGTTCAGCTGAAGAAGCCGTATTTTTTTTACATTTAATTTAATTATAATCTTATAGCCTCAATACTCGTTTCAGTCGTATAACAACTGTTGCTATTTTTAACTTTCCATCTTCACAGAATTGCGGGTTGCCTAACGGTTATCTGCGCCGAAGTTGGAATTGCCGAGCCGTGATCAAGTGGCGGCCAAGTCTGTTGCATTAAATTTCAACCTATTAGCCCTGGGCGAAGCAAAAATCTGCCTTTTCTTCTCCGACGTATGCATAAAATTGTGTCTATTCTCTTGGCTTGGAAAAAGGAAGATTTTCAATTCAAATCCGTAGCTAAGGCCAGGGAAAAATACACAATTATATTTCCACAAAACTCCCCAGAATTCACAGATATAAAAGACAAATGATAGTTGGATAGGAATGATCGCCTCCGTACTGAAGATAGAGAGCATTTAAGCCAAATCCACCGGTAGCCATTTTAAACTAAAACATATTTCTTTTATATATCTAAATTGTAATTAGAAACTAACATTTTAAAAAGTGAAATTTTCTCTGAAATATGTTAAAAATATTAAAATATTCACCTTAAAATACGGAAATATGAACTTTAATTAAAAAGTGTCACCCACCCACCGCGCACATACACACACGCACATTCACACGCGAGTGCGTGCGCACCGGGACGCACACACATACATACATAATTAAATGAACGGTAGTCCGCGTGCGCTTTTTATAATATGCAGCATGTATAGGCCGGTGAATAAAAGTAGACGAGTATAAAGCCAACAAAATGATACAAGTATTGGCAATAAAATTGATATTTATAAGATATTAACCTTTTGACTGAATTGAAGACAGAAAAGTTTTTTATGGCGGTATTTTCTAACACGCCTGTTCGAAAATTCCAACATTAAAAACTTTCTGTTTGTGCTTCAATTCAGTCAAAAGGTTAATATCTTATAAATATCAATTTTATTGCCAATACTTGTATCATTTTGTTGGCTTTATATTCTACTTTTTTATTCGGCGGCCTATTATATATATATATATATATATATATATACACACACACACACACACATATATATATATATATATATATATATATATATATATATATATATATATATATATATATATATATATATATATGGGGTAGTTTACAGGGTGTCGACAAAAGATATACACATTTTGAATTTATCTCAATAAATAATTCAAGCAAATATAACCTGCTATGTATAATTTAAATAATGCACATGAAAAACGTGTTTATTATAAATGGATGATCTTAAGGCGTTATCATGGCATGTTTTTTAACTGATGTCCGATAAGACCCGGGCATGGCTGACAACATAATGCAATGGAATCACAAGCAGCATGAAACATTTCTTGAACATTCAATCACTCTTTCTTCACAGGGTTTGTTGATATCTATGGCCTTCCGTAACCGTTCTTGTGCACCTCGTATAAATTACATCAGCCTTAACTCTAATTCGTAATATTTTAAACCCCGGGGTGGATCTGAAGGAAACCAGCTTCGATATCAGCTTTGAATTTCAACTATATTTTCATATTCCAGTAGCATTTCAAGATTAACTTACTTTGTTCAAAGCTTACCCTAAATAACATTAGTAATACTAAACGTGTAAATCTGAAATCAAAATTGATTTGAGCTACACAGTGTAAAAGTGGCCATACTTTTTAATATTTTAATATTTTTTTAATATTTTATATATATATATATATACATACATCCATATATATATATATATATATACATATATATATAGATATAGATATACACACACACCCACACCCACCCACACACACACACACACATATATATATATATATATATATATATATATATATACACAGTCATGACAGAATTGAATAGACACCAAGATAAATTTTATTTCTGATTTTTTTAAATAACCAAGATAAATTAACTTAGATTATTTGATTAAAATTGCAGATAACAATACTGGAACATGCCACGAACCAAAGGAGCATCAGACCTATCCGAATTTCAGCGAGGACGTATCGTGGGCCAACATGAAGGTGGTCTTAGTCATAGAAAAATATCTGAAAATCTTTCAATAAGCCTTTCTACTGTTAATAGAGTGATCGTACAATTCACCAGAGAGGGCAAGAAGTGCACAAAACCTCATCCAGGCCGCCCGGGGCCCTCTGAAAGAACCATGCGTCTTGTCGAAAGAAATGTTGAACAGGATCCACGTTGCAAGGCCTCTGACATAGCAACACAAGTTCTTGTCGGTGCCAAAACAGCTGTCAGGTATCTTCACAAGCTGGGATACTATGGCAGAGTTGCGAGAAGGAAACCACTTCTCCGTCCAGCCAATATCAAACGCAGAAAGGATTGGGCTCATGAGATAGTGGAGAGACCTGTGACCTTTTGGACCACTGTCATTTTCCCTGATGAGTCAAGATTCGCATTATTTTCCGACAGCGTTTGGGTATGGAGACTCTGTAGTCAAGAGTTTGATTTAAAAAGACTGCAGCCAACGATGAAACATGAGGGCGTTTCATAATGGTATGGGGTGCAATTTGGAATGATTGTCACTCAGAGCTTGTGGAGTGTGAAGGAAACATTAATTCAACCAAATATATTTCTATATTAAAGAAAGGGCTCCTTCCAATATTCTCAAGTAGAAGAATGAGCAAAATTGACTCCCTATTTATGGAAGATGGAGCTCCATGTCACACTGCTCAAGCAACGCAACATTGGTTGAGACAAAATGGGATCAATAAACTTCCATGGCCAAGTCAGTCCCCGGATATTAACCCTATTGAACACCTTTGGGGCATATTAGATCGAAAACTCTGCAGAAAGAACAGGAAGCCATCTTCTAAGCCTGAAATTTTAGGATTATTGCGTCAAACATGGCAAGAAATCCCTCAAGATGATATTCGTGAACTCATTGCTAGCATGCCTAGAAGGGTCCTTGCATTAAAAATGCAAAAGGGATGTCAACCAAGTATTAGTTATTAAATTTATGACCATTTATAATTACTTCATTTGTATAAATTACTTGTTTAATAAAATAAACGGTTTCTGTGAGCGTCTGTGTATATATATATATGAAGAAACGGAAACAATACTTTTATAGCTCAAATATGGTTGCTGAAAACCCACTTTATCCTTTGTTAAATAGTAATATATCACATTTGACTATAAAAAATCGAAAATTTCAAAGCAGAATTTGGTTGTAAAAGTGTATTTTAATTGAAAGCGTTTTTTTTGTAAAATCCGATAAATCCGCAAAATGTTTTATTTTTTGGAAAATCCGATAAATCTATAACATCTGTATAAACTACGTTTCTGCTTAAAATAACACAAAATATTGATAAAAAAGAAGACACTTGTGGTAAGAAAGAGAAAGGCATGTGTAAAGTTATCACCGAAACTGTAATGTGAGATACTACCCTCCCCTATATCTCTCAACTACAGCCCCGAAAATTAGGGAAAATATGAATTTTCCGATGATTTCTTTTATTTGATATTGTTTCTAAATATGATCTACTCTATCCACACCACATCACATATCTTTTGAGAAATATAGTTGCCTTGTATGGGAAATTCTAATGATAACTATTTTTAAAAGAAAATAAATAGTATAAAAATAAGTTATTTAAATTTAAATCCTGTTTTGACAACGTCTAAAACAATATATTTAATTGATTAGCCTGTTTTAGTGTCTCGTCAATTCAGTAATATAATAACAAAAAATAACAAAATCAATATATAAGCAAAACGATCATTCATTTAAAGTACAAAAGGTGGCCTTGCAGATACGGATTCTTGTTGGATGATCGTTATCTAGACAACTGTAATAATTGGTGACATTTCGACACTTTTCAGGTCATCTTCATTTTTAAATTTAAGGCTGCAGCGCTTCACATGCTTAAGGTCCACAAGAATTTGGTCGTGTTTAATTTTACCTTTTCTGCCGTATATTGTTCAAACTGCAATACCATGTGATTAATTATTAATATTTTTTATCAATTTTAAGTAACTAATTAAACTGTAACTTATACTCTCTTTAATTAAATTCAGTCTATAAAAATATATATTCATCTCTATCTATAAAGGGCAGGATGTGTGTGTGTGTGTGTGTGTGTGTGTAACGAATGCACAGTTGCAATTTTCGACGCATTTGCACCACAATTTGCATGCACATACTCCAAGTTAGTGAGAAGGCCAAGACCGACCTTGCATTTTCCAACTCCCATCGATAGTGGAAATAATCGATTTTTATGCTACTACGGCAGTTTTCATGTAGTTTGCGGACATTTTGTATTGGCCAGAGTGAGAGCCTATATCTGGCTGTCACGAATAGGCAGGAAGATTCTATTGGCCAGCGTGAGAGCCAACAGCTGACTGACACGAATGTTAACTAGCATGCTAGCATGCAAAAATAATCGATAGCTGCATTCGTCACAAGTGGGAAAAAATTAAATCTGCATGGCACTTTACTCCAATTGGCTCATTCGCTTGCTTAATCTCAACGTTGATTTTGATTCCGCAGAACTAGGTTGGTGTGAAAAAGTATTTGTTGTTAACATTCTTTTTTCATTCGGTTTTTCTAGTTACGAGTCCTTTTTTAAAGCTGATCGTTTTGTGTTCATTTTGTTTAGTTCTTTTTTCGTAACAGATTTAATGTTTAGTATAAAGCTTAGAAAAAATTCGCCGTGTGAGATAGGCAAGAAGTAAGGCATGTAGCAACATCAGCACGGCAAAGGGCACTCCTTTAAAGGCAAGGAAGGGCAAAAATATTTTAAGTCAAGTGATAGCGATTGCTGTATGAGTCGTACGATTTTTGAATCGAGCACGGGCAACGCCGGGCCATGATGCTAGTAGATATATAAGGTCGGCTGTGAGTTTCGAGTTACAGTCATTGTCACTGTCAGCCGGGTTCAATGCTGCTAGTATTTTATAATCGTGAAGCATTATTACTGTGTCACACATAACATGTTAAAAGTTTATTTTTAGTGTAAATAAATTGTTTATTAAAAGGTATTAAACGTTTAGTTTTATTTTAAGTACGAGTTTGAAACTTGATATTTACGTTATTTTTTTTCCAACTTTAACTTTTATTTTTATGTCTAAATTCGTCATAGATATGTAGAGGTTTCGGTAAAAACTTTATAGCGATAATCTCCTTTTGCAACAAAACAGATATTCGAAAGTAAAAAAAAAAAAAAATATCACAATATGTAAGAAATGATTTTGATGTTTGGTAGAGTAAAGAAATGCATAATTGTAGTGTTAACTCAAAAGTTTTGAAAATAACGCTTATTGCGTTTTGCATTCAAGTTCTTCACACACACACACACACACACACACACACACACACATACACACACACAAAGAAACGCATGCACACACACACACACACATATATATATATATATAGCGAGTGAGAAATAGAGAAAGATTTAATAGGCCGTTTATAAAATATGTAGGATAAAAAGACGAAAAATGATACAAATATTTCTAATGAAATTCATATTTATCATATATCATTTTTTTGAGCAAGTATAAATAAATTCCTTCTATTTCCAACTCTTGAAAATGCAACATATAATTGACCATGAGAAAAGCAGAATTGTATGAGATGAAGTCCAATAACTTTTATTGATGATCTTGTGATGTATTAATAGTCATTACAAAACTTAGTCTGACTGGTAATTGCAATCGTTTAATATCAAAAGACATATCTGTTGGAATCAATGAAATTCTTGGAATCAATGAAATTCTTGGAATTAGTACAGTCTCTTCTTTCCCTTGACAACTTATAATAAGAGCTTCCATTAAGTGCGGTAACATTTTCTTCACAATCATATACCATTACATAACTTTAAAGGATAAAGATTTCTGAGTAGCTTTAATGGCACTCCTTGTTTTAATACCAACCTGTGTGTGATGGCATTCCTGGAAGATCCAAAGAATTCAAAAATTCAACAAGGAATATAATTGCTTTGTGTGGTTCCTAGTTTTATCATTAGATAGGTATATCTTCTGATTGATTATCTGTAGTGTTTCATTTCTCGGAGCCAAAATTGCTCTTTCACACAACCAATCTGTAGTCTGGAAGTTATCTGCTATATTGGTGTTTACTTTAAAAATTATTTCCTCAACGCTCTTGACTAAATTGCCGAAACATTCAGGAATGCTGGTTTGTCCATCTTGATTATGTAAAATTTCTAATTTTTCAAAGGAGTTCACAAATTTCCTTTTCTCCCCCACCTCCGTGGAGTTCCACTCTCATATAAGTGATCAAGAAACATCTTTCAATATGATCCCACAGATAAGAAATTTTCAGGTAGGCATGAAATTCATCTGCAGCTATTCCTCATTTGACCGCAGGGAATGTTTGTCTGAAATTTCCAGCAGAATTTTTACTCCTCCCAGGAGTCTATCATTATGTCTTTTATTTTTCTGTGTTCTGTCTAAAGCCTCAAATGCATCCATGTGTGCCATAGTGCTCTCATCCCAGACCATGAAGCAAGTCTCCTGAAGTAGCTTGGTTAGGTTTATACCTTTATTTAGGTTGCACACTATTCTAATTGCAGTTTAAATGTCGAGTGAGCAGTTCTTCCACCAGTAATCAAATTAGCTGTTAAAGCCACTGTTTTTTTGCACCCTAACTGAGGATAAAAGAAGATTAGTTTGGAATGTTTTGCCAGTATCTCCAAGAGCATCCAAAAGAAAATTCCTCCAGCAGAATTGTTGATCTTTAACGTAATTTCATTGTAGATAACTCTGCTCATTTGTAGGAAGAGGTGTATTTGTCTGTATTTCATAGATCAACTCTTCATGGTTGTATCCAGTCTCTCTTATGATTTATCTATTTAAGGGATCAGAATCTCTGTTTGGTTTGGGAAGTCCGAAATGGGGCATTTTTCTGTGTCTTATTTAGCACTTTATCTTCTATTTCCCACAGTGCAATGTTCACAATACTCGGGGTCATTTTATGGCAAGTCCTGGATGAACCAGTTGCATATAATGAAGAATGCCTTCACTCATAACTTTTGGGTGTTTCGCCAACAGATCAATTGGATTTGAAATTTGACAAGTAGCAAACATAACAGCAAAGTGATCCCTTATTTACTTTGGTATGAAACAGACTCTTGTAACGTTTAGTTCCAAGCTCATCATTTTCTGTAAGACCAAGGTGAATTCATGCCTGTCTGTATGTCTCAAGAATATTTCCATTGGTTGTTTTCTAATTTGGAAATGACCTTGGATCCATAACATTATAAAAAAGGAGACAAAAGAAAGTGCATTCCGAATTTTGTGAATGCACTGTATAAAACCGGCGAAATACAACACTACATTTAATGGCGGGTTCAGTTGGATGAGGTTAACCTTGATTTCTTCTGTGGAATTTTCCAGATTTGAATGTATAATATTATTGTGAGACCGGAACTACCTACACAAAAGACTCTTCCAGGTCTATATTAAGTATACGACACAACACTCTAGACAGAGAGATAGAGAGAGTCGCGTACGACTACCAGTATTGGACACTAACATATAGTAAGCTCCGCTTACACTATCTCTGTAACCTGTTGTTAATATATCTTTCTTACATCTAATCCGTGTTCCGTGCTTTCCTTCTGTGTTGCCGACTTTGGCCCCACATCAAATATTTAAATTCTTCAGGATAGAGAATTGTTTGGGAAAAGTATCTACATTGCATAGGTTAAAAATGCCATTAGGGTAGTGTTTTGTGGAGTTTCAATCAATTCCTGAGCATTGTCTACAGAAAAATACACCCGCTGTCTATTTTCAAGATGAACACTCAAGTGCTGAACTGATTGGTGTCTATTGTGAATGTTAAATGAAAAAATTCTCCATACAGCCTCATTACTAGAAATGTATCTTCCTGAGTGAAATTTTTCTACTTCATCGTGGTCGTCGATGCCTCCCACAGCTTGGTTACTCCCCTTATTTATGTACTTGAACACATATTTTATGGACTTAA
Source organism: Acanthosepion pharaonis (assembly GCA_903632075.3). Classification (NCBI taxonomy): domain Eukaryota; kingdom Metazoa; phylum Mollusca; class Cephalopoda; order Sepiida; family Sepiidae; genus Acanthosepion; species Acanthosepion pharaonis. The sequence continues at coordinate 2,957,801 of CAHIKZ030004979.1, read as the reverse complement.
CACTGTTACAAAATCACACGTTAATGTGAGCATTTAAGGCTTTGCACAGAAGTGGACTGTAGGGAACAAACCATTTGTTGTCTATCATTATATTTTGTCCATTTCTTTCAAGGTTGAAGCTAAATCCTCCATCTTCAATTGCTCTTCTTCTGTAACTTCGGTAGCCATCTGTTTCCATTTTAGTGATTGACAAATTTTCTTGGAATTCTTTTTGTACATTTATTGTCAGCCATACAGAGACAATCGAAATTCAATTAACAACATGGTCCATGAATCATGTGTCTTTTTACTATTTCTTCATTAGGATTTGGCAGTGCTCCACTGATGATACAATCTATATGATTTGGATTGATCTTCTCTCTTACCCACAAAAGTAAATGTACATGTGGCAGTCCCCTCTTTTCCCACTCAGTTGAATACATGAGGCATTTTACTTATCAAAATATTTTTTCTATATTGATGAGATCCATCAGTTTGTTGACATTCAGTTTTAATATCCTAGGAACAATATCAGGCCTGTCTGTTGGAGCTTGTCGAGGACGAAGATCTTCTAAAATTTCTGGTCAATTTTGATGTATAGTAAATGTAACACAGAAATCTGGTTTGCCAAAATGTCTGACATAAATCAATCCATCTTGAACTCTTTCCTGCCTGTATCTTTCTCCACCAGTGAATGATGGGTGGAGAATAAGTATGTACCCCGCATTAACAGCATTGCCATCATTCTAAATTGCATTCTTTATGTGGATGTATTCCTCTGCTCTTAGGTTCTTTTGATTCTTTTATTAAAAAAAGTAACCTTTCTGATTAAGTTTTGCATATATATCCACAAACAACTAGTTCAATATTTGCTTGAATGTGCAGTGAGAATTATAACTGTTAATCTATATCATAATTCTGTATGCATAGAAGATATTGCTGATATGTTTTGTTTGTCGTTAATCCAGTGTTCAAATGGCTTTGCCTGAGGAGAAAATGGTACCCATCTGTTCCTTGCCAAAAACTGAGTATATATTTTAAGGCATCATAAACTCTGTGAGTTTCTGCAACTTTTTGAAGACTTCCGCTTTGTCTCTGGAGAACAATATCCCCTTTGTCACATTCTTGGCCAAACATAGCTACCTCATTGCTAAATGGTGTATTGAACCTCTACTGATTTGCATAATGAGTATTGGCAATTCTATTGGAATGCAGCTTTGAGGAAATAACGAAAGGTGTATGTTGTATACTGGCATATCTAGTTGAATCTAAACCAAGCCTGTTGCTGTCTTGTAATGAAGATTCAGCGGTTCGTAATGCTCTCATCCGGGAATCACGAATGGATTTTATTTTTGGAGCTTTCTGAGAAATTTCATCACTGAAAATTAACAGAAATAATATTTCAATCGTTTTCACCATTGACGAAATCAAATAGAAAAAGTAATTAACAGGAGTACATTTCTTTCGTGGTATATATATATTATTTTGTTTAAATAATAAACATTTTATGCATAATGTATCAGTAAACATGGAAAATTTAAAAAAAAAAATTACAAATAGTTTCTTTCATATGGAAAATATACGAAATTTACATATAAAGTAAAAATAAATTTGTTCATAATTTCCATTAAAAAAGGTCAAAAAATTTTAATGTCCAAAATTCCGAGTAACTTGTTAAAATTAAACATTAATACGATATCGTAAAATATTTCAGTAATTATTTAAAACATTTTACTATCTCATTTTCGTTACGTTTTATAGCGAAAAACCTACAGGTATTTGTTAAAAGGAAAATAAGCAAATAAATAAATTCATATTCTCTTTTTATGACAGAGATTTGCGAAAAATTTGGTGGACATATTTTTAAATCAAAGTTGTCATTTGAATTACAGCTCTTTCAAAGTAGGCACATCATCACTGATAGCAATTTCAAAATTCCTGGCACTCATACATTCACGAAACATTAACGAGACATTTCCGCCACACTTCCAATGTTTAAATTTCAACATTTCAACATGCAAATGCGTATGTATAGATATAACACCACCCACATGTGTCATAGCCGAAACTGCCGAAACTGCCCACATATATTTATATATGTATGAGTCCCGACGGACGACCAAGTATGTATATGTGTCTGCATACATCGATGTTTGCGTTAGTACGATGAATGACAAAACGACGAAGTTTTCTCCCACCACTTCCACAATAACACCAATAAACGAAATCTACATAAACCCAATTTTTTTAAAACATTAATCAGTTTGTCTGACGATCGCTAAAGCCTGAAACCCAGGGTCACAAACTCATATCTATCCAACCAAATATATATATATATATATATATATATATATATATATATATATATATATATATATATATATATAAAAGAAAGAAAGAAAGAAACACAGGTTTTTATTTACACAGTACTACACAAATACAAACATGATAAAGAGATATGCTGAATTATTACATTGCTTTTAAGTCAGCTAAGTGCTCTCTTCTTGTAAGAACAATGGACGTCTTGGTTGTTTTAAGAATCAACGTTCAACACCATTTTTATTATCCTGGCTCAAATCCCTATCACTAAGGATAGATGAGATTCACGCAATTACGAATGTAAAAATATATCTATTCCTTCTCCCTCATCCTCCTTCTTGTTAATTTTATTATACTTTCTCTCTCTCTCACTCCCCCTCTTTCTCCCTCTCCCCTCTCTCTCTCTCTTTTGTTTTTTCGCCTTTTTTCTTTTCACTGTCCTTTCCTGCTTATTCCACTGCGTTCTTCCGACAACTTTTGTTTCTCACAGAACATTCGGCTGGGCAATAATGGAAATCGTACAGTTTCTTTAGAAACTGATTTTAAAGCTTCTTATTTTATGACAATGTCTTATTATTCCGGCATTATACCGATTACCTATCTGCCTTTGCTTCTTTGAATTCATTATTATGATTATAATGGGGATAATAATTATGTATGGTTTCGGCAAGCGAGCGAGATGTTTATTCGATTAATCTATACTGAGACAGCTTATAAAGCCATATTTAACATAATAAATCTGTTCATTTATCCGAAATTAGAAATCTCTATGAAACACAAAATATTGTAATACATTAAAGCGAACGCTACACCCACAAATAAAACGACAGTGCATGGCATCATATTAACATTCCGTTCGTATTGCGGGGATTTGACAGACGTAGTAGCGTGCAGTTTTCAAAAACCACATTTCAACTGTTAAAGATACCTCATTTAGTTGTTAACTTTCTTATTACAAATGTCTTGAGTGATATTTCTTGTTTTTAAGTAATTGCTGATGCTACCCTTCCAGAAGAATGGTCCATTCTGCTTTCTCGGACTAACGTTTTTGCGCTGATATGAAATCGAAAGTTTATATTGAATTACTTGCTTAGTCAGCTGATAGGAATGTTTCTTCACTGTGTCGTTCTAAACAAATCTTCTCGGCAGAATCTTAAACATCTATAAGTCTTCTATTCACCCTTGCTTTGAATATTACTGCCTGATCTGGTCCGATGTTACTGTTATATATTTAGAGATTCTTGATAAAATCCAAAGAAAAAACAGCGATGTCATTGGTCCTGGCCTGGCATCTTGGCTCAATCCATTTCCAAACACTATGTTGTAGCTTCTCTGTACCTTTTCTATAAATACTGACATGGTAATTGTTCTGATGAACATCCTTCTATCTTACTTAGATTTATTTATGAAACAGTTTACTTAATCATTTTCATTTACCGGGCTGAATTTTCGAAAACTCTTATTAGAGAAAACATTAAGCATTCTCCGACAAGATTCGAACCTGTGGTCTCCTAGGGAAAACGGCTTTAGATCTGACGTGCTCTGATTTCACGGCTACAGTCAGCAACTAAGCAAAACTGAATAGTGACATTAAACACAGATTCTGTCTCTTGAAATAGATGTAATTTTATGCTCAGTACTAGATTAATTGACGAGTATATATACGATTTTGTTTATCTTGACGCATTAATTTCCTAAATGATCTTGAAAAAATCTTGTGGATCATGTGTTTTTCTTTGGTTTGCAACAATTTTGAGATTTTTATACCTGGCAGTGAAAGAGCGAATGCTAGTAAATGGAATATTCAGAATGTCTGAGATTTTCCAGTAACTTTTACCTTCTTTTCAGAGCTGAACAATCAGTTCTTTTTGCGAATTTGTTAATTCTTTATCTCTTGCCATGATGATAACCTTCTTGAACGAATATCAATTACAGAATGTTCTGTTCGTATGTTTTAGGCTAAAACTAACTACTGACAACATTATTGAGACTTTCTTGAATAATCTAGAGTATTAAAGCAATTTAAATGTTTTAAAATCTGAAATTTGCATTGTACGAATAATTTTTCACATATTAAAAGGGATAAATGTGATTTATTTCTCTTAAATCATGTTTTGTTCTGTTTTCTCTGTATATTTACTTTTATTGCTTGATATTTATTTTATGCATCTGTGTACAGTTAATTATATGAAAAGTATGTTTATTCATTAGTTGAAAATACAATAAATTAATAATGTGTATTTGCACGAATATTTTTTCCCCTATTGTATCTTGATATTACATTCTGTTTTATGTATTTTTTTTTTTACCGAAAGGCATTAACATTCATTTTTTTTTAAAAAATTCCCTATGAAAATATTGTATTATCATCAAACTGATTGAAGCATTAAACTTCAGTCAAATCTCATAAGTAATAAAAAAAATTCTTTTGATATACATTTTGAGAGAAGAAGAATGTAAAGACAGAATAAAGAACGGATAAATAAGATGCTAGTTACCTATTTTATTAATATATATTCAAATAGGGAGGCAGTTGTTTTTTGTTCCTTATATCACCTCAACGTTTTTGGGTGAAGCCTGCTTATTTAAGGAGAATGAACGCCAATTCTTCGTTCCTAACTACTACCAAGATAGTCATATTCCACACCTGCTTGTGTTTCCCGTCTCTGGAGAAATCAAACGTCGAACGGAATTTTTCGAACAATTCCACCTAGAAGCAGAACTCTACCCAGCCTCAGGAACGAATGTTGGATAGTCTCCCTCTGTTTATTTCTCGAATCCGCTGATGAAGAACACAATTGTGTTCGAAAATTCCTAATTTGGAACTTCAATCTCCTTGCTTCGTTTTTTTCACCTGGTTAATATTAATAAATGTTTTTTGTACTGATTACATCGGTACACTTTCGTTTAAATTTTTGTCATTAACCAACTTATCTACTATATATATATATATATATATATATATATACTTTTTATTTTAGGATATTACGTCGTAAAACATATCAAAATCGCTACACAGTTGCAGTCCTGTTTCGATGCGTATCAGCGCATCTCATCAGGTGTTTGTAATTTACTACTCCATTCGTTCTCATCTTATATATATATATATATATATATATATATATATATATATATATATATATATATCAGCGATAGATCTACGAGCATTTTGATAGTAAAAATCACATTACTTTGTTGCATATATATATATATATATATATATATATATATATATATATATATCAACGATAGATCTACGAGCAGTTTGATAGTAAAAATCACATTACTTTGTTGCATTGTTTTCAACAAAAACGTGCTGTTATTGTCGTATTTTCAGTCTAAATCTTGGTAGCACTTTTTAGTATCATTATGAAAATTGATCCATTGAAATCTTCTCGTATTTCACCGATGTTGTATATTTCATTTACCATTGAGTACGCTTATAGATCCAAGATCGTCTTATTACACTTATTAAAATATTATCTGTTTCTACTTCTTTAATTCTTTTTGGCAGATCATTGATTTGTCGACAGATTATAATATTGTGGTTTCTTCTACATTTTCACATTACTGCAGATTTATCTCGGTAAAAGATTTTCTTTGTTAATTATGAGTGTTACCTCTCTGGATTGTCTTAACCCGCATCCCGTTGCCACTTCATTTGTTTTATGCATACTCGATATATCTTTGTTGATTGGTTTTTTGGTCGATCCTCATTTCTCATCAGGCCATTCATCTTTTGATTGCTTGTCCTTAATTTCTCATGTTTTTTGTAGCATCATATACACCGCATCGTTTATGAGCGTTATCAGCTTGTATTTTGATCAATATATTTCTCACCAGGCGAACGCAGAATTCTCTAGCACATTCCTCAGTGTTTGGTAAACTTTATTTTCTTTCACCCATTACCTTCCCCACTGGTCTAGTGCCATCAATTTGTCGGCGAGAGACATTTTTGCTCTTTTAGGAGTTTGAGGTACACTCTTTCAAATATTTTTTTAGGATGTGGCTTAATGTTTTATACATTTTCCAAAATGTAGATATGGACTACAAACCAGGATACAGAATGAAATACATATGATTTGTACCTTACTATACGTTAACGGAAAGCTAAAATTAAAAAATGTAAATAGATGAATTTCTTCTCATCGGATTAAATAAAAGCTGGAATATAGTGTAATGACAAAAGTACGCAGTAGTAAGCCTTATTAAAAACTTATGAAAGCTTTATTTAACTGGGAATACAAGGTTTGTGCATAGTGTCCTTTTATAGTCCGAGTAAATAGAAATAGCTCTCTCAAAGAGGAGAATCAAAAAACAACGGGAGACCACTCTTGATTATTCATAACATATAGGCGGTTGGAATTAAAACATATAAACCGTGTTATACTTCTGGCATTGTGAAGCAGATTTTTATGCAATGATTCAAGTGTCTGCTTTAACGAAACAGACTACAGTAAGTTAAATGTGTGGAAAAAATGTAGCCAGTAGAAAAGAATCGTAAAGATTGTTTATCTCTGAGTAAATAGTAAACAATTTGATTTTCCTTTTATAAATCTGTTGAACTTATTAGAACTATGTATGTATATAAAGTCATAGAAAACAATTTAAATCACATTCTATTTGGACGACATGGAATTATACTTTAAAATTGATGAAGTAGGATTTTCTAAACATAAGTAAGAGCGACCCGTAAATTACCTTATAATTACTGATGGCATTGCTCACAGAATCACTGAACCACGAAACGATAAGTAGTGAACATCAGATGTTTGCACATAGAAACATACACGCATAAACACACATTTTACACTGGATGTCGGAGTAAAATGTTCTTCATCAAATGTACCAATTATCATTTTATTACTTTAGAAATTAGTAAAAGTATACAATTTTTGTGATGTCAATGAACACTCGTTGCCTGTTTTGTAATGTCAACGTATACTCGTTGTCTCTTTTGTAATGCTCATTTTAGTGGAGACTTTGTAATCGCAGATACAACTATAACAACGTCGTTGAACAATACTGGTATCAGACGTCTTCAAATAATCATTCGCAATAATAGTACTTGCTCGATAATACTCTCTCGAAAAGTAATCACCGTATTGATCCAAATAGAGAATAGTGTAATGATGAGAGTAGAGAATAGCGGTCCGTATAGTAATAGAGGATAGACAAGAAATGGTGATCCGTACAGTAATAGAGGATAGACAAGAAATGCAGATTAATTAGACACACGCTACCTCCCATAAATGTTTCCTCTTTGTTCACGTGGTCTACCTTATTCAATAATGATATCATCTGTGTTTGCTCACTGATCTATGTTCAAACTCAAATGTCGGCAGAGACAATTTATTCCGATATAACAAAAATTATAATCAAATACGAGAACTTTTTTTACTACTGTTATAGTTAAAGATATCTAAAAGAGAAATAATAGAGGAAAAATGGAATATTTTGACCTGAACCAATAGTAAAAAAGTAAACAGAACAAAAAAAACGTTACAACTTCAAACGCTTTTGTTACAAATTTGTAAAATACGTCCATAAGAAATATTATGTTATTACAATCAATAAGAAAAATAGATAAACGAATAAAATTATCGGCAAATTTCGGTAGAAAGGTTTGAGTAATAAATTATATAGAAAGAAATACTTTTGTTACAATTTTGAAAATTGCGTCCTCTTTCATCCGAAAAAAAGAAATGTTACAGTTCAATATTATAAATAGATTAGAATTATTAAGGCCAATGTATAAGTAATTTAACAAATACAATGTATTAAATGTTCTTAATATAACAATTCTTAATGATAATTAACATTCTTAATACGGTAAACTTGCTAATACACTTAAAAAATAAAACAGTCGATATATACCTCAACTTATATTAAAAAATGCATAAATGCGTATTTTAATAATTAAAGATCACAAATTCATAATAATATAATATAAACTATAATAAAATAAACAAAGAAAAGCGTAAGAATAAATGGCCAATTAAGATAATTATGACTTCCCTTTTCAAATTCCTTTTCTTTGATCAATGAAAGAAAACCTCCGCTCGCACACACGTCAGAGTCACTACCCGTATACATTAGCTGCCTAAATAAACACACACACACACACACACACACACATACATATATATATATATATATATATATATATAAAAAAATATATATATGAAAAAAAACAAACAAAAAATCCTTATATGCAATTATGCTGTTTTAATGTTAATATGCATAATTGCATATAAGATTTTTGTTTGTTTTTTTCCGTATATATTTTTCTTCATACTGTCGGATCTATATATTTGCTATATATATATATATATATATATATATATATATATATATATATATATATATATATATATATATGTATGTATGTTTAACTCATTCCTGCATTGCTTTTCAACCGAATTGAGATTGTGGTAATTATCATCGCCATCAAACATACAAATCATGTAACAAGCATTCATTGGTTAATCTCCTCAAAACTAGCTCGCTGCTTGGTCAATTCCGACCAATCAGATATACTGCACGCGTGAATGAAATTTCCCGCTCACTAAGGTTTGAGCCAGTCAAGTGACGTGCTTGTTCTTTTCCACGTCACCTTATATAAACAAAGCACGCGTAAGATCTCTCTCTCTCTCTCTCTCTCTCTCTCTCCGTTTTCTCATTCATCTTTCTCCTTGCTGCCAAGATGTAATCTTCAAGATCTCCCGTCTTGACCGTGCGGTCAGACGTTAAAGAACATTACCAATTCTTAACTCTTCTGAACTCTTACCAACTTTACCAATTCACATTTCTTAACATGCAACAGGAACTTTATTCTTCTAAAACTTCAGTTTAATAATTACTGTGTCGCCGGTACAAATATTTCCAAATCTAAGAGACATAACTCATTCAAACCTTCAGCCTATATGCATGTACATCAACACTAATAAATTCATTTGTTATGTTTTGAACCATTATGTTCTGTCATTTATTTTATACTATGCGCTATTTTACGTCAAATATAAATTGCATTGTGACCGCTACATGTTTGGTAACCTCCCGCGTTTTTGCTTGTCCTTTTCCACGTCATTCACAAAGATAAACAGTTGTGGTGATGCGCGCCGGGCCACTGGCGGATTTGGTATAGAAAAACGTTAAAATTTCAATTTCTCTCTGCGACGATAGCTTAAGGGTAGGATCTCTGACTGATGTCAAATCGGTCGGGTTTCGATCCCGACTTGAAGCAATCGGATGTCTAGCCACATTGAAGAGCTGTGATACAGCAAAACAAGTCTGTCTATGGATGGCTATATATATATATATATATATATATATATGTGCACATCCGTGAAGTGTGTTTGGTTTTAGGTAGATCTGAAAATAAATCATTCGATTAATACATTTATTTGACACAATGAATATTTTAGAGTTGTGTGTAAATTCTACAGGCAAATTAAACCTTTAAATACCTGATTTTTACGCAGTGATTTAATCCTTTTCTCGTAAACAAATGGGTATTCCGAAATTTACTCCAGGAAAATTATGTGGGATATTATGACATATTGGCATATAAACGCACCATCTTAAAGTTTCAGTTTCGTTGCAACAAGAACTATTCATTTTCGGAGAATGCCACCCAAGCTGAAGAAAACTGACGACATCAGAAGCTGAATAAACTAAATGTATTTCTTAATACTTCAAAAAGTTATTTTTAGTGGATATTCGTGTTTGTGCAGAACGCCCCCACCCATTTTCTAACAGAATCTGTTACGTATAGCGGCCTGCGTATTTCAGAAAAAAAAAACTTCATAAAGAAAAGGTCGTTTCCGACGGTGTCCGATGCCGAACATGCGACTTCGTATTTTGTTCTGTTTTTCTGTTTCATAGGAGAAACGCCTGTCTGACATGGCCTGCGTTAGCTCGATCGCCAGCAGAAAGTATCACAACCCAGCGAGATTCTATTTGCCATTAAGTTGCGTATGAAATTTAATCTCACATTCCTATAAACATTTAAAAGGAAAACATTACGCATGCTATGTGTATGCATGTATTCTGAGATAAGACACCTTCAGTGTAATCAAAAAAAAAGGAAACGTTTTGTTGGTAAAATATTATTATTTTTAATTTTAATCGTTTCACCTCATGCAAGAGTAGAACGCAAGGTTTACAGGAATTGAAAGAAAATGAGAAGCCTTAGAATGGAGAGGTTTGAGTAAAGAACCAAAACGGAGCAGGCTTCAAGAAGAAAGAAGGGGGCGATTGACGTTGCATTTAAATCTTAGAAGATGATATCTAACGGCGAAAGAAGAAATCAGAAGGGAGTTGCACAGATGGGATGTGCAAGAGTAGAAGTGGCTGTTGCCCCTAGATAGCTTAGCTGTAAAACGATAGGCCCTAATAGCCAATCTAGTAACACTCTTAGACTCATGTAATCAGAGAAAAACACAACTGAACAATTGCCATGAAAATATGTGTAGAGAAAAACAAAGGAAAGCTAAGGGACGTCGGTGAGAAATTAACTGAAGTCTATATGCCATGTCAGTATTGATTACATTACAGACCATTCTTTATGGTGTTTTATGGGATCATTATGTAATTTTCGATACACAGTATCTGATAAGGTAAATGACGGTAAATATGTGCCCTACAGAGAAATATAAAGGCATCATCCGAGGCAGACGAATATTCAAAAGAATAACCCATTGTGCCAGCTTTAAATCTTTACTGTAACGAATGAAGACTGCCTTTCAAAATTTTACATTGTAACGTTATATTTTAGGCGCATCATTAGCAAGTATACTTGTTTCGTAACGACAGCTAAGGAATTCGAAATAATGCAAAAATAACCAAATAAAAAGATACCAAAAGATGAAAATTAGCCAAATATAAAAAGATTTTCCATTCAAAAGAAAAAGCTTAACATTTCACCTTGAAAAATAGTCGCAGAATCTTCAGCTTTTTTTTCTTCTTCAAACCGAGTAGAAGATATATATCCATTTAACTACTTCTTCTTCTTTTATGGGATTTATAGATAGTTACGATAGTAAAATTCAGGTGTTTGATATTTCCTGACCCATAGGCTAGGGAAAATTACTGGAAATTACTAAGCGCTATACAAGAGAAATAGCCATGATGTTTTCTTTAGAATATGAAGTGAATGACTTTGAGTGTCTTGGGGAAGGATTCACGGCTTGTTAAGCAATTTACTGTTTTTATCATTGAAGTGAAATCTTGCAAATTTGTTAACTCTGTTGCAGCAAAAATCCTTAAGTTTATATTAATAAACAGCCAAATAAATTCATTTAGCCAAAGGTGTCTGTTATTCAACATCTGTATAGATTTCTTTGCATACGAGGCAACAATACATATGCTGTAAACAGAGAAAGGTTTACCCTGAATATAACGCAAACATAGACTCAAATATACAAACGCACACAGAATCACATACATGAAATAAATGTATTCATTACTGTTTCTATTGTCATGTATACACACACACATATATATACGTGGTTGTGTTTGCGTTTTTGGGTGTGTTTGTAGCAATATATGTACATATATATATATATACATAAAATGTGTATATATATATATATATATATATATATATATATATGTAATTTTTTAATATATTATTTATTCATTATATATACGGTAGTTCTTGGAAAGCGCTCAATATCAGAGATAGAGGATATATGTATGTATATATACATATATATATATATATATATATATATATATATATATATATATATATATATATAATATAGATCTATAAAATATACATATATATCTATATAAATATGGACATATATATAGAGAGAGATATATATATACATATATATACACTGCGTGCCAAATTATTATGTTTTCTAATATTTCAAAAACTGCCCAATCAATTCACACAAAATTTTCACACAATGTTTGGTAACATTGACTTGCACAAGCACCGAAATTTTCGTACTGATCTGCGTAATGTGAACAAACTGGCGCCATATTTATTATCAGGACTGTGATTTGCCCGTGCCAAATTATTAGAAAAGTGTAAGAATTTAGTGAAAAGATGGGCCATGAAAGCAGTTTAAGTGATGCTGAAAAGAAAACTATCACCTCAGAACTCTCAGAAGGTAAATCTACCCCAGAAATTTCTAAAATGATAGGGAGGTGTCATCAAACAGTGAAAAAGTTCACCGCTGAACCTACACAAGTACGCAAAAGTGTAGACAAAAGCCAAGCCGGGTGTTATTTCACGTCGTCTCATGTCATGTCTTAAATAATAGGCCACGAAGAACTCTGGACTTACCAGCCAAGTGCTTTTCAGTCGCATTGGGGACCCTAAGTGTCGGTATTTGAAGGAAATAGTAACAACACTCAAACTTGTATCGAAGCCTCCGTTGACAAGAAATCACATTCAAAATCAACTGAAATGGGGCAAGGACAATATGAAGATTAACATCTCTAAAGTTTTGTTCAAAGACGAAACTCGAGCAAGACTTGATGGGCCAGATAGATGGTTCAAAGACTGAGTAATGAATGGACAGAATCGCCATCAGCATTTGAGACACCAACAAGGCGGTGGAGGCATAATGATCTGGGGTGGTATTATTGGAAAACACATTAGTGGAGAGTCCAGATGGCGTCAAAATGACTGATGATACATACATAGCATTTATGAAGGAGCATCTTGAACCGTGGATGAAAAGGCGAAGAGTTGCCTTCAGAAGGGCCATTGTCTTTATGCAAGATAATGCTCCCTCACATGCTGCTCACAAGACTACTGAATATTTGAAACAGTTAGGCTTCGATGAACCTCGAAAAATGAAGTGGCCAGCAAATTCTCCGGATTGTAACCCAGTCGAAAACCTTTGGAGCATCATGAAGTGAAGAATGTACACCAACAGACGACAATTCAGGAGCAACGTTGAGTTGTGGAAAGCAATTCTTGACATATCTCATGGCATTACAGCAGATGACATACTTCAATAAACAAATTCTATGGATCGTCGACTTCTTCAAGCAATTTCAAAACAGGGAAAGCACATTCCCTATTAATTCGTTTAAAACTGTGCCTTTGTTTGTATCTGTTATTATTTGTTTGATTATCTTATTTATTAGCTTCTTTTGATCATAAACATTCACGTGCAACATTAATAAACGTTTTGTTTGCACAATTCTGGGAATTTTACTAAACCTTCCTAATAATTTGGCACGCTCAAATCACCGTGCTGATAACAAATATGTCGCAAGTTTGTTTACTTTGCGCAGATCAGTACGAAAATTTCAGGGATTTCTCAGGTCAGTGTTGCCAATATTGTGTGAAAAGTTTGTGTGAACTGATTGGAGAGTTTTTGAAATATTAGAAAAAACTTATCTCGATAATAATTTGGCACACAGTGTACACACACACACACACACACACACACACACACACACATATATATATATATATATATATATATATATATATATGCAGATATGTAGAAAAATAGGATAGAACACGTTAGGTAAATAATTCGAAGTTCTTCAGTATTTTTGTTTTTATTTTTAAAAATGTCCTCCATACAGAAACAGAGCTTAAGTTATAAATATTTTTTTTTAAATATGATTACTTCGTTACATATATGTAAATTTCAAGATTGGTTATTCGTAAATTTTCGCTTGAGGATGAAACAGGGCTTGATACTTTAATTCAATTTAATTTTAATAATTATATTGAGGTTTTCGGTCCTATATATATATCTGATTGTGTGTGCGCATGTATTTTTTAATGAATACACATTTTTCCTCATTGCTAGTAAAACTCGTAGTTTCATGAAATTTCCGACTCGTGCTACGAGTGAGGAACAAATATGTATTCATTAATATATATTTAATAGCTGTGTTATATTACACCGAGCTGAATTTTATTAACACCACTACTCACTGTGGGATATCTATACATACATATACAAATAATATATATATATATATATATATATATATATATATATATATATATAATGAGAGAGAGACAGAGAAAAAAAGAGAGAGGGCAGGGAGAGAGAGAAGTAGAGAGAGATCAGATTGTTTGATGATCGCAACAGTGTGAAATCACATCAACATAACTATATATATATATATATATATATATATATATATATATATATATATATATATATATTTTATTTATATATATATATATATATATATATGTGTGTATATATATATATATATATTCTACTTCTTCTATGTGACATGTCTCTTCTAAACGTGACAGATCATGGCTCACGCGCATTGCCTTTCCTTTGTAAATCTTAGGATATTTTGGTTTGCGATACATTTCGTAAGCTCTTTTCTAGAAAACAATTGCAACCGCTTCTTAGGTAGCCCATGCACTGTTTCCCTCTGTCCTTCTTGCCTTTAATATATCCTGTGAGTGTCAAATGTTCTTAGCCATCTTTTCTCATTATCTGGCCTAGAAATTTTCACTGTTTCTTTCTGATATCATTGTCAAGTGTTTGTTTTGTTTCGGTCTTTAAAATATCGTCATTTCTGAAGTTTACAGTCAATCGTATTCTCAGCAGTATACAGTATAACCACTTCGTTGTTGCTTCGGGACTCTTATTCATCTATCAGGCAATTGTCCCACATACACTCCTATTTTTTTAATCATTTAACCACAAGCAAAGCGGCAATGCCTCCTGTAAACAGGGGGTTAAAGAGAGTGAAATTGAGAGAAAAAGACCGCGTATAGAGGGAATTGAGGAAAGGATGAAAAGATGAACGGGATTCAAGAAAACAGAAGATGTTGTTTGACGTTGAATTTAAATGTTTGGAGATTTTAGTTTTCAGGTAAGCAAATAAAATGTAGGTATTTCCACATGTGGGAAGTGCGAGAAAAGAAACTCTTGGTGTAGAAGTGTTGGTTACATTTAAGTATTTCAACAGTAAAATGATGCGACATAGATACCAACCTGGTAGCTTGGTTAAATTTACGCATTTGGTGCACCAGAGCAGTTGCTAT
>CAHIKZ030004979.1:2860000-2940000 GCA_903632075.3 Acanthosepion pharaonis | reverse complement strand
AGATTGGTCCGAGAGAAATGATGAATTAGTTGTCTGTATCTTAACTTTTAATGTTTTAATGACTCCTGTGTCTTCTTAGATTTATTTCCATTTTCGTGTGTTTCTGTCAGCATGCGTGCATATATGCGTATATCCCCTCTTCATACATACACATTGTGTCACTACAAGCAATTAGTAAATACATTTGTACACATACACACATACACACGCACACACACAAACTGCCCTACTACAAGGAGTCAGTACATACACACACACACACACACGCACGCACACACACGCACGCACACACACACACACACACATATATATAAAACAGTTATGAAACATGTCTTGTTTATTCTTGGCTTCCATTTCCAATCTGACCAATCTTATAGATGCTATATACAAATATAATAACTTGTATTAAAAAATCTGAAAACCGAAGTACTTCTAGACCGAAGGATTTCGGATAAAGGGTTCTCAACATGTATTTTATTCTAACAGGCATAGACATATATTATGTTAATTTTGCATATATCTATAAATGTACACAATTTTATTTGCATCGTTACATCACGACGTCGGCGATCATGAATGATTGATTCGTTTTCATTTGTATGTTATTTAAAGCCAGAAAATATTTTTAAATTGGAAGGATTTTTGTAAATAATAATTAAGCCATAGTTGTAAGGGAAAGTTGTGGATTTCTGAATTTTCCCCAGGGTATTTGTGCGTAAGTGAATATCCCAAGAAAACGGGAAATGGAACTAGGCTCTCTGATTAGCAATTCCGAGCCATTATCCATCTCATGAAAGCTTACAGCAACCGGTATTCTCAGTCACCCATCTAGATACTGACCAGGCTCGATGTTGCTTAATTTCGGTGGTTATTCTGGAATCCGTGTTTCAACATCATGCGGCAATAAACCTCCGAAGATATACTAATTTCCTGTCTTTTCCTGCTCTAAGTAAGTTTTTTTTTTAATTATTTATCCTCCGTTTCCCCGTTGTTCTGTAATCTATTCAGACAAAATTATTAAGCAAATTACTCGCCCCCCCCCGAATTCAATATATTCTGATCGTTAAGTAATGGAGGTGTTTTTAGTCGTTATCAGCCCTCGACATTTAAATTGACTATTTTTGATTTTAAGTATAAATTTCATTGTGCTTCCTATTTACGTTAAAACTGCATAGTTGATCACATGTTCTTTCCAAAGATGATCACAGGTTCTCTTCATGGAATCCTCAGTATTCTTCAGTAGAATATCGTCGCCGTCTTTAACGGTAGGAAGGATATGCTCTATCATTATCTCTCCTATCAGTGATTAGCTGGGGCAAAAAATGGCTTGTAAATTTGAACACCTCCAAAACAAAACCGCTTTCATTTAATCAACAGAGAGAAACATTTGTGTCTGACATCAGCATGGCAGAATCCTAAACTCCAGGCGTGAAACCCTATGCACATTCTTGGGCTCACGTTTCCACTGACATTAAGCGGAGAGAATATATCGAAACAATTACTACGTTTACTACAAGGGAGATGTTGGAATTTTGGGGTAATCTGGTGTACTATTGAGCCAGCGAAAATGAGCTGACTCATTTTATAGTTAACCAATGGAAGGGTTAACCAATCAGAAGGCTCAAAATATTCAATGCGACGTGTATAAAGGTGGCCATGTTTTTCCCGAATATACACTGCGAACCTTTGATTCGAAGACTGAAGAACTACGGAACAGCTGCTGGTGGTATTGGCGATATAGTCAGATTCAGTAGAGTGTCTAACTCGTGAGTGTTAATCTTTAACGTTGTTTCATTGAACAGATACTGCACTGTATTCTATATTCATAGACTATGGTGAACATGGTCAACAGGAGATTGAATCAATGTCGCCATATCTGTTCTGGTACAACCGCGGTATAACACGAGATTTTTCACAAAATTCCAAGAATGGTCCCTAAGATAATCGATCGTACCCAGACATCATGACTTCAGTCATTTTACCACGGAGGTGAAATGGCTTCCTTCTGTTTTTTTTGTTGTTGTTGTTGTTGTTGTTTTTTCTAAAATATATTCATGGCAAATGTTCTGATGATCTTTTCCCCTGGTTCCCCAGCGACACGAATTTAAGAGTTCTACTAGATTGGCAACTAGGTCTCACCGATTTACTATCGAAAAAGATGTAACCACAACTTCTAGTCGAACAATTTCTTTTCTCGTACTTCTCGCCTGTGGAACTCCCTTTCGATTTCTTGCTTCCCTGTTAACTACAATCAACGTAATCGTTAACTTCTGTTCAGGTGTCTCTTTTACGCAATCATCGCCAGTAAAGTCTTTTCATTCTATTTTACTCCCTGTAAATGCTCGCCTTCTCATGGTGGTATCGCCTTGCTTAGGATAAAATAATTAAAGAAAATATACTGTTCGATACATAGTCGTAAAGCTTTCTTTTGTTTCTTTCTTTGCACAGAAACAGATCGTATATTACATTTCTTAGTTTCTCGAAGATTGCTCCTGTGTTTTTTGGTATTTTTTCAGGATTTGTGGTTCACATTTTTGTCGTCTTTTACTACGCCATCTATATTGTTAATTTTCTGTATCGGCTTCATTTTAATATCCCAAATACATAGCTGCCGCCATCTTTGTCGCTTTTGCTTACACACACTAAATGATTATAAATACGGAAAAAAGAGTAATATATAGCATATTTATTGCCAGAGATTAATCTGCTGTATTTTTCAAAATAATTGAATCACACAGAGAAAATATTGGAAAGGTAAGAAAATTGAAGTTTTATTTTCCTCTGCAACTATGAAATGAACACGCACTGCTAAATAAAATACCATTTTTGTTCAAACACTGACTTTCCTCTTGAATAAAAGACTGATCAACGTTTTTATTGATATTGCATTTAATGTTTCTTATACGTGATTCAAATGGCAAATATTGAAAAAAAAAGTTACGAAACAATTTATTTTCATGGCTTGAAAGCAATTTTTTGGAACTCGTAAATTTTCTAGATTTCATTTTTTTTTTTTGTCATAATATCAACTGAAAACCTAATTTACATTTCCAGTTTATGCATGGCTATTCTTCACTCGCTTGCTATTTTAATGAACCGTCATAGCGTGGGTAAAATTTATGAAACCAACACATTTAAAATGTTTTTGCTTCTAAAGATTCTATATAAATTAACACAGCACATGCTAAAAATTTTACAGGAAATAAGCAGATGAGAAAGAAAATTCGATCATACTTTCAGCGTGTGACCAAATGCAGTGAGTACAATATTAATTCCAAAGTTTCATCAACGTGGGCTCAAATGACTCATCCGAACTTCAATGTATTCTTTATAATCAGATTTCAAAATATACAGACACTGCCAACAGGATGTAGTTATTGTTACTAAAATATAATCTCTGAAACAATTCATGCTGTTCAAATTGGAGACAATCATGTCTCTCAATATATTATCTGTAAATAACCAAGACATGTTGCGAAATATAATGAAGGCGCTCCCCATTATTCTTTTGAATTCAGAGTTGTCATTCACCTTAGATTGGCTGCCAACTTAGTGTAGAGAACTCAGTCTCCCCTGCTATTTACCTGGTTATAAATTACAACTAAAAACGTTTTTTTTACTAAATGATAATCTTGCACAATACCAGAGAAAAAAAAAACTATAGTTCTATTGTTGTTGCATCAATTTAAGAGAAGGAAATAATGGATGATTATTGGGATATATAGGAAAGACAAAAACTGTCTCTGTATTTGAAAAGCTTAAGATTGTAGTTATCGTGGAAGTAACCACTTGGGAGCAGTGATTTTTTCAGTATCTTTAGTGTTGCATTCCGTGTCGTCTCTGGGCCCGCACGCTACAGTATAAATGGTATTTACTTGAAAGAAGACTTCTTTTTTTTTACAAGTTTTTTTTATTAGAAGAGATGGTCAGAAGTGGCAGCTAGTATTCTAAAAGACAGTATAAACGTATATTGCTCGTTGGCTTAGCCTATTTCTCGAACCTGAGTATGGGAAGCGTACCAACGCTACAAAATTTTTGCCGACCACTTTTGAAGTCGCGCAGTTTTGGACTTATACCCCAAACGCAAACAAAGGCAATCCCTCAATGTCTGAATACCACGCTAACGAGTTATTCTGACCAATTCTTGAAAATTGTAGCCCTGGATTTCGCATTCAGTAACAATAGCGATTGGTTATGTGTACGAATTCCACATGAGATCAGACGTAATCTCGAATTCCAGTAGACGTTCCAAGCAAGGAGCCTCATTGAGATTACAACCATTTCTCATGACTGGAGAAAATCCAAGGTCTGCTCGTTGATCTTTGAACGTTATTAGCTTGGTTTTGCATGTATTGAATACTTACAAGCCAGTTTTCCCCCATTGAGCTGTTAACAACATTGAAAATCTATCGAACCATAACGCCTAATATACGAAACAGTTCTCGAACATGACCATCTAAAACGACTGTAATTATTCAAAAAGAGCACGTGTGTGGCCCCATAAAATGAAACCTGCGAAAACAAGACTCATTTTATTAGTAGGCGTGTTTGTTTATCGGCATATCAATGCCTTATGTGTCATTTAATGCCAAAATTTAATTTTCTTAGGCGCATTAGTAATTTCTTTTACAAAGATTTATTGCTGTTTTTTTTCTTTTCTTTTTTTAAAATTGTATTGCTGGTAAATTTTTTTTAAACAAGAATATATTGCTGGAAAAATGTTCTTTTTTTTAAAATACTGTATAGCTGATATTATTGTTTTATGTATTGCTGGTAATATGGTTTTTAACGTATTGCTGTTAATGTTTTTACTAGGAAAATATATTGCTGGTATTTTTACCATGAAATGTATTGCTGGTTTTTTTTACTATGAAAATATATTGCTGGTATTTTTACCATGAAAATATATTGCTGGTATTTTTACTATGAAAATATATTGCTGGTATTTTTACCATGAAAAAGTATTGCTGTTTTTTTTTTACTATGAAAATATATTGCTGATATTTTTACCATGAAAATATATTGCTGGTATTTTTACCATGAAAATGTATTTATGTACTTTCATAGTGTTTTGATGCCAGTTTGGTGGTTAACTATAATGCCGATAACTTCAACTCTGACAGTTGCTATCACACCTGATCACAGTAGACCTGGGAACAACATCAATTAAAAGGTGTTTCCATGCTCTCCAACCCCTCCCCCCCGATTAGAGGCCTTACTAACGGATGTATTTTATCGGCTTTTCCCTATATGTATCACTGTTTAAAACTGAAACAACGACTTTACACAGGTATGAATTGTTTTACGTGAAAAGCTGACCGAACCAACTGGAAATCTTATCGGAATGTCTCTTACCCTGTAGCATTTATATATGTAGCAAAGGACATTGTTCTTTAGGGTCATTTAAGGTGCTTATTGTATGACTGTTTACAGAAGTATAGACCAGACGTAACGTGATGTTAAACGAAGCATAAAATGGAATCGTCTCGTCGGGTTCAAGTACCGACTGACTTCAAATTCTTGTCGAGTTATTTTCGTGCACTATCAAATAAAATATCATTGAGATAAGGAATTAATAATTCATCTCCCGGCTATGGATTAAATAGCAGCGTGGACTGGGCTCTGTTTTGGTTGGCAACCAGTCCAGGAGGAAGATACTTCTAAATTCAAAACAGGTTGGGCGTGAGGTTGGCAACTCTATCCCGTAAAAAGAACTCATTGCAGTAACACTTAACCAGATCAGACTGTATCCCTATGCTCCACAGGATAGTCTAAGGAAGATTGATTATGACGATGTTATAACGAAGTAAATAATCATTGTGAATATACCCATAGCATCGTGACAATGTTCAAAATCGCCGAGAATTAGGAATTCTGTAATTAGAGTATGGAAGTAACAGAAGACTCAATAGAGGAATCAAGGAGGTGTTTTATTATATACTCATATATAGAAGTGAGATACATGAGTAAACTCAGAAACTACTTAAAACCTAGTCTAATTTGGCTACTTCCGGCCTTGTGCTACATCTAACATACGCTTACAAAATCATCATATACAAGAATCTTCATAGCCAGATCCATTTTACAGACTTCGTATTTCAACGACTTAACACGAGAAAACTGAGTTTATCTTTGGGAGTGGATCTGGGTGGAAAGTTTTCAGCACTCTTCATAGATTGGTATATACGATTATGTTTAAATATGCATGTTTAAAGTCTATATCGAAAATTTGAAAATATTTGAAACAAAATAGATACTTTTTCAACATAACTTACTTCTCTGTTAAGGCATTTAAGTAAGCTCTTCTCCTAAACAACCCCCATTGAACATTATAAGGTTCAGAACAAAATTCAATTAATTGTGTAATTCTACGGCTTCTTAAACTTCTCATTTATATCTATATATATTTAACTAACTATATTTCTATAATTAGTAAACAGTAAGGAGAAGTAGCTTTTTTACCGAGTACATCAAGTTCCTCATGTTACTTGTGAAAAACACATGTTCTTGTTCGAACACATTCTTATGAATTAATCGCAATTTTACGCACTACCATTGCAGAATAATTTTTACTTCGCTTTCTCTCGAGAAACAATTTATTGTCATCTGACGATTTCCGTGAATCTATGCATGCCATTTGATAGAATACTGGATTTTATAACGGTAATCTGAAAAGAATGCATGAAGATATTTTTTCCTTTATTCATTGAATCCAGATGCAAGACTTAAAGAAAACATTGAGTAGGAACCTACATCTTTATTAACTAACGTAAAGATTATCCAGTTAAAGAAATATGTGGCTCAAATTTTAGGGCCTTCCCACATAATTTTCGATATATATCAAAGTTATTTGGGGAAATACGCATATAAGAAAATAAATTTATGAATAACCCACTTAAAAAATGTTATTAATTTTCGTAAGTACATCCAGAAATATAATGCATTTTTCGTTTTAGTTCAACTAGAAATTCTTCTAATTTCTTATTCTAAACATTTTCTATCTGCACAGAGTGACGACCTTTGAGTAATGCAGTTAGAATTTTATTAATTTCTTTTCTTCAATCTTCGTCTTTCTGAAAAATGTAAAACAGAAATTTAAATTTACACAATATAGCTTTATGATAATTTCGCTTTATATATAATGATGGCGGAATTCTGTTCTTGTAATTAGTGTTTATTATATAATCTTAAAACGTTTTTACAATCAGTTTTAAATATCTCTTTATTTGAAATAATCGAAATTTTAAACAAAAGTATCATTTGTATATATCTTAATATATATAGGAAACAGAATTGAAAATGATTCTAAATCAGGTTCTATATTATAATTTTTCTGTCACTTATTTTATTTGCATAATCTTATCACAATCTGGATTTTTTCCTCACAATTCATAAAGATCTTTATACACAAAACGGAACGGAACCAAAGCACTTGGCACGATTTAAAATTCTTTCGCCTTTTCCAGTAGAATAAGAAATAGATGGAATTTCTGAGACAGATACGATGAAAGACAATGTGGAAAATTTAATACTCATAGGACATATAGCAGAAAATAGATCTTTTTTATTTTATGTGTTCTGTTCTTTCACGTGTCTCTACAATTTCCTGTATTTTCTTGCTCTAACCAACCTTTGACTATTTACCATCACTCTTTGTCTTCTATCCATGCACCCGAAATCATTAAACAGCGTGTAACCTGCCAGAAATGTGTCTAGAATCATGATCGTCAACGTTTTTAGGGACAGGGTATGTGAAAGAAAAAGTATATATCAGTACCCTCTCATTTCTTCATTCAGATCAAATTTTAAAATTTTCCAAACATTAGGCGCCATCATCCACAATACTTTGCTTAATTCGTAAATAGATTTAATAGCAATGGTAACTTCAATTTTATTAGGAATTCATATTAAATCAGTTATTGTAAAAAAAGAAATCATGCTTTATCAAGCTTTAACGCATAAGTTACATTTCAAGATAATATATGCATCGTTTTTAACTAGAACTATTATGTCTAATTTTAAAAATGACTATAGATTAATAGCATGGGATATTATCTCATATGGATTCTTTCAGACTTGAATCTTTAGTAACTTGATTTTAAGGCACGGTTACGATAAAAAAAGAAGTCTATGGGGCGATACTGAAAGAATCTTTGCAGAAGAAAAACTAAATAACACTTTCGTTTGAAAGTTATTGGTCCAAACCAGGAAATATTTTCGGTGAATTAAAAAAAAAAATTATTTAGTCCTTTGATTTCCGAAAAAAACGTCTCCAAAATACAGAAACAATGCTTGTTTGTTTGATTTGTTTGTTTAACTGCATATTAACTCCTTTATGTGTCATTTATGTCAAAATTTACTTTTGTTTGGAAATTTAAAGTAATAGAAATATTATATATGCCATTGTGCTTTTACAATGGAATACATTTGGGATATGACATTCAGCTTTTGTTCACAGAGATGTTTCTGTGGGTATATTTACTAGAGGTGGTGTTGTGTGTTTCATATTGTAGTTTTGTTGAAGTTATAATTTGGAATACAGTTTGCAGAATATTATATGGATTAATGCCGTGAAAGAGTTCTTTCATGATGATAATTGTACTATAATTAGGTTTTGTTGGACATTTTTCATAGAAAATTGTATTGTGATATTTCTACTATAAAAATGTATTTTTATACTTTCATAGTTGTTTATTTTGATTTGGGGATTCACTATGTGCCCGTAGCTACGACCCTAACAGGTTCTACAACGCCAGATCTGAGTATACCTGGGAACGACAGCAATTAAGAGGTGGTTCTCCGTTCCTGAAAAACTCCAATCTGCCGAAAAGAGGCCTTGCTGCCGGATAAAGTTTATCGTCAAACCGTGATTGAGAATTCAGAATAGAAATCTATATCAAATGGTGTATTTCAGTGGTGAATATTACTTCGCAGATATTTAGGAATAGTGCAGCTGTGGTAATTTTTACATATGCACTTTATTGCAAGATAAAATCGCATACTGAAAGAATTAGAAACAGATGCATTTATAATTAAGTTAAATTTTCATAATTAATGAAATAATCGTCGTCTTTAGTAATTAGGTTTGTCCAAATTAAAAGCAATATTTCTTGTTCCTGTCGATGGAATTCAGACATTTTTAATGAGAAGACACAGACACATGATTTTATATTTTTTTAAAATTTTATTTCTGTATTTTGCAAAATGAGTAACGAACTCTCGCAATGGAAATAAATCACAGTCCACAGCTGTTAGGCTTGGTTAGTAAAAGGTTGAATTAATGTTTTAAAGCCTAAATATTTTAATCACTCAGTTTTTTAAACTGATATTGTCAAGCTGGAGCATAACGAATTTTCTGATCCAAACGTTGTATATTTCTCGTGTACAGACGATCTTCTTCTATGTGACATCTCCCTCCATGGCGTGGGTGATCATGGCTCTCCACAATTTCCTGCCCTTTGTAGTTCTAAGTATTTTTTCTTTTCGTTATTGTTCTAAACTCAGTTCTGACAAAGTTTTACACAAGCTAGTTAGTTTATGAAGTGGTTTCATCTGTCACACCTACCATCAATATATCCTGTGAGTATCAAATTATCTAACCATTCTTTTCTTATTATGTGCCCTATAAATTTTGATGTTATGTTTAACTGTTCTTTTTGTCACATTTTCTCTAAAACTTCAGCATTTCTCACATGTTCTTCCCATGTTATTCTCAGAATCCTTTTGTAGAACCACTTCTTTGCTGTATCAATTCTCTATTGTTTTTTCCAGTCTCAGATTACCAGTAAGGATAATTTGCAGCATTTGCTGCAATATATGAGGGCCGATATTACGTAACAATTAAGTACTCTTTTTTTTTGTTCTTAACTAAAATTTCCTGTATCTTAATACTTTACTTAACTTCTGGAAGATATCCCGTTGCCCATTCGGATTTCGGTGTCGCAGTTTCCGTCCTTTGTTAAAAAAATCAAGATTGTTGTAGTTGCTTGATTTTAATATCTCCAGTTTTGATTCTTAAGATCGGCTCTTCATTTTGCTGACAAGCAAATATTCTGTCTTCTTGGAATTGATGTTTAATCCTTTCTTTAGTCAACCTAATAAAGATCCGTGGTGATCGGAACTTCAGCTTCTCTAAATCAGATGAATTAATTGCCGTTATGCTTTATCTGATACATTGTAAAATGTTCTCATGAGTTGATTTATTGTTTTTATTTTAAATATATACTCGTGTTTAAAAAAAAACGCCTCATTAATTAAACAGAGCTTGTTTAATCTACCGGCCTGCGCATTCGAGAAAATTTATGAAGATATGCTCTCTAGTACGATTGCAGCCTGCATCCTCTATTTAAGGCAAATAGAACTTTGCTTGGCTATGGGGATCTCCGAAGCCATGTCGATTAAATCTCACCGGATCTTTCTAAAGGCGGTTCTTCTACGAAGGGGAGGTGAAGGTTTAAATTCTTTCGGAGTGTATATTTTCTCGATTAAGTTTTCTCGAATTTGCAGACCGGTAGATGAAATAAACATTGTTTACAAAATGAGACCTTCGACTCAAGTAAGAGTATCCAATAAAATTAACGTTTGAAGTTATAAAAATAGAAAAATGTTCTGTGAAGTAAATCAGTGGGATTGACTTATAATAGAGTAAGGATCATTGCATACAGTTGCAATTTCTCATCTTAAAAATCTAATGAAGAAATGCGAAAATTTTGTCCCTGGCAGGCATATGCTTGCAAAAGTTACTTGGACATCCGTTCATCTTTCAATATCATGTTCTTTCAGGAAGTATGCGATGATGGCGTACCACGCTCTTCTTTTTCGTTAGTATCGGTGAAATGTCATTTATTTCTTGTGAAAGGTAACAGAGTGGTTTCCTGTTGCCTTCGTTACAGTATGGAATTCACATATTTCATTCTCCTACTCTTGTTGCCAACCAAGAGAGCCCTGTCTGCCTTGCTATTTAAGGGTAAATTGATTGGAAGAGGTTTCTTTATTTTTTATTGGGTTTAGTGAATATATTACGAATATTTTTTTATTTATTTTTCTTGTTCATCTATTAGCAATTTACTGCGTGCATTATTCTTTTTCTATTATCTCAGATAAATAATGAACCATTCCGTTTTTATTGCGAGGTAAGAAGGAACAAAAAATCTCTTAAATCACTTACTATCCAAGGTTATACACTCAGTCTATCCTGCGATTTACGCATAGCAGGGAGAGACAAAATGCATATTTGCACGTAAGTCAGTGTACAAAAATGATTCATCAATTCGGGCCGCTACCCATTACTCCACCGTGTCTCTTCGAGATATCATTGAAATCATTAAAAAGCAGTAAGTACGATGAAGTAAACCAATTGTGAAAATGAAAGATAACTGATAGAAATAATGTTGGGTTTAATGGTACGAAATTAATTCCTTAGAAACAAAGAAATAAATGGTGGCCAGTTATATAATATTGGTCATTTTTATGGCAATGAAAGCTGGACAATTGCATTATGGGTGAAATGAGGTAGAAATCTTTTTTCGACGAATGGATGCTGAGAATACATGGAATTGAACATTTGAGGGTCATGTCAGTTTTACAGACAATGGTAACAAAAAAGACTTATATATAGAATCAGAAAGAGATATTTGGAATTGCTAAGGCTCATACTGGGGAAAGAGGACTTGATAATCAGATATTCACATGTATATAATGGAGGCAAAAGAGAAAAAAAACATCGAATAAACTTCCTAAGGAGCTTATTTAAATGGAGGCCAGAACAGGGAGTAGGATTTTTCATTTATTCATTGATGTGTTTTCTATGGCGTAATCGGCTTTCGGGTTGTCTAAAGCCAGAAAATATTTTTAGATTGTATGAATATTTTTTGTAGAAAATAATAGTTTAATGACACAAGCCTTGCTTATTATACCTCAACTGCTTGGCGTTCATACTTCTCCCAACGGTAATTGCCCATAAATGAATATAACTAACTCAACTTAAATTGGATCCCGGTTCTCCGATTACCCATTACCTCACCGACACAGCAAAGGTTAGAGAACCCGGTTTTCCTAAACGGTCACCCATTTAGGGATTGACCAAGCTATCCGTTCCTTAACTTCGGTGATCGTGCGGAAGCAGTGGTACAGTGTCATGTGATCGTAAGCAAGGAGTAGGAGAGATAGTTAAAGGCCATATCTTACTAAGATCTACAAGGCCAAGATTGTGTGGAGGAATATGATCACCCACGACCTGAAGGGACACGACACAGAGAAGAGTAAGATCAGGAAGAATTCGTAGAAATGAAATCAGCGTGTTTTACTAAGAAAATATAAGAGGGTCGTTCAAAATGCTCAAAGTCCCACCTAGAAAGAAGAGTCATAGCCGAAAAATTTTATGGTAATACCCTAATAATTCTTATAAAACTGCAAAAACTAATTCAAATTTGTGTCTTAATTTCTGTATTAGCGAGGCCCATACACAAACAAAAGGAAAAATCTAAAAATGTATAAGACATAGGTTCGAGCAGTGATAAAGAATCTTAAAGAGCAAGGTATGACACCCAAGCAAATCCATAAGGACATGGTACAGACACGTGCTGATGACTCTTCCTATGCAACTTTGCAGAAGTGTATTTTGGAATTCAAGCGGGGGGTAGAGACTGCACAGAAGATGACACGCGGTCAGTTCGTCGAAAAGCATTAACCACTGATGAACAACTTGATGCCATTCGCCAAATTGTTTTGGATGTTAAACATCTTACTGTCCATCAGAGAGCAAGTCCAAGGTATTAGTTCTGGTTCGGTCTATACTGTTTTCTAACAGAGGTCTTGGGGATGAGCAAGCTGTCTGCAAGATGGGTCAAAAATATTGCTGACACCAGAGCAGAAGCTGAAAATAGTTGATGTTTCCAGAGCACTTCTGACTTGATTCCAGGCGGACCCTGAGAATTTTCGCCGCAGATTAGTAACACAAAATGAAACCTGGGTTCATCATTTCGCAGCTGAATCAAAGATTCCGAGCAAACAGTGGGAATACTGTAGTTCTCCATTCTAAAGAACTTCAATCTGGTAGCGTCTATTGGCTAAGAATGGCTTCTTTTTTCTTCTTGATAGACTTCCTGGAAAAGGGAACGACTATTAATGGCCTGTACTGTGCATCAGAATTATAACAACTGAAAGAAGCAATCAGGGTGAAACGCAAAGGGAACCTGAAGTTAGGTGTGCTGTTGCTCCAGGATAATGAGTCTGTTCACACTGCTCAGGTTGCAGTAGCTGTATCAGCCAACTGTGGTGTGAATTGCTACGCCACCCCACTTTCTCACCAGACCTATCTCCATCTGACTTCTTCCTGTTTCCTAAACTCAAATCCCACCTGCGTTGTCGCCATTTTTGAAACAATGATCAGATCGTATATGTTATGGAGGAGTTCCTGGTGGACCAGGACGTCACCATCTTCCTCGTTGGATCAAGTGCATTGATGACAAGGGAGACTAAATTGAAAAATAGCCACTTATGAGTGCGGCTTAGAACTTTTTGAACACCCATCGCAGAATTTACCAGCATCGTGGTGATCATGCATGGAACTGAGTCGTCAAGTCTTCTCTTCCAGTATGGAACTCGTAATGGTTAATTATGCTGCTCTCGATCCTGTATATATATATATATATATATATATATATATATATATATATATATATATATATATATAATTGCTTTTTATAAGTTGTATTTCCTATAATTATTTTGAGAACGTTTTTCAAGTGCGCATATTAATAATGATATCGAGTACTGTTTCAAGTTCATTTTAGCTAAGTATTTACATAGTGTGAGAAATTAATATTATAATGTACAATGAAATTTCGTATTTCCATTGATTAAGAGTATCTTTTTTGTTTTCTTTTCTTTTGCATAAAGAGTAGACAATGAATTTGAACCCAACTAAATATTCAGAAGCTGAGGTCTTGCAAAAATTGTATTAAAAGCAACACTTTGCAGAGATATTAATTTCTATAAATTTCTTTTATGTATATTGATAATAAAATTATTTTTATCAATAAATTGTTATTACTTTCCAATTTTAAGCGAATGCTTGATTGAATTATGTTGATATAATTAATCGATAACTATTCCATTCCGCCAAATGTTGAGCAGAATATAGGAAAAGGTAATTTGCTTGACTTTTTTTTCACTTTCTCCAGAAAGTTTGAAGTTTTTCAAAACATTAACTTTCTTTAAAACTAACGTCTGGAATATTGCTACATTATACATCAATACACACACACAGGCACACATATATATAGAAACATGTTTAGTTTAAAATGCACAATAACTACACGACTCGATTTTAACCCTTTTCAAAGAGGAATTAAAAATATTTATAAAATTATCCTCATTATGTGCCCTATAAATTTCAACTATTTCTTCCTGATGTCAAGTATAAGTTTTCTTTTTTTGAACTTTCTCTAAAACTTAGTCGTTGCGCACATAATCGCTCCATGTTTCTCTCAGTATCATTCAGTAGAAACATATTTATGTTGTTTCAAAGCTCTTCATCTTTGAAGAGATTGTGCAGATCTGACTGATGTTATAGGACTCTACTGGTCGATCCTGAAAATCCTACCATGGGTTGCCCCAAGACTTGTGAGTGAAATTGTGTAGACGGAACCCCTGTGTGCTGTTGATAAATGTGCTAGCACGAAGTCACAAGTCATCGTGATCGAAGGCTTGAGCGTGCCTTGTTCACATTGTTGATCACGCTAGATAACACGCCCATTCCCAGAAACTGTGACTAAGGACTTCTCAGCATAGTTACAGTATAAACCACAGAGTGGGCGTCTGCAATAGGGATTGGCTAGCTGCTTTAGAGATCACTACATTGTATATTCATGCACGCGCACAGGCACACACACCTATATGTTTAGTCTAAAATGAACAATGACTATGCTACTCGATTTTAACCCATTTCAAAAAGGAACTAAATATATTTATAAGATTATAGACTGGGCGCATAATTCCCCTGTCATCTATCTTCAGATAGCATAGGTAGTTTTTGTTTTTCATTTTCTTCTTGAGTTTGTGTCCCATAAGGACATATGTGATCTTGGCTCTATATAATTCCCTGCCCTTCGTAGCACTTAATAAATTTTACCTTTTTGTTATTTCTTCTAAACCTTTTTTTGCCATTCAGTTACGAAAGCTCAGTAAGTATGCAAGGCTTTGTTTACATGTGTCCGCGTTAATTTCAGTCTGTTCTGTGAGAATCAGATTTTCAAAGCCATTTTCATCATTATGTGCTCTATAAATTTCAACTGTTTCTTCCTGATGACAAGCATAAGTTTTATTTCTGCTTTCATTTTCTTTAAAACTTCGTCGTTGATCACATATTCACTCCATGCTACCTTCAGCATCATTTAGTAGAACCTGTTGCTTGAAAGCTCTTTGAAATAATTGTATGGGACTGGCTGTCATATAGAAGGACTGATATCAGATAACAGTCCAGTATTTTTCTTTGTTTCTAACGACGTTTATTTGTTTCTTAATGTTCTTCTGAGGTTTTGAAATATATTCGGATTTCGGTGTTGCACATTCCATCTTCTGTTAAAACCGTTGCCAGATATTGAAATTTCTGTATTTGTTCAAATTTATTATATCTAATTTTTACATTTTACAAGCACTACATTCTATTGTAATTTCAATTACGTACATTTTAAAAATTAGATTTTGTCAAAAGCAGTTGTGTTAACACACACTCATATACACACACAGTCATCCCCACACCTACCCGCATATATATATATATATATATATATATATATATATATATATATATATATATATATATATATATATTTTGTGTGTTTTAGGCAGCATATTTTCATTTATACACGTTTCATGTGACGTCATGAGATGCGGTGCGATTTTCGCTTCTAGCGTCTTATATGCGCGTGTTCATCGTTGCTTAGTGATCCACTATGTAAACTAAACAATGACAGACAATTATCACTGTCGTGTCCGTATATTGTTTGATATGTTTGTAATTACATCTTTGATAATGGCTTGAGTAAGCCGAAAGCTTAGATTATATTAAAAAAATAATGGATAAATATTGTGAATTTCTTTTTTCGGTTAATGATAATGTTATCAAACTTATCAGAAGATACGAAAAAATTTTTATATAAAAATAAATAGACAACACTTGTCTATATTATTTAATGAAACGTGTATATATATATATATATATATATATATATATATATATATATATATATATATATATATTAATGTTCTGACCATAAGAGCCATTTGAATCTCATCGTTTGCCGATTTGTCAGAAAGGAGACTTTTGATGTTATTGAACTGGAGGGGTCGATCCCAGGGTCCAGAACTTTGGAAAGTGCCTGAAAACACTACCACTGGTTGACCCAAGCCTTGTGAATGAAATTCGGTAGACAGTACTCTTGGGTGCCGTCGATAGCTGTGCTAGTACGATGTCTCAAGTCATCGCGACCGAGAGCTTGTGTGTGCCTTGTTCACATTTTTGATCAGGCTATATATAATTCCCAGAAACTGTGACTAAGGACTGCTCAGCATAGTTACAGTATAAACCACAGAGCAGGCGTCTGCAATAGGGATTTGATAGCCGCTCTAGTAGACGGGTATCTTTGAATTGGCTACAAAGGTGTTTGAGAATTTTAAGTTTTTGCTTATTATTACGAAGGGGCACTGATGTATTTTCGACTAATATCTATCTAAACTGTAAATGTAGACATGAGTGTCTCTTTAAATGTTCTGAGATTGAACTATGATCGTTCAAATGAAACGTAATCCTTCTCTTCATCGTCGTTGTTATAAAACCTACACACGTATTAATATTTTTATTAGAGATGCAATATATATATATATATATATATATATATATATATATATATATATATATATATATATACGATACTAAATTTAATAAAACAAACCTAGTACTCCATAACAACTCTTCTCCGTCAACAATTATTTGGGGGCTACATTAAAAGCAATGATAGAGGGTAATTAGTAAAAAAATCTATATAACACTAGCAGCATGGCCCGGCGTTGCCCGTGCTTGAATCAAAAATCGTACGAATCATACAACAATCGCTATCACTTGACTTAAAACATTTTTGCCCTTCTTTGCCTTTAAAGGAGTGCCCTTTGCCGTGCTGATGTTGCTACATGCCTTACTTGTTGCCTATCAGACACTGCGAATTTTTTTCTAAGCTCTATACTAAACATTAAATCTGTTACGAAAATGAACTAAACAAAATGAAGACAAAAAGATCAGCTTTAAAAAAGGACTCGTAACTGGAAAAAACAAATGAAAAAAGAATGTTAACAACAAATACTTTTTCACACCCAACCAAGTTCTGTGGAATCAGAATCAACGTTGAGTTTAAACAAGCGAATGAGCCAATTGGAGTAAAGTGTCATGCAGATTTAAATTGTTCCCACTTGTGACGAATGCAGCTATCGATATTTTTTACATGCTAGCATGCTAGTTATTATTCGTGTCAGTCAGCTGTTGGCTCACACGATGGCTAATAGAATTTTCCTGCCTATTCGTGGCAGCCAGCAATAGGCTCTCATTCTGGCCAGTACAAAATGGCCACAAACTACATGAAAACTGCCATAGAAGCATTAAAAAATCGATTATTTCCACTATCTATGGGAGTTGGGAAATGCAAAGTCGGTCTTGGCCTTCCCGCTAACTTGGAGTATGTGCATGTCAATTTTGGTGCAAATCCGTTGAAAATTGCGGCTGTGCATTCGTTATACACCCCCACACACATCCTGCCTTTTATAGATAGAGATTGAAAATATATTAGTTTGCTAAATTACAAACTATAACCAGTTATAGCCGATATTGAATTATTCAAGCACCTTGCCATATATTGAGAAACAAAGAAATTTCTCACTTATAAAAAAAATTGCATCGTTATTGCACAAACAAAGCCCTAATAATAACGTCATGGAAACTATGTGGGGTAACTCTGGTATTTAACATCGTGTCAAAAAATTTGAAAGACCTATCAAGAGAGGTGGCTTAACATTCCTCATAAAACAATGTTACATATTTTTA
The DNA here is from genome assembly GCA_903632075.3 of Acanthosepion pharaonis. Classification (NCBI taxonomy): domain Eukaryota; kingdom Metazoa; phylum Mollusca; class Cephalopoda; order Sepiida; family Sepiidae; genus Acanthosepion; species Acanthosepion pharaonis. The sequence goes on along the minus strand of CAHIKZ030004979.1, from coordinate 2,921,906 downwards.
TCCCTCGTACAGTTACAAGCTAATTGGAGTCATAGTAAATATTGATTATGACATTTAATGTATCTAAATGTATAAATAAATGTATTTTCTGTAATTTCAATTTTTCTTACATGAATAAATGTAGATAATTCAAAGATTCCTCTTGGGTCGTAACTTTTTGCATGCTTTATGACACAATGTGTCTAGGTCGGTATATCTGATTATATTAAATGTCTATAAATGCAGCAACTTGGATTACAGACTTTAATGGGAATAGAAAATAAATCTGAATGGAAAGGGTGTCCGAAATGCTTGCAACTGTCTACTAAAAAGTAATTATAACAATGAAAGAACAAGTAATACAGATCACATATACTAGTGGATTATTAAGTATTATTGAAGCTGTCACATATAGAGCAACCGCTGTACCAAAGTGTTGGAGCTCGTGTCAGCCATATGAAATAGAAAATTATATTATGTATGGATGACAAGACATTCGGACCATCTTGTAGAGTGTTGAAAATGCAAAATATCTCATCTTAAAAGTTGAGCCATTTTTCGTTCTAAATGATTGACGTTTTCAGCTCGCATGTGTGTGTGTATATATATATATATATATATATATATATATATATATATATATATATATATATATAAAAAAATTAAAAGGGTATTTTGTTTATTAATGCGATATATTTTATCAATTTAAATGTTATTTTTAGTGGATATTCATATATGATTGGCGCTACATATATTTATTAAACATTATATTTACTTATTGTTACGCCGATAGAGGAAAATAAATAAGTATACTATTTAATAATTAAACGAGTGTCTACTCTTATAAATAAAAAAATTCCATTAATTCTTTAGAAAATTTGTTTGTTTAAATTTGGATACATAACTGAGTAGATATGAAAAAGCTGAAGAGGTCTCTGATGAGAGGAATTTTACTTAAAGGAAAAAAAATGTTCTTGTTTGATTGGCAAAGTTCTCTCTAGCTCAGTGTGTGTAGATCACACGACGGTTCTGTTTGGCCAGTGGATCGTTGGGTCGAATACTGTCGAAGAAAGCATCTTTTTCATTAATAAGACTTCTCGAATAAGTCTAAATAAAAAAATATAGTATTTAATAAATGAACGAAGCCTCTACTCATATACTAGTATCCACTAAAAAAATAACGTTTAATATATATATATATATATATATATATATATATATATATATATATATATAAATATTGAGGTCTTACGATATGGTGTAGAACACCCATATTGCAATCTCTTCAGTTCAAAATGAAAACCATACCCAACGACATAATATAATAATAGAAGTTAAATAAAATTGTCTAGACCAAAAGTAATAATAAAATCGTGACTGACAGATAAGAGACAATTTTATAGTAAACATTGTACGAATCTCTTATGTTCAACCATGTGAGCAGATGGAATAACTGGTAATACTACTACTACTACTACTGCTAATAATAATAATAATAATAATAATAAGAAGAAGAAGAAGAAGAAGAAGAAGAAACTGCAATTAAAGACAAAGAGATCAAGACAATATAATATCGTTGTCGATTCTATTGACAAAATAAGATATTTCAAGCGGACATCAAGAAGATATACATGGAATTGGAAAATGAACTATAGAAGTCAGAAAGCCACAATCTATATAAGAATTGTACACATTTTTGGAGAAAATCTGGAACAACCCTAAGGAATGTTATCCGAATGCAGAGTTCATCAAAAAAGTACAAGGAAGAATGAAGGATAAAACTGTACAAGAATGGCAAAAATATATAAACCAGAATAATGTAAGGCGGGTTTAAGCAAAATCTCGAAAATAGAAACCCCATAGGATATGAGCAGTTACGCAATATTAAATTCTATCGTCTGTTATCAATCCATAAAACACTTACGCAAACTTTACCAATGTTAAATAATCCCAAAATGGATCATTGAAGATATTAAATATCTCCTACCAAAAACGGGGGAAACAGATAATCCAAAAAGTATAGGACAAATCATATCTGTCCAACATATATAAATTGATCACGTCTGTCCGGAAGAATCGTCCTTTACCCTTTTCTCGATGAAACAACGTTCTTTCGCTTTAATAGAAGGGCTGTCGAAAATGTTCATATGGTTCCAGAGATCAATTATTAATAAATAAAATGATTCTGGAAAATTGCAAGAAGAAAAATAGAAATCTCAGCAAAGCTTGGATAGATTACCGTAAGGTCTTTTATAGTGTGGCACACTTCGATCCTCTTTGGAAATGTAGGAAGTCTCCTCGCTGATAGTAAATTTCCATAAAATATAGATTGGAAATGTGGAAAACCACATTATACCTATATCACACCAAGGGTACTGCCACTTTAATTGTTTGAATATCCGACGAGGAATATTTCAAGGAGGCTGCCTCTTGAGCCTTCTGTTCTCTTTATCCTTAATATCCCTTTTGCCTGAACTAAATAATAATAACTATTGATACAGAGTAAAAAAAGCAAGTGTTTAATCATCTATTCTACATGGATGGTTTCAAACTCTTTGCCAAAAACAACAATGAGTTGAAGGATATCCGCCACAATGTAAAATGTTTCAATGATGGCATCGGTATGGATTTCGGATTAGATAAATACGCAAAAGTAACAGGGAGAATTACAGAAAAGCGAGAATTGCAGAGACACGCGCGATAGATCTAGATGTTGTCAAAGAATATGGAATTGGAACAAGAGGAATCCTATAAATAACTAGGAGTCAGCGAAGGAGATGTAATACAGCACAGCCAAATGATGGAGAAAAGAATACTACAGGGGTATACGTCTGGTGTTAAATCCCGAGTTGAATTCACAAAACAGAACAAGAAACAATAAAGAATTTAAAAGGAGAGGAAGAGAAAGAGAAGTAAGTCGTAAGACGAGCCAATATAATAACACGTTTTTTTTTTTATTAATACACCGGATTTAGTACTGCGTTGTGCTTCAATTAGATATTTAGACCAGTAGACCGATTTTGAAGCGGGCAACTGACAATCAACATGCAGTTTCCGATAAATTTTCATAAAGTTTTAAAGCAGTAAATTCGACCTGGCTAACGGAACGCTCCTCTGTGGCCAAAGGTTAAAGGCACGTCAAACTAAATGACGGTTCCGTATAGGATACAGGTTCGAATCCTGTCGGAGGACGAATATTTTCTGTGAAAATTTCTCGAACATTCAGGCCGGTAAATGTTGTTTAATATTGTTTATTATAAACAGAGCATTTACTTAAATATTTGTATCTATAAAAAGAATGTATAAACATAAAATGTGTTTATATTCATTGGTTTTGATTTTTTTCTTCTTAAAAAATACTCTCTTGGCCGCATATACAGATATCAGTACAACCAAGCATACCCAATCTGTAACATCGAATAGCCCAAGTGTAGGCTTGATTAGTTGCCGTTTTCTGGGAGAATTTTTACAAAGCACGTCCTAATGCCAGTAGCAAATTTACGCTGGGTGCGGGCCGAATACTGATCATATTCGGTCGGTTGCTCATTGAAAAATCTGTTGTTTATTTAGACCCGAGACTTATAGTGATATGGGAGCAACAACACTGACGGTGCAACTAGAGTAGGCACTTAAACGTGCAACAATATCAACCATCAAGAATATGTTTGTCCCTGTGGCGCAATATAGTTTCAACATCCTTAATTGAGCGATAACTGACATTAAGCGAATGGATGTCAAAATGAGAACGTTTCTCACTTGCCACCACATGCATCGTCGCAAGGCTGATGTTGATCATCTGTATGTATTCATATCAGAAGATAACAGAGAATTAGTTCTAATAAAACAATTTTACAAAGGCACAACAATTGATCTTCTAAGATACCTGGAAACTACAGAAGACTGGATGCTGATCTGTATCAAGGAACATGAAAGAAACCAGAAAGTTCATTCAGTAATAAAGGAAAGCACCAAATTCAAAAGAAAATTTCAAGTGAGGGAAGGAGTGTAAATAAACCTTAATACACCTACTACAGCGGCAAAGAACATAAAAATGGAAGCAAAAGCAAATGCAATTTACCAGTTGCAAAAATGTTGGTAAATATTCTGCCAGTACCAAAAAAAGCTGATGTAAATAAACCGTGTACCCATCAATGGCTACGTAGTGCGGGGCTAAAAGCTGAAACAGAAGGTTTTATGCTTGCTGCACATCCTGAAAAGTTGTGTTAATCCGAAATGCAGATTCTGTGATGAATATCCAGAATCGACTGGCCATCTTGTATCAGGTTGCACATTGATAGAACCCACTGAATATATAGCTTAGCATGACAAATTTGACCCATATCTGCACTTTTACAGGAAGTTAACTGCAAGAAGCTGCTATGAAAATCAGCCAGAAGCGGTTAGAGAGATAGGATCTGTAACAATTTTATGGGAATTTACAATACACACAAGCAAAACAATCAAAGCTAATCGCCCAGACATCCTGATCAAAGACAGAATGTCCTTTCTCACTGATATAGCAGTCCCTGAAGATTGTAATGTCTTTGAAGATCTTCAAAAAAACTGTCAAAATAGAAGGATCTAGTAGTGGAAATCTAAACATGTAGCACATGAGAATATTGACAATTCAAGTTGTAGTTCGAACTCTCAGATTGATTGGAAAAGGGACTGACAGATTCAATGAATGGATTCATTGTAGAGCATGCCTTCAAGGAATAGGAAAAAATGTACTCACAAGTACACGCGTCATATATTCCGAAGATATGGGCACCTTGGCGTAGCGTAATGGTTAGCACGGTTGTCTCGCTAGAACAATTACGACTGAGTAGTGAGTTCGATCCTCACTGGATGCCCCATTCCTTCGGCCTTGTGCCAGATCTAAGCCTTGCTTCGTAAATCAATATATTACGAAGAGAAAATCCTCCATTTAAAATGAGTGTGATCTTTGTTTTTTTACAAAAATCATCAGTGGAAAATAATGAAGCCATTTATGACCATAGGTTTCTGGTAGGTACCCAGAAGACAATGTGTATACAAGAGAAATAAAAGGTAATAATATTATTAATGAATTCCCTGAGGCTACAAGTATGGCACGCATGGCTTATTTTCTTTAGTCATTAGAGCTATTAACATCTATATATAGTTTTATCTTGGCGGATTATGTTGGGTGAAAATGAATATCTCATTCAGTACTACAAATTTGCTTTTTTAAAGACATTTTTATTTTTAACATTCTTTTTATAGATACAAGTATTTAAGTAAATTCTCTGTTTATAATAAACAGTATTAATTATTTTAATACTGTTTATTATAAAAAGAGCATTTACTTAAATACTTGTATCTATAAAAAGAATGTAAAAACATAAAAATGTCTTTAAATAATTGTCGGACTTTGTCCATTTCAAAATTTGCTTTTCTTTTACCTGACCTTAAACATTTCTCATAATATCGGACAAATATGGCTAAGTTGCATGTGCCTACTATACACAAATGTGGCTGGGCGTCATTAGTGGGTATATTGTACTTTGTATAATTATACACAATCGTCACACATCTGGCGGGCTCCTCCCTCATTCAATAATAATAATAATAATAGTAATAATAATATTCATAATAATAATAATATGATGATGATAATGATGATGATGAAGTAGTAGTAGTAGTAGTAGTAGTAGTAGAAAAAGAAGAAGAAGAAGAAGAAGAAGAAGAATTTTATTTAGAAAGGATGGAAAGTGCGACATTGAAATCCGATGCCACATTTGGAAAACTGCCTTCAGAAAAGCCAAGCAAAATATTACAAAACATGAAAATCTCGGTAGAAACAAAGAAAAGATTACTTTAGTGTTATGTAATATCTATCGTAATATATGGCAATGAATAATGGACAATATCCTTAGAGATGAGGATAATGATGAAGAAATAGAAGAATCAGCAGTAGAAGTAGTTGCGGAAGAAGAAAAAGTAGAACAAAAGCAACAATATAAACAAGAAGAAAAATATACTTTGAAATGATGTACGTTAGTTCATCATATTTCATTGATTATTTTATTCTGTCTATATTGATAAATGAAAATTGGACTCAAGTATTTCCTGAATGGGTTGTAATCATATATACCTCCGAAATCCTGGGAAAACTTAATGTTGAATTCTTGAAGTTAAAGAGTATTAATTCTTCCTGAAGCAACAAAAATGAAGAATAAGTCCGTTATTTATGTGTTGCACAGACAAAACATGAAAACACAGGTGTTTTTCTACGATACTTCCTATATAGAAATGATTTGATGCAATACGGGTTTTAAAAGAATATTTCTTTCAATTTTAGTGAAAAATATCATCTCGGCTAAATTCATCAGTTTTATAGAAATGCTTTAATACCTTCTCCTGAATAATAGTATATATGATCTAAATAGGGTACGGATGTATGCTACTGCCCTTTAGGAGCAGTCAGCTTTGAGAAAGCATTAGAGATATGGCCATTTCTACTGAAAGAGACGATAAAAGTGAGAAATATTAAAATGAAAAAAAAAACGGTAAAAAATGGTAGTCAAGCGTAAACTATTGCGACGACTTCAAACAAGGGTCTGCTTTCTTGTCAGACACCATATTTTAAGACTGACACTAATCTGCAATGTTTATAAAATGAAAAACAGTTTATGTGCAAAAAAGTTCAACGAATATCTCTGACGTTATGGTTACATATAATAGTAGCTATTAATTTTATATCGACCCAGGTATACTTGTGCGCAGCCATATTGAAAGGAACTAGCAATAGGTACGATATTCAGACAGATTGTTAAGACCACGGACCAACCATGCTATTTCCATAGATTCTATGCCTACTCATTTGTTCCATATGTCAAAAATATAGAAGTTCCACATAAACAGTCCTGAACGTATTCACACGCTGGTTCGTTCTCTCTCTCTCTCTCTCTCTCTCTATATATATATATATATATATATATATATATATAGTCTCATCAGTGTGGGTATACATCCGGTTGCCTCTAGCTAGGATTGAAACCAGATTGAATTGGCGTCACTCGGGGATTCAACCACTAAACCGTTGGTGAACAGCAGGGATGAAGGTGAATTCAAGCGTATTTATTTTTTAGATAAACACACAGTGACTGAGAGAACTCGATTCGATTTACCGAAGAGTCTTGCATTAATCGCCATAATAGTCACTTTTTACAAACCCACTCTTCCTCCCCAGAGAGATCAACTGAAATAAGTTTTTAAGGAGCTTGGAGAGTAATTATACATTCTAATTGCTCAAAGTAGAGTCCATTAGAGTTATAAAAATCTCGGAACATTCTAGTAAGATATCTTTAATCATTTCTCAGATACAACAGTTCAAATAAAATAATTTTGCTTTTACACGAGTTGGACAATTTTTCATTTTCTTTTCTTTTACGCTCGATCTATCTATCTATCTATCTATATATATATATATATATATATATATATATATATATATATATATATAATACACGAGTGGAATTGAGACTTTCTTGGTGCAGTCACAACTTGGCTGGGGTTGTCATGTTGCAATAATAAGTGACGACAGAGGTCCTCAAATATAGTAAACTTGAAAGTGGGCAAGGACAGCTAGACGGTCGTCGTTCAGGTATAAAGACAAGCTAAAGAGAAACCTCTCAGCTGACAATGTGCCTCATACTATCTTTGAACTGCTTGCCCTGGATAGAAATAACTGGAGATATTTGTTCCCGAGTGGCATCAGATGATATCGAAATCAGTCGTATTGATCGGCTAAGAGACGAAAGTCAACGACGAAAATGATCAGCAAATATTTCTCTGGCTATATCCAGAGAGTCTCGTTAAATCACAATATGTAGACTGTTATGCAGTTCACTAGAAGTGTTACATAGGAAACGAACATAAAAACTGAATGAGGTTGTCGGAACCTCATACATCGAAATCGATCGGAGAGTTCATCACATATAAAAGACAAGTGGAAACAATGTATGGCTTGAGGGATCTTTTCAAGATAATGGTGAAATTTTTTATTTGCTAATCTGTATTCAAGAATAGAATTAATGTGGAGGAAAAAATATCATTAGGCTTACAAATTTGGAACTATAGAGCGTTCTAAAATATTATAAAGACGAAGGATTTAAGGAAATTTAACAGAAGTACGATTTGCAAATCAGAGTTACAGCATCAAACAAATGCGGAAATTTAACTAAATGGGAAGAGTTTTAACAGAGGACTGAAAGAGCGACATTGGAATTCGAAGGATTTTCGGGATAGCTAAGGAAGTATTCCAAAAGCCAATCAGAGTACAGAGAAATAGAAAAATTCGGATAGAAACAAGGAAAAGAATACTAAACTACTATGTGATATATGTCCTTCTGTATGGCAGTGAGTACTGGGCAATCCCCTCAAAGATGAAGGAGAGACGAGGCAGTAATCTGGTTCTACAGAATGATGTTAAGGATACCGTGGACAGAACATTAGAGTAACGAGGATGTTTTGGAGAAAATAAAGCAAAATGGAAACTAATACTTAACATTAGGAAGATAGAGTTGAGGTTTCTAGTGCATATAATGAAAGGGTTTGAAAAATCTGATACTCACGGCAAAGATAGAAGACCAGAGGTACAATGAAAGCAATGCATGACATTCTGGATGGGGCTTTGGAGAAATAGTAGAACAAAGATTATTAAGAGCTACAACGGACAGGGAGTAAAGGTAAGCTATGATCGCTTACGTCCTGAACGAACACAGCTCACAACAAAAAAATAAAAATAAAAATAAAAAAAAGATAGATATCATATTTCGGCCTATTAAACTAAAATGAGTGAATGTTGTTGATTTTTTCATATGTAATTCATATTTATTTAGATGTACTACATGTCATTTCATTTTGTTTTATTTATTTATTTAATTTTTATGTCACGAGTCTCGAGTTTTATTATAATTTTTAAAATCTTCCTAATCATGCTTGAATACGTTGATTTATAAAGGATCATTACTTTTAAGAAGGGATATGTTTTTGGAAAAAATCCAGGATGTAAGTTACGATTTTGGCAAGGATTGATAATTGCATTTTTAGGAATATTTAGTTAATTTATCTTTTAATTACTACAAAATACTTATATGCACTATAAAAAAAAATGTAAAAAAAAACGATATAGATTCTGTACTTACAAAAAAAAACAAATGAAAATTTACACACCTTGATAATGTTCCTAAAGGAAAGATACGCGTTGACATAAAAATTATTTCTTGTATTTTTATTATTCATTTTGTCTTCAAAGATAAATTTTCTTTGTCAGCCTATCACCAACAATCAAAACAATAAAAAAATAAAAACATCTAATTTAATTATTAGCAATAACAGGAGTTCCCCAAAATCCCCACCTGTGTAAAAAATGCTGTTGTTTGTTGATGTTCATAACATTTGAGAGATTGTATCTCCATTATCAACAATAAAAAAAACAAAAAACAATATTAAATTCTTACATCAGACACACATTGTCCCACTGTCTCTTGTAGGATAAATTGTCATTTGATGTACCGATCATCACATTTACAACAACCAAAAAATTTACTATAAAAAAGTATAATTTAATTATTAGCAATAACACCGTATTAGTGTAACAAATGTTGTTATTAATGAATGTTCATGATATCTGAGATATTATAACTCCCATATCAACAGTAAAAATAACCAACATTAAATTATTGCGTCGACCAAATATGACCCACAATCACTCGTGGGATAACTTGTCACCTGTCGAAATTCAGTTCAGTAGTGTATATAACGATCAGCACATCACCAGCACACGAGACGACTATCAACATAAAATAAATATTAGTTTATAACACCAAAATTAATGTACAACATCGAACGCAGAAAAAGTCTCAAAATCTTATGGACTATTATTATACAAATTAAAAAGAAAAAAACACCGATTTAATAAAATATCTTTCAGCAGAGGGAATGTTTTCTTGAAGTGTGTATAAAATATTTAGTATGCATATCAGAGAAGCGTATAATACTGGTGCATACTTTTTATATAATTTCGCTCTCTTTAAAATTTACACATGGCTTCTTCATGGACTATTAAAATTCACAACTTCCTAAAGAATATGAGAGGCAAGCCAAAGGAAGCTTCCTTCTCATAACGACAGAATATGATAACTAGTGAGACGGACGACAGGAATGACAGGCAAAAAAGTATACAGGAAGCAAAAAAAACAAAAAAAAAACACAAGGCTCATGAATATCGGACAGTCTCTATCCCAATATTCAACATCTTATTCGAAAAATGGAAAAATTAAAAAAAAAAAAAGAAATAGAAAAAAATTGTCAGTTGAATATATTTCCTTGCTTGTCTGTATATATATTTATATATATATATATATATATATATATATATATATATATATATATATATATATAAAACAAATGTTTACGTGTTTTATTCATACATGAATACAAAACCTAAAGTTAAATGGAAAATTATAAACAAAACTAGAACTTGTAAAACTTGGGATGACCCATGCCCTTTATGCCTACATGAGAAACTACACATTATTAAGTTTCTAAATAATAAAAATCTCTTAAACAATAGAAATGAGTTAACGGTTTTTTGCCGACATCATCAATCATTGCATTGAATAATTAGCATAAAAACAAACAAACAATAAAATATTTTTTATAATCCATAGCCCTAATAAACAGTTTAAATACCCTACAAAATAAGATAACCCTTTATGAAGTCGTCAAAAAACTAATGTTACGACAGGTTTTTTATATACACAAAACCCTTTCAGAAAGAAAGAAATTTAAAAAAAATAAATACATCTCCATAGACACGTAAACCAGACTAGGCGTAAACATTTTCCGTTTTAAATTTAGACACCCCAACGTTACCCTGACTTGACATCTATGAATGTAACTCTATACTGATACAAATTATTAACACACAACACCCCTTCCTATTTAAACAATCGCTCTGGCCTTTATCATGGGAATTTTGATTTCAATTGAATATGCTATTAAAACAGGTAAATTTCAGAAATAATAAGTTATTCCAAAAAAAAAAAATATTCGATTGAAGATGGAACATAGCTTACTTTAATTCAATTTAATTCAAATAATTATATTGAAGTTTTCGGCTCTTGTTTTGAAACATGAGATCTCTTATGTAGCGTGTTGGAATCATATTTTTAATTAAATAATTATATATATATATATACATATTTATGCCGTGTATATATATATATATATATATATATATATATATATATATATAATTATACGCATGAATATAATGGATCAGTGCATAGATAGATAGATAGATAGATAGATAGATAGATAGATAGATAGATAGACTAACGGATATATATATATATATATATATGTGTGTGTGTGTGTGTGTGTGTCTGTATATATATATATATATATATATATATATATATATATATATATATATATATATATAGATAGATAGATAGATAGATAGATAATGATACTAACTAACTGTAATATAGAAAGGTAAATAGATAGAAAGATAGATAGATATGAACAGATTATAAGACAGATAGTTAGATAGATAGATATGAACAGATTATAAGATAGATAGATATGAACAGACTATAAGATAGATAGATAGATAGATAGATAGATAGATAGATAGATAGATATGAACAGATTATAAGATAGATAGATAGATAGATAGATAGATAGATAGATAGATAGATCGTCGAATGATTTGCAAACTTCCGTTTTTCCCTTATGAAATTGATCTCTAATTTTTAGATATGACGACATTAAGTTAATTTAATATCCTCACAAATGAGAAATCTTTGAAACTATTACTACTGTAGTGTGCCCTACATGTTACCCTCCGGCTTACAAGCGAATATTTTGAAATAAATATATTAAATCTGTGTAATCGTATGTATTTCTATAGATACGAATGCAAAGCCTGTATAGCTGTATGTAATATATATATTTTTTTTATTTTTCTTTTCTTCGCGTAGATTTTCTATATTTGAATCCTCTTATAGGGCACCCATCTTTTAAAAAAAAGTTACAAAAAAACAAGGAATTAATCGAACCAAGGATTTTCTTGTGGTCAGCGAATCTCCGATTCTAAGTCGCATAAGACAATCTCTCTTGGAGTGGGGAGGCTAAGAACCTTACGGACCAAATATTTGTTTTTACGCACGACGCTTGTTTGGAAGAAAATATTTTCAGAAATATTCCGTCTGATAAATCATCTTAATAATCAGTTTCGACAGTCGAATATAAATCGATGAAACCCTTCTCTGAAATTGAAAACAAGATGTCGAGCCAAATAATGATATTGGACAAATTATTTCATGTTTAACGTTACGTTTTATCCTTTATGGTTACTAGAGGTTGTAAAAGTTGTATGCAGGGAAGACAATCATGGTTGTGAATTATTTCAAATCACTCATTACTTGGGCATAGTCTCCGCATAAAATCAATTATGAATTTTCAGTTTTATTTAAATATTTACCCTTAATTAAAATGCCATTAAAATTAAGTCCATTAATTTCAGAATATTTAGATTTAATTGGTTTCATCTTACGTTTGGAAAACTTCAATAACTAATATGGATGTGTGAGTAACTTAGTGATTATCAACGAAGTAATTGAGATTGGAATACTGATTTCAAATCTCAATCGAGGCAGTTGCATTACATTTCGAAGAAATGCCCTTTTTTATACAATGTTGTTCACATTGTTCATGACCCAAGAGCCAGTCGAGGTAGAAGTATACAGAATAAGAGGCACTTTTCCTGCGGATATGTGAGGAAGTTTACAGTTTAGTTCAGGCATTAAATGATTAAGGTCGTATTGATCGGAGACGCAACCTCTTGGGAGACGGTTCCACAAATCAGCTGTTCGTGTGATGAAGCTGATCGAGGGGAACTCACATCTCACTAGAGGAATATGAAGGGAATGAACGTGGTTCGCTACAATGTGCGTAGCATAGCGGGTCTTAAGCGTGAGGGTTAGAACTAAGTAACGTAGTTCTTTGAAACACTTTCCATGGAAACAGTGAGAGAGCAACGAGAGACATTGTAGGGTGAAAAAACTCGTCATCACAAGAACGCGGAGACACTTTTGTACTCTATCCAGACTGGGAAGCAAAAATTGGGCAACTCTTGTCAATATATGTCTGCCGTACTCTATTTTCGATCTGATCTGGCTTTTCAGGATAGCAGGAGGTTTCACGAATTTACAGGAGCGGTAAAGAAAACCGGACATTTTTTTCAACGTCTTTAGAGATGTATCATTTGTATGGATTCTATTTGAGGGTTGAAGTTAAATCTCAATGCGATTTAATGGCACCGGAACTACACAAAGGAACAAACTTTCATTTTGATCGGCAAAATTCGTGCTCTGTGATGAGGTTTGGTTTTGAGGAATTGAATATGACCAACCATTTTTATCCGACTGAGATTTAGAGCTACGTCAGAGGAAAGATCAGCTTCCAAGATGTGGTCATCTATTCTTTTTGTAGGTGTATCGTCATTATAGATATTCACAAATGATTGGAGTATACGCTTCGGTAGGTCATTTATAAAAAGTAGATAGCAACTTGAACCGAAAAGAGAACAGTGTGAGGCGCATGTTTTGATCATTTGATCCTTGGATTACTAACCGGGATCTACTTGTTAGCAAAGAATTTATAATTGAGACGATTCTTCCGATCACTTGTGTAATAACCGTTTATTTCACATCTTGTCAAAGGACTTTGAAAGCAGGAAAATATATGATCTACCTCCCGAATTAGAAGTTAATATATCTTATAGCAAATCGCTGTAAGACATATGCAGCTCTTAATTCAAAACCATTTTGGCATGAGGCTAATGACTCCACCCATTAAATATCATCTTTTTACGTACATCACAGTAGCAACGCCTGACGTGGTGCTCTACTCCAAAGAGTCCTCTAGATTATTTTATTACAGTTCTGATCCTATCAAATTTTTGAGGATCCAGTTTAATAAAATTTATTTAGAAAATATCAAATATAAGAAAAGGCTTAAAGAAAGAAATTTTTGCTTTCAATACAGTAGACCTTTAAATTGCTGTACACATGTAATTCCCTAAGCTCATATATTACCACTGTTTATGAAATTGACATTCACAAATCTAGAGGACCAGGTTCTGGTAAGTGATCTCACTGCTAATCTTGCTCTCACAGCACAGTGGGAGAAAACTAGCTTGTATCATCCAATACCACCAAAGTAATACTAGTAATGGTTAATTACATCTCAGAACACACTAACCATACTCGTCGGGATGAACGGTTGCCATCTCAATGATGTTCCTTGCTTCGAACGTCTTTTATGACTAAAGCTCATTTCATGTTGCATGTGGAACTTTTTTATTCTAAAGATGCAGGAAAACCCTTGTACCAATTCAGAAAGTATCCGACTCCTGCTGCCACATTTTATCTTTACAACAGCCAGATCAGACGAAAATGGCGTGTTTTTGCACTGTCCAGACTTGACGCAGTTCAAATCCGATTAAGTCATCTTGTGAGTGATGCATTATTTTCCGACACAACAATATCTTCACCACAACTGAAACATTGCTCGCTTTTAATTACTCCTGTCATTGTTCTCATGTTGAATTTTCTGAGGAGCTACATTCTTTACTTCAACCAGTTAAGGCATTCGCAGCTAGGAGCTGATGTGAGGTTGGTGCAATAGATAGAAGCTCTAAATTGTAATTGAAAGGTATGACACTTCTACTCCAAATATGGGTTAAATAGTAGGACATGAGTTTGGAAAATCATTATCATCTGTCAAAAAAATATTAAAGCCATATTCGGTCGCAAATAAAACAAAGAACTATTCTTACAATACAAAATATGTTCAGCATTAAGTAACCCACAAATAGTTGTTAAATCGTAAAAAAAAAAAAACAAAACATTAATCATTTACGAATTATGACACGCCATTGTGTGTACACGACGTAATCTCATCCTCACTCCATTCGTAGTCTGTAGATAAGTAGCAGAAAGTTCTACCCAGAAAGCTTTTTCCTCAAAACTGTCCTTTCTGGTAGAGTCTCCAGGGAAGATTATTTCTGACACCAAGGTTGACCTTTTGAAGTCTATGATCAACTGTTATTTCTTCTAAATTTTCTCATAAAATTTCACTACTTAACACATCTTAACACCCTTAAAAATATTATTGAATAACCTAACTTAACTGACTCTTGGACGTTATACTTGGAGAACAATTGTAAAAAAATAAAATACTACAAAATATGTGACATCAATCTATGGATGACAGATTTTAGCAATAGTAGTAGTGTGAAATTAAGCCTACTAACTTTCCTAAAGAAAATCCGCTACTAGGTGGCGCTTTCAACACCTATAAATATATAGTAAAAATTTCTGTATTCCGATTTTTCATTTTTTTCCTTTTACACGGTAAGATATAGGTAGCACATATATTAGAACGCTGCTACTGAAGCGTGTTCGCTTCCCTTGGTGATTTGGTGACTTTTGAATTCTCTCACAAGCATGCATATATACACAGTTGTCTATCACACAGACTTGTTAAACTTACTTCTACACAAGCATCTTCAATAGTTTAAATGTTTTCTTCATTCATTTCCATTGTTTTGTAACACACAACACTCTTCTGTTGTCTTTTGTTTTGTTAATACATGCATTATCGTTTGTTTGAGTATATAGTCTTTTTAGTTGTCGCTTTGTATTTTATTATGAGGACTCACATACCGAGTCCGCCAATTTTTCTTGTGGAATAATCATACCAGGAGACACGTATTTCTCAACTCAAACACCAAGGTACTTACTACAACTCACAGTAGTAGTTGTAGAAGAAGAAGAGGAAGAAGAAGAAATTTTGCTCCTTTTATTTTCGTGTCCTCAATGAATTCGTTCGATACTTATTGATCTTATAATCTTAAATTGTACTTTAATAAAAGCACAATTTCGTATGTGTTAGTCTCCTAGTGATGGTCTAACTCATTTTAGGTTAAATTTTAAATTGGTAGAAATCACTCTTTACAAAGTTCTCAAGTAATTCACCATTGAGGCTGGCTCTTAAAATTGTTAATAAAAATGGTGGTATAACGTTGTATCCTAAAAAGGGTTACTGAATGAGGAATAACTAAACGGAAGTTGGAAATGAAAAAGTAATCTTTATAAAATCAACAAAATACTCGCCAGCGGCTTGAAGTAGGTAAACCACTGCTAGTGGTCGACCACTAGAGTATATTACCCCCCCACACTTACAATAGTGTCAAAGTTATTTATAAAGATTAGGACATAGCCATTAGTTTTCATAGGAACGGTATAAAAGATATAAGTAAGTAAACATTATGAGGATAAGGAGGACAGATAACGATCTTTGAAATAATGGAATTTTCCAATAGGCATTACGACAAGAAATAATCTTTTTTTTTCTTTTCATATCCGTATAGATTAAGTACTGCTGATATCGAATATCTAATTTGATTATTAAATTTTATAAAAAATAATAAAGTGCCATATAAATTAATTGTATAATGGTCCTCCCTACGGAAGCCAAAACAAATATACTCACACGACGTAACTTCTTAAATGGTAAACAATACATTTATTTGGATTCATAATCTGGGGCTATTAATCGATAATATTAGGTGAAAAATGAGGTCCAGATTATGAATTCGATTTTTATTTTCGCTATTATTCACATTTTTCGAAATCAATTTGTATGAACATGTTTGTTTTGGCTTGCGAAATGTATCCATTTACATTGAATTTACATAATTCACTGGACACCCACTTTGTCAAATATATTTAAAAAAAAGAAAGGGTATTACTAATCTAAAGTGCCTAATGATTATTTCGTATGTCAAAGTGACTACTAAGCAAGTCGACTTTTGAAATAAAGCTATAAAAGTAAATTGTCAAAATTCTTTCATTCAGTTTTAGACTCGATTGTACTTATCAGCTGCTTAAATCTACCTTGTCTGCATTGAAATGGATATGACTGGGAAACGCTTCACTCACTTCCATTAAAAATAATATACGCGTATCAGAAGGGAAGACCACACCCGCTAACACTGTAAGAAATGACCTTAGTGCGTGAAAGTGATTGTACTGAATA
Source organism: Acanthosepion pharaonis (assembly GCA_903632075.3). NCBI lineage: Eukaryota > Metazoa > Mollusca > Cephalopoda > Sepiida > Sepiidae > Acanthosepion > Acanthosepion pharaonis. The sequence continues at coordinate 2,904,788 of CAHIKZ030004979.1, read as the reverse complement.
ACCTTGAGATAAATAACGATACGTTTTATAAGACTGTAAAAACTCTTTACGTTTGTTCTGTATATATATATATATATATATATATATATATATATATATATATATATATATATATAACGTCATCCACACACAGACTGTTTCGCAGCTCATCAGTGTGGCTAGACATCCGGTTGCCTCTAGCTACGATCGAAACCCGACTGAATTGGTGTCAGTCGGAGATTCTACCACTATATATATATATATATATATATATATATATATATATATATATATATATATATATATATATATATATATATATATATATATATATATATTATAAAAATCGAAGAGCCAAGTTCGAATTCCACTCGAATCCGTTACATTCACTTACGTGTTAATACCCTTATATATATATATATATATATATATATATATATATATATATGTATGTATGTATGTATATGTGTGTGTGTAAATATTCTCATATGGAATGTATCTGTAGGAGAGACAAAGTGAATAAAAACAGACAAGAGGAAAAACTACACTTAGTCTTGTTTCGTCCTCTGAGGGCCTTTATCAATCTTTGCCTTTATAAAGTCCTTCAGACGACGAAACGCGTCGTCAAAAGTATATATATATATATATATATATATATATATATATATATATATATATATATATATATATATATATATATATAAATAAATAATGTATGACAAATTGGGAAAAGATTTTATGACGTTTTTCATCCCTTAGATATGCGCACGAAAAGGGGAGACACTGGTAGTTTACCAATGTTTAAAAGAATACTTTTGAAATAATTTTTTTTTTTTGTTTTGAAGAATATTTTTTCAGTCTTGCCAAATTCCAACTTTTTGTTTTTCTTTTTATCTCCTTTCTCTATGATTATACCATATTGTGACAAATGAAATTCTACCAAGATGCTGGTAGTAAATTTTCGCTCGCATGTCTAGACGTGGCAGTATCAACAAATTTGATTACGCGACCTGGACGTATTTTTAACTAGACACAACCTGAAAGGCGATGGACTGATCTAATCAAAACTGTTCACCATAACGGACATATGCCTGGTATCAGAATGGAAGCAATGATGTGCATATGGGGCATCTTTTTTTGTAACCAAGCGTTACTTTTATGGAGTGCTGCTCCCGTATCCTATAATAATAATAATAATAATAATAATAATAATAATAATAATAAGAAGAAGAAGAAGAAGAAGTTAATGGTGATGATGATGATGTTGGTGGTTTCGTGATGCCGGTGGTAGTGATGATGATATTGATGAAGAAGTAGGAGTATTTGTGGCAATAGCATTGATAGTAGTTGTAGAAGACGACGACGACGACGACGACGACGACGAAGAAGAAGAAGAAGAAGATGAGGATGATGATGATGATGAAGTAGAATATATAGATGTGGCAGTAGCAATTGATGAATAGAAAGAAGAAGAAGAAGAAGAAGAAGAAGAAGAAGAAGAAGAAGATCTTGCGCCTATGACTATTTTTTGGTTAATCATTAAATTCGTTTGATACTTCCTAATGTTAGATTATTGAAGAACAATGTCATACGTTGTTGTGCTCTAGTGATGACCCAATTTCTTGCAGTTCTAAGTTTTACTTTGCTAGAAATCAACAGTTACAGCGCTTCCGAACAATTGAAAATATTAAAATTTTGTTGTTGAGAGAGGTGTGTTATATGAATTAGTTGTAATAGTAAGTAGAAGATTATGAGTATAAGGACGATAAGGATGAAGCGGTCAGTATTGTATTATCCAGAGAAGCAGCCACACGAGAACCTGTTCCACAAAGTGGTGCAGAGGGGGCGGGCTGAGTGCAACATTCTTCATATCTTTTGAGTATTGGGGAAATGGGGAATTTTCGATAACTGTGCAATTAGCATTACGTATAATACGTGTAAATGTTTGCAAGGAGCTCATCTAAAAGGTTGCCATGGTAACAGCGATGGACTTGTTACGTGCGTCTCTGCAATGGAGACGTCTGCGTTGAATGGATGTGATTGTCCACAAAACTGGGTAAAAGATTTTGAACTCTATCAAGACTGGAAAGTGAATATTAAGCATATACAACCCAGATATGGTAGGAGTATTCAGTTGATTTGTTTTTCTGTTGTAATCATAATAGTTAATACTCAAGGATAGGGTAGTTTAATATTGTTTTTTACAATAATTGCTCTAGAAGAAAAATATTGTACAACAAGTGAGACATTTAGTTTCAGCTGTCATAAATATAGTGCAGGACGACAGTTTTAATTAACTCTTAAACGGCGGATCCCATCAAATTGTTTCAATTAAGTTAAGTAGATAGCACTAAGAGGGATCTTTTTCATACAAGGTCCATGTCAAAACGATAATTTTCTGAATATTGCTGCAATCTATGCTCCTGCTATATATTTAGAGATTCTCGATAAAATCAAAAAAATAATTGGCAATGTTATTGGCCCTGTCCTGGCATCTCGTCTTCAGTCACTTCCTCACTGCCGTAATGTAGCCAACCTGTGCCTTTGTTTAATAAATACTTTTATGGTAACTGTTCGGATGAAGTTTCTGCTATGATACCTGGACTTTATGAATGTAAAAGCAGTACAAGATTAGTAACGGGGTATCATCATTTTACATTTGAAATGGCTAGATATAACAGTAAGTTCTATGCTAACAATTCCTTTTCTCGGAATTCACGCTTTTGGAACTTTCTTCCGGCTCCAAGATTCCCAGCAAACTTTGGACTTCAAAAATGCTAATCTAACTTCATACCAATTAATCTATTATTCTCGCTCGTTGATAATTTTTTTTCTCTTTTTTTTTTTTATTCTTTTACACTCAGTAACCACTTGTGTCTAAGTGGATTTATTGTCATACATGGGGTGGACTGATTAAAAAAACTTAGGTTTCATGGGGTTTTTAATGTGTTTTTTTCTCATTATTTAATAGCAGTCATGAGGTTTTCTCGTTTCCTTTGGGCATTCGACAGCAAATAAACCTGTAAGAACAAGCAAAAAGTCAGCAATGCTTGCATGTTTAAATCTCAAAATACAAAAACGATGACAATTTTGGGCAAAGAATACTACTGTGGATATATTGTTTCAAGTAGAAGCAAATATCAAATAAAAGCCTTTTTTATTTTGTTTTAGTTCTATTTTTTTTATAATATAAGGAATTTGAAATAACATTTCATATGTCTTGTGAGAAATTAAAGCGAGAAGAAACACAACGACCATTTAAAATTAATTTATCTCGTCTTTTTATTATAGAAATTTTATTTCGTTGTAAAAAAAATAATTTTCAATTTCGTGCATTTTTATGGCCTTTTATGCTCAAGTGGTGAATCGCCGAGATCTTGTGAATCTACTTTTTTCGGAAGGGGATTTTATATATATTGGCCAATGGGAATCAAGTTTTTGTAGCACCTAAAAATTTTGGCCTGGAGGTGTATTTTATGACCTCTTTGCACTATCATTACTCGGTACGGGGAAGAGAGTTGAAAAGAAAACGATGCAGCATCAACTTCAGCCGGGACAGTTTTCACAAGACATGACATAGAAGGACAGTCAAGTGAGAGGTTATAAATCTGACGTGACTGATCCAAGACAGATTCGTATGATAAAATTCCCACCCTCAAATCTACAAGAATTTGCCTACATCAAATCCCCTGCTGAGAGATCCTTTACAGAGCCGTTACAACAGAGGTTGAGGTCATTTAAAAGATTGTGCCATGTGTCATATTTTGAATTCTCTTACTCCGAGTTTTCCTTTATTTTTGTATTTTTGAATGGATAGATTTTGTATACGAATCCGTTGGTCTTATCAACATTTTTGGTGACTTGTATTTTTTCCTGTTTCTGGGTATAATCTTTTTATTACTTCAAATTGTTATCCTGCCAAAAGCGGCAAAAGGAAATTTTTGTTCAATTTCCCTCCTTATTTATATTGTAATTTTTTACAATTTTAAATTGTATTGTAAAGAAATGTTTTCCTTTAAGATTTTGCGCAGAAGTAGTCTTGTTTTTAAAGTTGCGTCTTTTGAGAGATCCTACCATATTTTGTGTCTGGCACAAGAAGTTGGAATTGGTAGAAAAGCAAAATTTTTAATTTTTATATTATCAGTTTGATGTGCACATTCGTATTGTTTTTTTGTTTTTTTTTCCCCGTCATAGTTTTAGTATTAACACATATCGGATTACAAGTAATATAATGGTTTGCGGCTTGAAGCGAGAAATTATCAAACTGGTTTCAAATTACGGCCATATACGTTACAATCACTTGCAAACACAAACCTTTGCTAAAATGTAGAAATCCATATTTTCTATGAATTAAATTGCGGGGCATAATGGGCTTTCCAGCTTTGGTTATAAACTCTGATGTATGTAGCCCTGTTGGAATAAGATTAGAACTAAGTGCGGCGTGGCGTTACGGACTAAATGATCTCGAATAGAGAATTGAGGAATCGGAGAGCCGAGTTCGAATTCCAAACGAATCCATTACATTCACTTACATGCTAATACCCTTGGGAAAGGTATGAATCCTCTTCTCTCTCAACCCGCTATGGATAAATAGCAGGACAGAACGGGTTCTATATCCTTGGATGGTAACTGGTCTACCGCAGAAAGGAATGGCAACCTATTGTAGGAAAAAATCTGCCTCGTCAGGCATGTATCGAAAGATACATGATCACCTAAGCGTATATCACAAATCACAAATAACAGAACAGGCGTCGAATATGATCTATAATGTAGGTAGCTACTGTAGAAACAGCTTAACATGAAAACCGCATTTACTGCTCAATAAGCGCAACATTTCTTAACTAAAGATTGTTTCAATATGAATGAATTGATTTGCAACACTTCTAAAATTTGTTAATTCTACAATGATCGATTTCAGGATATTTGATCAAATTATCAATTAAGAATTTTCAGAAAAGTCAAGGCGACACGCTGTCTAATTACTGTTAAAATAGTTTATATATTCGAATATGCTGATGACGCACAACTGTAGAAAACAAGCTGGTAAACTGATGAGTTTTTCTTCTGTTTTTCCCATTGCAAGTTTCATGTTTCAAGTTACATATTCAGTTACCGGAATCGCAGCCAGAAATTGTTGTTATTTATGTACAAAAGCGGAAAGGCTACATCAAATTTAGCGTAATCGACGTCTGCTGCATTTTGCCTCAATGTCTACGGTTCACTAAATTTTATCTGGAAGATCTTTATTTCATGTCTTCAGACTTACAAAATGTCAGAGAAATACGATCGTTTCGTAAAAAAAGAAAATCTTTAAAGAAAAATGAAATGTTTTCAATCTTCTTATTAAGAAACGTTTAACATTCTATATTTTTTTAGGCTTGTGTTTCAAGTTGAATTTACCCATTGGATATATTGATACCGATCGATTAATATGCATTATCTCTCAATATATATATATATATATATATATATATATATATATATATATATATATATAGATAGATAGATAGATAGATATAGATATAGATATAGATATGAACATCTACTTATCAATATTCGAAAGGATAGATATGAATTCCACATAACCAGATTAAAATTATGAATCTGTCTATCTATCTATCTATCTATCTATCTATCTATCTATCTACTCATTCATGTATATACGCATACAACCACTAGTCTTTTCCTCTTTTTTCATGTAAATGTGTGCATAGATAATTGTGTAGATAGATAGAAAGTTAAAGAGGCAAATACATAGATTATGTTAATCTTCATATGTGGAATTCATATCTATTCTTTCAAATAGTGATAAGAAAGATGATCCTATGTTTATGTATAAAATGGGTTACTGATAAGTTCTTAATCTAACCAAGAAGCTATTCCTACAAAATTGAAGCGTAATATGTTACGATTTCCTCTTGTTTCTGATTTTTATTAACTACTCCACTCCAAACAAGACAATATTACCACTAAGACTTAACAGACTACGGGAATGAAATACAATGAAGAGACTTTTAAAAAGACTGGAAACCCGATCCTATACAGGAAAAAAGAGACAAAAATAGACTACTCTTTAAAAGACCGGGAGAAATATGAACCAGACATTTGTTGAGCTTATCTATTCCTATTGAAATTGTTACTATAGATAGCACTACTTCATCAAATCACAACGTATTTATCTGTGTCTGAAGCCCTCACCAAAAAATTCGGGAGTTCTTTTCTTATCAGAACGAGTTTTCCGAGCTACTGTAGCTTCGAAATGACCATTAGACCCATCCCCAATTTTCCGAAACTTCTACACTGTTCCCAGATTGACATCCACATATACTGAAATATTCGTATTGGAGCTTCTGACACGAATGCCAAACATTACAGCCTGCCGCTTCCAAATTTCTGGAGGATTGAATTGCGTCATAGCCCCCCCCACACTTCTCAGAGACAGTGCAAAACTTTCCCTACTATACTCTGCAGCAAACATCGCGCATACCTGAAATTTAAAAATATATACAATGCTGACAATTTACTCATCGCTCTCTCTCTCTCTCTCTATCTCTCTCTCTCTCTCTCTATATATATATATATATATATATATATATATATATATATATATATGTATGTATATATAATAATAATAATAAGTGAAACCCTTAAAAACATCGAATATAGATAACGCACGCATAGATAGATAGATAGATAGATAGATAGATAGATAGATAGATAGATAGATAGATAAAAAATATATTGTTTCGATGTGCTGAAGCTTAAACTGTGAAATGCATATTAAATATATTTTAGAAAACATACACATTAATCATTGTTTTCTATTTGTCAATAATATAAAACTAATTCGGGATCATATACCCCCATTTTGTAACATACTCTCGACACAGAAAACCATGCATAAAAAAAACAAACTAAAAACACTCTAATATTTTATTTTCTACCCATTCTAAAGGATTATATCTCTCGACCTGGAAACTTAAAGCAAAGAACATAAATGTTAATGCCTTTTTTAAAAGTCATCAATATTTTTTTCTTTATTCATTCAGAAGCAACACCAGCTTGGGAAAAATAATATTACATTATTTAAACATGCAAAAATGCACTGACATGAAACTCATATGCTTACTTTCGATCTGATGAAGCCTAAAAGACGAAATGCAAAATCAGATATATACTTTCGAAGCAATATACTTTTATGAACGTTTTCCAATTTTCAATAATTTCTGTCGGGATCACATACCCTAATTTTATTCACTTGAGAACTATCGTTTCTCTTGGTTTCTTATTGAGTAGATTCATCTTTAAAAAGCGTTAAATTCTAGTAATTTTGCGTGACATATTATTATTACTATTATTATTAATAATAATAATCTTATATGAATATGTATGTATATGAACAGAGACACGAACATAAACTGAAACGCACACAGACAGAAATATGGGCATTATACATACATACATACATACATATATATATATATATATATATATATATATATATATATATATATATATATATATATATGTAAGCAATCGAATAAGAGAGGGCACTGTGGCAGTGGAAGATATGATGAATCCTATTTAGTGAGTAAATTCTTCTATTTTCTATAATTCCTTCCGAAAGATTTAGACATTTCCAATTTTTATTTTTTATTTTTCTCGAATGGAGACATAAGTAAATAATATCAATCAAGTAGAAAAAATGAACTTCAGTATAAATCTTATTTTTCCTTCGAAACTTTGTTCATATTTTGTACAGACACACACACACACATATATATATATATATATATATATATATATATATATATATATATATATATATATATATATATATATATATATATATATATATACATGTTGTATAATAGAAATATAGTTTTAAGGTATGCTATTTTTATGGGTAAAAGTGCTCAAGATCAGAGATAAAGAAGATGTAAAATGTAAAATTGAAACACTGTGGTCAACACAGAAGGGCTACAGTTTCCTGCTTAAAAAGAATATTCAGGTCTGAAGATTGCATTCAAGCATGAAACAGACTGTCACTGCTTGGTGTTGAACGCTGTATATATATATATATATATATATATATATATATATATATATATATATATATATATATATATATAAATATAAAATCTTTAGCGTGATTTTTAGTGGATATTCATATTTGAGTAGATGCACCATTTATTTATTAAACACTATATTTATGAATTTTTGTCTGCTGGTCTGAATGTTTCAGGAATTTTATTAAAAAAATATGAGCTCTCCATCAGGACTCGAACCTGGGTCACTCTGATGTTGCTATCCTTGCTTGTAAATTAGTTTTCTGAAACAGGGAATTTAATAAAAATGAGGAGATGGATTCATATAAGGTTAAAAGTTAAAAATCCTTAATAGCTTGGCTATCACGGGATACTGTCAATGCACGCATGCAAGGAATTGACGAATTGCGTGGACGCTAATAATACGACCTCTCAAATGCGCGGCAAACCCGCCCCCAGGGAATCACATGGTTTGATTTGACCAATCGTGTTGAATTATGCCGGGGAATGGTATTTGGTATAAACTTCAATTTAAGCTACACAGCAGTAAACAGTATGTTGGATACATTTGTTCTTGAATCTATAAAATACGTTGACTGGAGAAGACCAATATGATATTGTGGAATGGACTATCAGGTGGAAGGTAAAGGTAGGCGACCCAATCACCCAGAAGCAACGGCCAGAACTGTACCTTAAAAGGGCTCGGAGAGTAGCAGGGGTATTATAAACTGGAACAGATTTTACGACCATGAGCAGTGGTGTTATATTGCTATTTATCGCTAGAAATCCCATTTGACCGTATAATATTACACATACTAGGGGGAGAATATACACATTCTTGCCTTCCCCAAGGGCCATAGTGCGGAGTGGAGAACGACAGATTCAGCCGTACTTGAAACTAATCTCACCTATACCATTTTCTAAATGTCAAAATATCCTAGTGTAGAATGTTCCGTTGTATGAACGATGGGATATAATGTATTATTTTGAATAACCTAGAGACTTGTTGACGTTTGAAAAATGTAAGAATTTGGATGGTTCCACGGTGAGTCTGGAAGACTTCTTTATTTTTGTTGGTTTTTGTTCTGCAATTGCGACCTTTTCATTCTTAAGTAAATTTATTTATAGATTTGATACGAGCTATTTTCTAGGAAACCTACTTTGTTCTTTTTCTTGCTTCTGAATCGTAGCGTTCATATCGTTATAAACTTTAAGTAATCGATAAGAGTAATGAGAGGGAATGAAATCAATTAAGTAATCAATTCCTTACAATTATATAATATATCCTACTACATTGTCGAGTGACGTCTGAATTCAAATTCATACAAATATTGTAAACAGTTTAACGATATTTTAAAAGAGAAATTATACTCATAAAAAAAAGAAAAATACAAGACAAATTCTGACAAATAATAAAGAATTACTGGAATATAATATACCAGGTTTTCCTGATTGGTGGCAGTAGCCATTTTGAATTAAATATTTTTAAAATATCAGGCGGGTAACTGAAAAAGAAATCAATAAGTTAAATATAAATATTATTATTTTCATTCATTTCTATGGCCACAGCGTTTTCCTGAAGTTACCAGTGAGAATTGTTATTCAAAAAGTCTTCTAGACTATACAGCATTCTCTTTAATGTTCTTACAAATCCCTAGTATTGTGGAGAATTGTGAAATATCATTCCTCCTTGTACGATTACTAAATTCATTCAATGGCACCTCCTGTGTTTTTGGACGCTTCCAGTTACACTAATTATTATCGTTACATTCCTTTGCTTACAGTCTATCGCTTCTTCTTCTCCTTAGTACTAATAGTAAAATTATTATTATTAGTAGTCTTTCTCTAATTTTTCGTCGGCAAAAAAGGCTTACGTGAACATCATGCTCAAACCCCGGTTCCCGTACGATCACCGAAGTTAAGAAACTTCAAGCCTGGTCAGAACCTAGATGGGTGACAACTTAGAAATGCCAGCAGTTCTAATCTTGGATGTGCGGTTGATGTAATTGTTACTCGGAGTATCGTGCTTCAATTCCAGTTGGATGAGTTTTATTCACTTACCCGGAAATATCTTTGGAAAATAAATGAATCCATCTCTTCTCTCATAGTTATGGACTATTTAGTAACTCTTATATAACTAAAATCAGTAATATCTTGCAATCTAAAAGTATCGTCTAGTTTTAAATAACCTGCAACATGGTTGATAAGCCGTAAAAAAATAATCAATCACTATGTCAGTTACCACTGATTAAAGATTTCGATTTCAGTAGGTGCCCTATACTGGCAGTCATGTTTCATATCAAGGCTAGGCGTGGTTATTTAAGTCACTTAAAGGCACTTCACTGTTGTATAACACGTAGGAAGTTTATCTCGCCACATCAATTAAATTTCAATGGGTGTCCCATACATTTGGTTTCGTGTCACATCTAAGCAACGCATAGTAAAGTATTATAGGATATAAAGTTTTTATTTTTATTTTCAGCAAGCCAGTTTCTTTGAAAGGTCTCATCATTTTCCACTTGCAATGACTAGATGCAAGCGTGGAATTCTATTCTCTGTTAATACTTTCCAGAGAACTTTGATCTTCAGAAATGTGTATGTAATATAAATCGTTATCATTTGTCTTTTAATTCCTGTTACTTTATTGTCCTCTCTCCTTAATAATGATGCCTTTTTCATATTCTCTTCTACTTAGTAACACCTTGCATCTTAGGGGCATTATTTCCTTGATTGTTGTGATGAAATGATTATAAAATAGCCGGTTTGATGGGCGTGCCCATACCGTGAATGAGAGATGTTACTTTTTTTACATTGTTCGTTATTTAAATAAATAATTTGAAACTGGGGACCTTTTATTCACAACCATATCCTGTTTGAAGAAATGGCAAGAAATCTTTTGAATTAAAGGTAAATCCTATTGAGATTCATGAAAATATAAAAATAATTCTGTAGAATTGTAAGAACTCTATGTTGTGCCAAACATTCCTCTTTATATATATATATATATATATATATATATATATATATATATATATATATATATATTTTCATTTTCTAGAAATTTTGAATTACTGAATATCTTCTCTTTTCCTTCTTTTTAAATTATTGTCCATTGCAATTCTCTATTGTACTGTTGCATTTGAACTTAAATAAATGTAAAGTTTGGTTAATAAAGTGAATAGAAACCCCAAAACATGTACCGATATTCAATAAAAAGAAATATATATGTGTGTGTGTGTGTGTTATAGATTTGTCTACAATTTTTCGCTTTCCAGAAGAGTGTCCTTCTTATTAAGCCTCCATTGGATATCATGCAGTTAACTGGCATCTGATCAAAGATGTTGGAAAAAAAAGCAGTCTTCAAATACAAGTACATAAAAAGTAACATTATTTTGTGTTAAAAAAGAATGCACACACACTCAAAAAAAAATTAGCAAAAACTAAAACCCGACACCGTAGGACAAACATGGCTGTCATTTGACGTCAGCAAAATGTTCGCCTCCGTAAGGTGGAAAAGATATGTGTACAAAGAACAACTGTAATGTTAGATCACTAGTCGGAAATATTCTATGGAGAACTGATCCAAATAAGAGAGAACAAAGAAGAAACGCCAACGAAAAAGAGAAGGAAATCGGTTGAATATGTTGAATACAAGGAATGCGCGCTGCCTTTGCAAGCAAATAGAAGACTGATTTCGGCAGATTAAAATGTAAAAGCAACGTGCATATTGAATACGCTATAAATCAGTACGTATTTTTTTTAAAAAATAAAATAATAAAATAATTCAGTAATAAAGATTTATAGTTTGCTTGGAAGCATAAATAAAGAACGTGCTTTGCTATCGTGTGACACATCTCTCGACACGAAATTGAATGTAAGAAAAAAGTATCGAAATAAAAAAAAATATGTATATTATTTTTCGTTTCGGCAGTTTCGTTGAATGAAAAAAAAAGTGAGTTTCATTTGAAGGTATGATCCTGAATTTACTCATATTTTCCAGTGATATAGAACAACGTACTGATATAGAGAAAACTATTCTGCGTTGATTTTTATACGTGCTACAAAAATATTAATATAAATAAGAATTACATCAGAGATTTTATTTGTAATGCAATCAGGCGCTCTAGATATGTTGCTTTTAGGGTTTCGATGCGTATTGCTCTCTCGACGAATACGCTTAATATTAAAAATGTAAACATCTTCTTTTCAGTATTATCATCATTCGTAGGGAAACACATAGCGTTATGTTTCATCGATAGTCGCAGTTTCATGATGGAAAACATGATGCAGGTACGATTCCTATCTAGAGACGCAATTATTCTTTAGTAATCATTCTCACTCTAAACCAATTCATTAATTAAGAAAAGGAAAACAGGTTAGGAAATTAAACAGGATACACCCACCAAAAACAGCGTTTATTGTTATATGAAATTATGTCAGATGAAAAAATTCATATAAAAATTACTGTTGCTTACGTTTGGGCTATCAAAATGAAGCTAGTAGAAAGAGATTCATAGAAGTCAAAACGAATGTTGTCCTTTGCGAAAATAGGTAATTCTAACTTTGCCCTATCAAGTCTTTCGTGGCAAGTTTAGTAACGGTTTCCATCTTTTGCGATGTAAACAAACATTCGTTGGTACTTTTGTGATGCCAACGAATACTCGTTGTCAGTTTTGTAATGCTTGTTGTAATATAGACTTTGTAATGGCAGATACAATTATAGTAACGTCGTTGAAGATTACTGGTGCCAGACGCCTTCGAATATCACGCTCACTAATAATACTTGCTCGATAATACCCGCTCGAAAGTAAACCACCTTATAGCGATCTGAATAGAAAAATAAAATAATATAGTGAATAGCGATTCTTATATAATACAGAATAATATTGATCAGTTAGACATCACGCTACTTTCTATCTCTGCGTTTTCTCTATGGTCACCTGATCTATTAATTCAATAATGGGATCGCCTGTATTTTCTCACCGGCGATCTATGTTCCAGCTCATGTGTCAGAGACATTTTATTCCTATATAACACCCTGGTCGAAAAAGAATACAGGTTTGATGCCTGTCGTGAGGTACAATGTTCTTCATTAGTATTTCTCGATCTAGGAAGGTTGTTATTAATTTCACTGTTAAAGGAAATAAAAAAGTAACAGTTATAGCAACTCCAATACTAAAAATAACGTTTATAACAATAAAAAATATCCCCGAAAAATCCATTAAAAATTATACAAACAAATCATATCCTGATCTTTTTTTATACTACAGTTCATGCAATACGAGTTTCAAGAGCCGCTCTGTATTCGATCCCGACTTAGAAATGACAGCATTTCATATAAACAGGGTGCTAGTATATCATGGCAGATACCGGGACTGATTTGTCGGCGAAAACGTATAACTAGACAAAGCTAAATTCATTTAAACTGTTTTCTCTTCTAAGTCTTAACACCATAATATGTCCCATACTCTGTAATGCCTTGCAATTATTAGAGCATTGCATTGTTTGCTGTTAATATATCTAATTCATAATTTTGCTTCATTTCCTTTCATTAATTAATCGTCGATAAACACTTAAAATACATAATCTCAGTTTTAACTAAAAATATGTATCTTGATTTTGAATTTTTGTGAAATAAGAATGATTCACTGTTTTCTTTTACTGATTTCTTCTGTCTTCTTATTGAAACGTAAAGGTAATTTTCCCGCTTGGATAACTTAGGTGTTTAGTTGCCATGTTTGGATGGCGCTTTGTGTCAAGTCCCTTAGATTCTCGGTAAGTGACTCTAGTGAGAAATATCTGGAATTTGTCTGAGGACGTACTGTTACCATCTAAGTAGATTTCTGTATAGAGATATTCCAAGCGTAGCTTAGATGTGGCACATGGCCGAATGTAGGGGGGCACCCAGTGAGAATCGAACTCTCTACTCAGTCGTAAGTGTTCTAGCGGGACAAGCTTACTAACCATTACACCACATCGAGGTGCCCAGTTTGCTGTATATATCTTTGCAGTAGCGACCTTCCATGACTTTAACATGGTCGGTATATTTAACGAAAGGTTGGTATTTTGAAATCTACTTGCAAATGTACATTCAGAAGAAACATTAAGAAGAACAAATTTGCTGATGATGAACATAAAGCTTGATTGATGGAAACCAAAAATTGCTATTTTTATTTAGAGAATCCGAATAGTATAATTCAGAGATTCTTCACCAAGCAAATGTGCTTGTCTTAGTCACTATTTGGGTAGATGAAATGAGTTTGTCTTTTCTCGAAGAAGAAACGTCTGGTAAGATCTTTATAGCAAAATCTGTTTATCTTCAATATTCTTTTCAGTTTTGAAATCAACGGTTCCCCCTAATCTTTTCTATGAATTATATGATTTTATTAGTTAGCTTAAACTTGATGTGCAACCGAAGAAAGCAAAATGCCGTGCAATAGTAATACACTGCAAAACATGCTTGCCAAATATTTCTTAATATTGACGTGGATAATTTATTTACTAATTTCTGTTTAGTTAATCAAAAAGTCGAGGAAATTGGTTGTCTAGTTACAATCGTGCTATCTACAAAATAGTTATCTCTTCGCGAAGAACAATTCAATAGAATAATGATATCAATGATATACCACTGTTATAGCCATCTGTCAGTCTAGATATACAATTATATACACCGGAATTGACTTGTGCATAAAGTAACAGATCATCGCAAAACGTCTTTCTCGATTTTTATTGGTAATATAAAATGACCGCAACTGATGAGTGATTTGATATCGATTTCTGTTATCTCCTATATTGAAACCTTGCATCGTTACCAGTCAGACTCAGCTGAATTTTGTCGATTTGTCCACAAATGAATGTCTCAAATTTGGAAGATGAAACGTTCCACGGTGGCCATATTAAACGATACGAATAGGAGTATATGTCGGAACTGAAAAAAATAACACAGAATTGTTATTCCTATCATGTTCAAGGTGTTCGGATAATCAAAACATCGTTAGGCACATTTCTTCACGATGATTTTAGCCTAAACCATCAAACCACGCTCCGGATGACCTTCCGCTGTCGAAGAAGACGCACTGCTTGCCATCGCGGAGAATAAACGAACCCAAGACCTCGAGGGAGGAGATTCCTAAGAGTTTGAAAACCAATATCTCAAGCCCATGTCATCATTTGAAGAAGCTACTGATGAAGAGAATCGGCCGATTTTGCTAAATCGACAAGGTGTCATTTGTCACTATGACAACGCAGGACCGGTTTCTGCAAAAATACTTTACAGAATCTTACAGATTTGAAGTGGGAAACACTCGAGCACTAATTAACTTGGACTTGGCCCATTCGGATTTTTTTCCCAGTCTCTACAGAACAAGTTAAATAACACAAGTTTAACTCTTTACTGTCAGTCAAAACTACCTCACAACCTTCTTCCAAAAGATTACACGAAATTTCTATGAAAATGTTATCAGTAAACTTGTAGAATATTGGGGGACATTTTTTAAAAAAATGACTATGTACTGACAAATAAATGTTTTTAGTAAGAATGTAACATTTTGTTTAAATTTAAAAATCCAGCACGAAAATTTTCAATGATCTAACATTACAGTAATTAATTCCACACTCTTCTAAAATCCAGTTCATTGACATTGCCTCCATATCATCAAGGTACTTTGCGTACTAGTAAAATCTGCGATATTTTCCTGGTGTAAATATTTGTGTAGATACACATAAGTCACTAAAGATGTAACAAATTATATAAAGCTACATATACAGACGAATATATTATTAAAGTCCGTGTCCCATTAATGTGTCTCTCTACCAAAGCAAGTTAAACTAAGAATAGAACTAGCTCTAAGTGATAGTATATAATATATTGATAATTAGGCGCCCCCTATAGATATTTCCTTCCATCAGACGATGCTTTAGTCTGGAAAAGACGCCAATATATTTTCAAAATAATTACCTTGCTACAGAGATTTGAGTAAACAACCAGGCAATTCATCAGACAATATTATGACATGAACAAAACGCTAACTGAATTGTATTCAACCTGCATCACATCTATCCCTGAGCTCATCACAGCGGGGGCAGATTCGTATTGTGTGTAGAAACGTCCCTCTCTTCGCTAATTCCTTTTCATGAAATCTAACTGACGTTCATCCTGCTGTTGTCTTTTATACTTCATGCCGCACTTATTCCTTATTGAACTCTGTATGGGAGACTTTTTGTATGATACAACTAGACGTGACAAGAGAAACGTTTCTAGTTAATTTAACTGATATCTCATGGCGTCATACAATATAGCCTCCACTCACAGACTGGCCGCTAGCCTGCAAATTGTGTGACTCCCTGAAAACATTGCTCATGGAAAATTTTCATAATCAAACATTCAGATCAATGAGACATTCACAAAAACGACAGCCAGATACAATTGAATGGCGACAAGATGTTCATATCTGTATGGTGGGTGTCATGCTGGTCACAGAGTAAAGAAAACAATTAGAAGTGTGTGATGCGGTATTTTCTACGGTAATTGGAGCAAGATTATTTGTATGACTATATTTCGAAATACATGCTGGAGATGAGATCTGGATATTTAAAGAGGGTATGTAGCATTTTAGAATATATGTTAAATTTTTGATGTCAGCATGGATTAGATAATAATAATTATTATAATGTATATTTAGGCA
Source organism: Acanthosepion pharaonis (assembly GCA_903632075.3). Lineage (NCBI taxonomy): Eukaryota > Metazoa > Mollusca > Cephalopoda > Sepiida > Sepiidae > Acanthosepion > Acanthosepion pharaonis. The sequence continues at coordinate 2,888,077 of CAHIKZ030004979.1, read as the reverse complement.
CCATGCATTCCTTCAAAGAGGTCTGATTAAATTAAGAGATCTGCATACATAATATTTTATTTCATTTTTACATTCTTTTTAAATAAGGCCTTGTATATTGGATCGAAATAGTAGATAAATTATCCAAACATTGTTTTTTTCTCTTTCTGTTGTTTTTTTCTTGTACCTCCGACTGTCTCAGTCATTTTCAAGAACCATTTTATGCCTGCGTGTGAGGCAAGATACTGTTAACTCATCACTGTATTCTTTGTAAACCTGGCATTTAAATAAATCCATATGGTGACATATGTAACGGTTAAGGGGTGCGAGACTGCAGAAAAAATCATATTTGATAGATATATTAAGTAATCCATACGTGCTTCAAGATACCATCTGTTGTGTTTTATATATATATATATATATATATATATATATATATATATATATATATATATATATATATATATATATATATATATATATATATATATATTATATATATATAATAACTTAATTTTGTATAATTTTTATTATTATTTCCTTGAATTCAGGGCTGTAAATGATTTTTATATTCTCCACTAATATTTGTCTGGTCGATAGGTGCATCTTCTTTTATTCTACGGTCTTGCTCCCCGTATCCGTTCAATATGGCGATACCATGAACTTTTTAAAAAAAAATTGAAACTTGACTTTCTACGGTACCATAAAACAAAATGTTAAGAAAGGAACTCGCATCAACACTATAAAGAGCGATAACAGTCGACATAAGTGACAGTAATGATAACTTCAGTCAATGAATGCCGTATGTTTACTGTGTGTAAGCGGCTATCTATTAATTCAGTTAAAGGTTAACTGGACATAATCATTTCTGAGTAAACTCCTGGGATGACGAATTATCATCATTATATATTGATTCATTCGAGCAGGTTGGTTAAATACGTACAGATTACCTGAGGGTTTTGAGTTTACTCGCTGTGTCAGGTAATAAAATCCTTCTAATTTGATTCAGTAGACCTAAGACGGAATAACGTATAAGAGTTAGCTTCCTTCGTATATGTCTCTTGTTTAAATTAGTTTTATATATATATATATATATATAAAAAAAAGGGAATGATAGCTAAAATGAATGACGTTCACATTTCACATTGGAACGTTAAAGATAAAGGGACGCTCAAATTTACAATTTTCTGTCGAATAGAATTAGATTTGGGGCGTTACGCGGAGCCCATGGAAGCACCCGCAGCAATTTATATCAATTTCACGTTATCTGTGATGGTCTTGACATTAGAGAGCACGACAGCAATGTCATGCCAACGCATGTGTCAGAATTGATGCCACTGCCTACACCGCGGTGATAAACAAAGTTACCAAGTGAAGGTCGTGAATCAGGTGGGGCTATGCGTGCCCTATCAGTACTTATCTACCTTCCATGTCGCTTACGTGATTAAGGAATAGTTTATCAAAAATACTCGCGGCCATGTGATTTCCGAGACCTCAGTGATCTAATCCCTACTCTAGATTCCAAAGCCCTTGAAAAAGAGACAAACCTGCAACCTTAAAATTACAATGAGTCTTGTGAGTTCGTCATCGTAGAAGTGATGGCCAATATGAACAAGAAAAATCTAAACTAAGCACGCACTCTATCTCATGGCAACATGGAAGAAGTCCTTGAGAATGAGGGCGCGTTCAGTGAATAGCGTTTTACCGTTTATCGATGTTGAATATATACCGAATTAAATCATTATATATTGATGCATTCTATTCAGGGCATACGGTCACATCACATTAAAACACCTATTCGCATACGATCACCGAAGTTAAGCAACGTCAAGCCTGGTCACTACCTAGAAGCATGGCCGATTGGGAATATCAGATGCAGTAAGCTTGGTTGTGCGGAGGGTGTAATGAATAAAGACAGAATTTTTAATAGGAGAGCCGAGTTCTAATTCATGTTGGGTTTGTCATATTCACTTACGCGCAAATATCCTTTGGATAGATATGAATGCACCACTTCTCGACCAGGTATGGGTTACTTACTCAGATTAATAAGTTTAAAAATTCTTACAATCTAAAACTGTTTTCTAGCTTTACATAACATGCAAAGGGTTGATAAACCGTAGAAAACGACTCTATCAATAAATCAATCTTCTATTTAATAGTTTCGTCTACCTTTTTATTATGCTCATATTTATATTATTTAGCTTACTCTGTCAGAAGTAAAAACGCGACTGTCATAATATCTATTGCTGGTGATACTTGCTGAAGATTGAAATAACAAGCTACACTCACGGAGAAACCCATTTGAACTGAATAAAATTAATTAGACCCTATAAGAGATAAAAGCTACAAGAAAAAAGACAAAAGTAAACTATTTGAATATAGTCAACATAATGTTCTATTTTTATGACAAAACAGATAATACCTTTAATAGATCATCTACAAACTATAAAATACGTTCACACTGAAAGTATAAAATATCTAGAGTTGAAGGTAGAAAATTGTGTTCAAAATATTTAGATTTCGGCCTTAAATAACCGATAGAGGTGTTGATATGCTGCTAAACAAAAGCAAACAGACTGTACGATACTTTCCCTCATCGAAAAATGCTGAGGTAAATTCAAATGAAAAACTAAGTTAAAATAAAAAGAAAAAGTAATAACCAATCCCAAAATAGAAAATATAATTAAACAACTGATTACATTATACTTTCTTAATTTTATCCTCATGACTTTGCATTTGGAAACAAAGCTGATTAAATTATTTTCTTTATTGTCATAGGTACGAATTATGAATCGACGAAGGAAAAGTCACCCACCTCCATTGGTCGAAACCCGAAACTTACTATTTATACATCTCTTTTCACTGACGAAAGCTATAACCTGGACCAAATTTATTTTGAATGTACCAAGTAATTTAATATAAGGAAAGTATATTCTCGGACATAAATCGATAGTCTCTTTTTATACTATATATATATATATATATATATATATATATATATATATATATATATATATATATATATATATATATATATACACCCCGTTAAAGCTTTCTTTATCTTTTGCCCATTTTGTTGATATATGCCCGGTGTTATCGTTGCTTTGAATGGGACTATTTTTTTTTTTTTTTTTTGTAATTCAGGAAATGTTCTGTAGACGTGATGTTTACTGTTCTTTCCCGGCATGGACGTGATGCCTGAATTTATTTCCCAAATGTGACTTGTGACATTGCAATATTGGTAAGTAATATGTCATCAATAGTTTGCAAATAATCGTAAAATAACAATTAAAAAAAGTCAAATGCGTGCCTTGTTGTATAATATTCTTCATGTTATGTAAAGGAATGCAAACAATACTCTAGGGCAATTTTGATATGATATACTGAGGGTGATATGTCTTACTTGCGGGACTGAGCCAAGCGTAAAGATAAAGAGTTTGTGTCATTAATTCCACCTGCGCTGTGTTTCCCGAGCCTGGCAGGTCACGTAAATTGTGACAATTCATCCGAATGGTAAAAGAAAATAAATATAAATCATCCTTTTCGATATTACTCTGAAGATCATAGTGTAAATCACGTGTAAACAAGCCACACGAGAAACTCATATATAACTAGATATTCAATTTAATGAAAGCACGACAGTTAACAAGAAATTGACGATGAATGAGAATCGTGTTGGATCAACCTACAAAACGTGGTTGAGACCTTCATATAGATGCCGTAAATGGTGTCCAAATCAGTCAAAAATATTTAATACTTAAACTGTCGACAACATACACCGATTATCTCAGATCGATGGTTAAAAAACAGTTTCCAGAGAGTCAAGACCTCAAAGAGAATAATGTTTCTGTGAACCCAGTGCACCGAATGAGACTAACATCTGAATTGTGCAACACATGTAACTGGAAGCGAGAATAATGTACATGATCAAGATGCTCACCTTGCACTCTTTCTCAAACAAAAATTAAGTAATGGAAAGAGCGATAACAAGTACTGGAATTGAGAAAACTCTTTTTGAAAGGATTTATATTTTACAACTGACAACAGAACTGACGGATCGGTCAATAAATGCCAAATGTTTATTTGTAAGGAAACTTATTATTACCATACCATTGCTAATTCCTTAAAGTTCTCTTATTAATAGGATCGGTGAGGGTGAGTAATGGATAGCGGCTTGGATTGAGGAATCGGAGAGCCGAGTTCGAATTCCATTCGAATCCATTACATTCACTTACGTGCTAACACCCTTGGGAAAGGTGTGAATCCTCTCAGGACAGACTGGGTTCTATAGCCTTGGATGGCAACTGGTCTAGGAGAAGGAAAACTCTGAATTCAAACCTGCTCTCTGGCAATCCATTTAGTGTTGGTGTCACGATAAAAACACCCTTGATATCCCTAGCGAAGCATTCTGTATTCAGCTATTTGACAAGATTATGAACTACGCCAATCAAAGTATTGGTGAGTTCAATCTCGGCTGAGGCCGCAAGATTATGATGAGGGTACCTAAGCTTTATGAAATAGGTGTTGGCTAAATGTTTTCAGCAGGGTAGACTTGCCAAATATTGACCAAATGACGAAATTTCAAATTATTCGAAAGTTTCTTTCGTAGAAACGGCAAACTATTGAAATACGAATTATTTTAAAGGAATTAACCGATTCTTCCATTTTTTACACTACTAAATATTACTATGATTGTGTACATTTGCTTGCTGTTAGGCCATGAATATAAATGTAATAGATATAATCTTCGAAAGGTCCAACCGAGCGATTTGTATTTCGGGAGTAGAATAATTATGGTTTCCAATGTTACAAGAGTAATAAAACTTTCGCTTGAATTTTGCTACTCAGAATAAAAATAGAGGTTCGATTAATATTAGGTGAACTTTCTCAAAGCAGGAATATATCAATTACACACCAGATAAAAAAGAAAACGCTGAGTTCTTTAGAAATGTATAGCCATTATATGCAATGTTTATACCAATGTGAACTACTATTGGATTAGGGAAATTCATTGATTCAAATATATACAGGATGCGGCTGGCATTTAAGACAGATTTTATGGATTAGTAAAAACTTGCTGAAAAAATTAATATAATTATATTTGATTACAAACAAGTTAACATGAAATTTAGCTATTATTTAATTTTATTCAATAAAACCACCACTAGCATCAATAACTGCCTCTACACGTGATCGAAATCGGCTGCAAGTTCTGATGAATTGGCTGCTTATTTATGTCAGACATTACTTGAAATATTGCACCTTTAAGACAGTGTTTTGGTTTTATGAGGCTGTTTATTAACCTCTTTCTCAACAACGCTCTACACATAATAGTCTAGTGGATTTAGATCTGGAGAGTTAGGAGGCCAAATGTTGGGTGTGATTTGGTCGTACAAATGGTCAGCCATCAATTCTTGTGTTCGTAGAGCCTTGTTGTATGGAGCCGAGACTTGCTGGAATATGTAAGGCTTGACAAATGTTTCTAGAAGCTCAATGTAAACAGCAGCATTTATTGTAAGACCATGTGGAAAAAATGTCTGGTGGCATAACATGTCCTTCATTGCTAACAACGCCCAATACCATAACACTTGAAGCTAATTGTATGCGCATCACTCTTGGCACCTCAGAAGGATCTGAACGTAACCATCTGTCATTTCTTCTGTTAAGATTTTGATCTAGATCAAAATCTTTCTCATCTGAGAAAAAGCAAATCACCCCAGCTTCTGAAGGATTTTTAAGTTTGTTTAAAAGCCTTTTGGATCTGTTTTTTTTTTTTTCAGATATAAATTGACCTCTCTTCATCACGTAGGACTTGTATCGAATGACATCATGAACACTTCTTCTGATTGTTTTTTTTTCAGACACATGCAGTTTTTGGGAAATTTATCTCATTGATTGACCTCGGTTATCACAATTTTCTGCCTGACATCCTGAATAAATTCGGATGTTCTCACTTTATCGGAACATGTAAAATGTCTTTTACGTTTTGATACAGACATTGGGGAACTGTCAGCGTCTTCTAGCTCAAGTCGTATCTTGTGGACAAACAATCTTGCAACTCTGAGTATATGTGCAATATCCAAATCGTTATGATCAGCCTTTAATGCCACAATCACAGCATGCCTTTTCATTTCATTTTTTATTATAGGGTTTGCCATTCTTGATTTCTGAAAAATAAAAGCATTAGAAGTTAGTGGGGGAGCAGTATTAATCTTAAATCTGTATGTCCTCAAATACCAGTCGCACCATATATATATATATATATATATATATATATATATATATATATATATATATATATATATATATATATATATATATATATATATATATATATATATATATATATCGGCGTGGTGTAATAGTTAGTAAGCGTGTCTAGCTAAAACATTTACGACAGAAAAGAGAGTTCGATTCTCACTGGGTGCCCCATACATTCAGCCTCTTGACACATCTAAGCTATGCTTAGAAAATCAATATAATATCAATTTGAAATTTGCTGATACAATTACATGAGGGCTTGTTTTCTGATGTGTTGCCGTTATAAAATGTTTTAATATTTCATTATTATGTAAGTCAATAATATTGTGTATGTTATTAGTGTAGGAATAATTAATGTTTTACAGTTTTCTATTGAAAATTTTTTTGTAGAGTGTTATTTTGATTAAATTTTTTTCCAACTAAATTTAGAAAATGTCTGCCAATATTTATATTAGACAGTTTACAGAAACGTGAGTTGAACCATATTGACTTTTTTTTTGCTTTATTAGTTTTACTGTATTTTAAAGATTCCTGGTAAATCATTTTTTGTAGTATATTATTATTATTGAGGCTTCGTTATAAAGTATTTTATTTTCATTGAAGATATTCTGGTATTCTAAAGCTTGGAAAGGATCTAGAATTTTATTACTAGGTGGAGGATTTTGAGTTTTTAGATTATATATTTCCTTTTTGTAACTTAGTGTGTCTAGTGGGGTTAAGTAAAAATATGTTTCCCATCGTAATCTTTTTATAACGTAAGTTATTTTATCTGTGAGTGATAGAGTGAAAGAATGTACGGAATGGTAAGGGATGTTTTTTCGGGGTATAGTCTGGAGTACATTTATGCATTTGTTGTTAAAAATGAAGACAATTAAGTTCATCCAAAAGGAATATTCCAAAGAGCGTTCAACTTTTGAATATAAGGAGCAATTATAAATAATACCATTTTGTAAATGGTAGGTATAATTCCAAGGAGGCCATTAATCCAAGGAGACTTCAATGTAAGGTAAGGATAAGTATAATAATAAATCAAGGAAAACTTTAAAAATCCATATCGGTTATAATTTATTTCATGAATATTTTAATATTTATTTCTTAGAACCGAATTTTTTTCCGAAAGTGGGAGAGATGGTGAAAGAAAAAAAAAAGGAAGGAAAAAATACATGATGAGACAATAGCAAAAATAAAATAGAAAGTACGAGAAAAAAATTCCTCACTGGGCTAAGGGAGAGACTGACTGATCAGAATTAAAATAGATAGAGCAAACTGTCTGATAGTCATAACATCATCATCAAATAATATCCATACGAGATGGAATTTTAAGGTTTTTTCTTTCATGATTTAATATATATATATATATATATATATATATATATATATATATATATATAATATATATATATAGATAGATAGATAGATAGATAGATAGATAGATAGATAGATATGATGCTTCCGGGCCATAGCCACTGACAAGTCCAGCTCCAAAACAGAGAATGAGAAGGGTGTGTAACTGGCAGACTATCAAGGAGAAGGAAAACCCTAATTTTAAAATTCTGTTGTCTTGCTGTTATATCCACGCAGGGAAAGGGCCATGGAAATAAATACAGACAGACAACATGAAAGAGTGAGAGTAAGGTAACAGGCAGACAGAACGAACGTAGCCAGCAAGAGTCACAGTGAGCGAGCACATAGACTCAGTAAGAAGTCATACAGCGATACTTCAATACCAAAAACGGTATAGATATTTTTCTACTAACCCGTAATCTTGGAACTACTAACCTGCATTACCTGTTTGTATTATTATGGTAATAGTCTATTTTCCTATATTCATTCTTGGCGTTTGTTATTTATTGGTGCCGGATTTCATCCCGGAATCCACAACAATATATATGCTCGCATTCCAGTCGAATCCATTCCCTTACGTGCTAATATCCTTGGGAAAGGAATGAATACACTTCTTCTCCCTCAACTCATAGGTAATAGCAGGAAAGACTGGGTTCTATAGCCTTGGATGGCAACTGGTCTAGGAAAAGAACAATTCTGAATTCAACTACCCGCTATCACTACTAGCACATAGTGGAGCGAAACATCCTCATTCATGGGAAGTAAGTTCTTTTCTAACAGTGGACATAAAAGTGAACAATCAGCGGCGAGAATCTGTTTCGTGTTTAGACTCAATTACCAGTCCATATACGTTGTGTTTTTGCCCGACAGTTTATATATACAGATATTTGACGCATTATGGGGAGGTATACTTTATTATTAGAAAAGTTATTTGGGTGGTAGGTAAAAGTTGTTTCGAATTATTTTATGAGAAATGATTCTGGATCTGGGTGCAGCTTTATGGCTATTTTGTAGTGTGTGTTATTTCATTTTTGGTTGTCATAATATTTTTAATTTGGTGCTTTTGTAGTTTCTTAATTTTATTATTATTAAATAATTTATTTATTGGTGTGGATTAATCTGCTTGTCTTTCTTTATATTTTTTATTTATTTTATTTTATTTTTATTTAATCTTGTTCGTTTTAATTTTACGATTTTAAGTAACTTCCTAAAGACTTCTGCATTTTGAGGTAAGTTCTGTTCGTTTATTTAATAGTTTGTATTGATCTGGATATGTAATCTTCTGTACTCTTCTCCAATTGATACCCAAACACTCACAAATGTTCGTATTGTAGTTTCTAAACTTCTGGTGAAATGAATTGCATCATGTTACTCTTTTTCACACAGACAGTCCCCAACTCACCCAAGTATACTGTGCAGTCGACAACAAAGTCAAAAACAAATAACGCGCAGGCGCAAATTGAAATTATAATTTACCCATTTCACCGTGTATATATCAGCAGAATGCCTTTCATGTGCAGTGATTGATGTTATCTAGATAATATTTATTAGGAACTAGCAGCATGGCCCGGAGTTGCCCGTGCTTGATTAAAAAATCGCACGACTCATACAGCAATCGCTATCACTTGACTTAAAATATTTTTGCCCTTCCTTGCCTTTAAAGGAGTGCCCTTTGCCGTGCTGATGTTGCTACATGCCTTACTTCTTGCCTATCTTACACTGCAAATCTTTTCTAAGCTCTATACTAAACATTAAATCTGTTACGAAAAAAGAACTAAACAAAATGAACACAAAACGATCAGCATTAAAAAAGGACTCATAACTGGAAAAACCGAATGAAAAAAGAATGTTAACAACAAATACTTTTTCACACTCAACTCAGTTCTGCGGAATCATAATCAACGTTGAGTTTAAGCAAGCGAATGAGCCAATTGGAGTAAAGTGCCATGCAGATTTAAATTTTTCCCACTTGCGACGAATGCAGCTATCGATTTTTTTTGCATGCTGGCATGCTAGTTAACATTCGTGTCAGTCAGCTGTTGGCTCTCAGACTGGTCAGTAGAGTTTTCCTGCCTATTCGTGGCAGCCAGCTATAGGCTTTCACTCTGTCCAGTAGAAAATGACCGTAAACTACATGAAAACTGCCGTAGAAGCCTGAAAAAATCGATGGAAGTTTGGAAATGCAACGTCGGTTTCTGCCTCCCGCTAACTTGGAGCATGTGCATGTAAATTTTGGTGAAAATCCGTCGAAAATTGTGGCCGTGCATTCCTTACGCGCGCGCGCGCACACACACACACACACACACACACACACACACACACACACACACACACACACACACACACACACTGCCTTTTATAGGTAGAGATATGAAAATAAAAGAAAAATATATTAGGTCTTCCTTTCAAAACGATATTGTAGAGTTTGTTTTAATCACAAAGTTTAGGGTGTTGATTCTTTCGGCTTACTTCAGATGTATAGTGATTTTCTAAGCGTAGCTTAGATGGGCACAAGGCCGAAAGCATGGGGCATCCAGTGAGAATCGAACTCACTATTCAGTCATAACTAATTTAGCGAGACAAGTTTGTTAACCATGACACCATGTATATCGGTTCGATTAACCTGTGGTGACTTCCAAACTGAAACTTTTAATTAATCTGTGTAAGTTTTTCCCATTCCACTACACTTCTCTTATGATAACTCCTGTAGTTCTTAAGTTTATTACTTCTCAGCTATTGGTTGTCCTGTTTGCAATGTATCTAAAGACCAAGTATATATCATCCGACCAATACATTGAACTCACTATTACTATATCCCCAAATTCAGGAATAAACGCTTTAATCTGGAACTCCGTATCTATATAACCCTGATGAATGCCGAAGGCACAAAGGCCGGAACGTTGTGATAACAACAATGCAAATGAAGAAAACTGTAAATGTAAATTATGTAAATAATGATATATAATGATAACTCCTCATCCCCCCCTCCAAAATTCAGACAGAAAAACGATATTTTCTTAACTGACATGCATTGCCAATAGGTTCTTTCAGTTTGAGTTTGCAATCAACTGATTAATTGTTCGGTATTTACTGATTTTCCCTTAGGAAATGACTTTTAACTAATTAGTTTCAGAATGTAAATACCTATTACAATATAATCACTTTCTGAACATGCAAACTTTTAGAATGTGATTTCATTCTTTCAGCCTCATCGTTTCTCGGCTATTTGATTTAATTTTTCAAGTGGCGTTGATTCAATTCCAAATTACTTTATTGCCGTCGCCCGATGAATATTCTTTTAGCTAGAAACAGCCATTCCGACCCTGTCCATCCATGTCCATTTCATTCCACTGAATTAATTCTTCTCAGTTTGATTGACATTCCGATTGATCAGTTCGATACTTGGAGCGAACGACTATCGCCATATGACCTAGAAAGGTCAAAGCAGTATTCAGAGTTTTTAATTTACATTGTCTTATTTTGACAGACATCTAATTAAGTCACGTTCTCCCCAGATTTGCGATAAAATTGCAGCAAGGAAAAGAGACTTGGAATGACTAATCAATCGTCAGCACCAACAGCATTGACATTCTACAATGGCGAAAAGTGCTTATAACCGATGTAAATATTATTATCATATTCCACTACGGTTTACTTATGAGGTCTATTTTTACATAACATATCATTCCTAAAGAAATAACTGAAATCGGCGATATATTGAACTCTATATTAGCTATTATAAAGGACCTATGTGATGATATTTCTATTATAAAATGATCATATTACATACAGGGTGCAATGGGTAAATTATCGCCATTTTATATTTCTAATTTCTCGCAAGCGCGTAGTTTGTTGTTGACTTTGCCGACTGCACAGTATAGTAGGGTCAGTTCGGTAACGTCTGTAAGAAAAAGAGCAACATGGCGCAATTCACTCCGCCAGAAAACGGAAACGGCATGCTGTAAAATGTTTGGGTGTCAAATCGATGTAAGTGCAACGGATTCGGAAAGAGTTGGATGAGTCTAATGTTGATTAAGAAGGCATTTGAAGTGATCACTAGTGATGATGACGTTATGCCGCCATTCCAATGGGGTCTCATACTCAACACGGAGGCCTACATAAAGTGTTAGTCAAGATGGTGTCTATTAGAAGACCCTGTGGCAGGCACCATGTAACACAAGCAGAATAACACAGTCATGGCTGTCAGACAATTTATGTGACCACATCACCCCTTACATCTAGCTATCTAACTCCTAAGAGTGCCCCCCGTCATTGTGAGCCGCTGTTGAGCGAGAGACCAACAAAGATTATGGCAGCATTCACCAACTTAAACATGGTGATCGTCCAGAAGAGACGCATGAGATTCCGAAGTCGCTGTGTTTTAAGCCAATGGCGATTTTATTGAATACATTTACTTTTTAGTATTTCAAAATATTTTTTGTGTAATTTTGGTGAATATATTTATTTACATGTTATGTCCGTGTTATGTTCATTTTTGTGTCATTTAGACGACACTTTATTCTTCGCACTCTGTATGAGCTATTAAAATGTTCATTTGATATATTAACCATTATAAAATGTCCATTTGATATATTGTTTCTTATAAAATTTCCATATGATACCTTAGTTGTTAAGAAACATCCTTATGATATATTAGCTATTATAAAACCTCCCTGTGATATATTAGTTATTATAAAATCTTCATGTGATATAATTTATAAACAGTTCATTTCAGACTCTCATAAAATTTCCTATTGATATATTAGCTATTAATTGATATTATTATGATATATTTGATATCATGAATTATCCATTAGCAGCTTATAAAATGTTAATGGGATATATTGTATATTATAAAATGTCCATATGATATATTAGCTATTAAAAAATTCCCTATGATATATCAGCTACTAAAATTTATAGTAGCTCTTATAAAATGTCCGTATGATATATTAGGTATTATCTTTTTGATATATTGGCTATTATAAGATGTCCGCTTGATATATTAGCTTTTAAAATATTATTCTGATATATTAGCTATTATATAATATTCATGCAAAATATTACAAAATGTCCATTTGATATACGCATTCTTATAAAATATCCATATGATATTTTAGTTCTTACAAAGTAAACATGATATTTTAGATATTATAAAATGGCCTTTTGATATATCAACAAATTATAAAATATTCATGTGATATATTATCTATGTACCGCCACTTTTTCACAGGAAAACAGCATAGCGTAATAAAAAATGCCAGAGACTTAATAATAAATAAATAAATAATGTATTATCGTCAATTTTTTTTTGATTTTTTTAAGCGTTTCACCTCAAGCAAGGCGGGAAGCCACTAGGACGCAAGGGGTTACAGAAAAATTGGAGCAAGATCAGATAGGAGTGATAGAAGAAAGGATGAGGAGAAGGGTAGTGGGTAGATCAAGGCAACTGGAGATGTCGATTGACATTACATTTGAATAGCTGGAGATTATAGCTAATGTTATTATTAAAATGAAAGACCAAATTATGATTTTGATTTTTTTTTTTTAATTATTTAATCCTTTCTATTACGTTCGACATTGTGGTTAAAACTTCTGTTTTGTTTACATCATTAGGGTGGCGTAATAATTACATATATTATTTTCGCGCTATTTTTCCATTGAAACCACAATGATTTGGAAATTCTTGCAAAAATCAAATAATTGTCGGATTTTAATGAAAATTTTCAGCACTTATTCAGAAATGAATGAAATTATTTTTGAAATTTTTTGTTTTAGAAAATTTTGGAAAAATATTTTTGAGATATGCTTCCTCCCACTTATCAATGTCACGATATTTCGCGAAGGACATTTCTATTTCCTGAATTTTTTATTAGATACAAATAGGACTTCTTGGAGAATGCAATTTATCTAATCTTTTTTTTAAACTTTCACTATTCTAACTGAAAATCTGCTCTGAATTATAAAATAATAAATGCAATAAAACTGTGAAATTATTTAATTTGAAAAGGTTTTAATTGCTTTTGTAAATAAGTTATATTAAAGATACTAGTATCTGAAGAAATAATTTTTTTTGATGAATAATGAATTTTTACAAGAAGTTTTTCATCTTTTTATATTGCTTTTTTATGCTAAAAGTAAGTAATATTTATTTCAAATCACATCAATTTAACGTTAAATTTTACTCAAATAACACGTCACAAATGTATATTTTTTTAGAAAGGTTTTTAAAACCGAAAATTTTGTTTTGCTTACAAATTTTTAAAATTAAGTAAATACCAGCTTTTAAGAAAATTTTAAATTTTGAGCAAATATTTGAAATTACAATCCATATAATTTCTTATATTTTACATACTCGAAAGAATACATTTAATCAATTAGTTAAAGCTAAAATCAAATTTTCAAGAATGATTTTCCTTTTTAAAAATTCATTTTACACTTTTGGTATTGAAACTTTATCACGAAATAGTGAAGGTACTTAACATGATTTATTCTAAAATGTCCATATGGTATACTGGCTATTATAAAACGTCCCTGTGGTATATTAATTATTAGAAAATATACATATCGTATAGTGGGACTTTTCCCATGTCCATATCATATATTAACTATTTTAAAATGTCTATATGATATATTACCTTTTAGTATTGATTGATTGATTTATTTTTTTTAACGGATTATCAACACTTTGCTGGTTATTTAAAGCCGAAAAATATCTTGGATTGTAAGAGTAATACTTGTTTGCGAGTGAATATTGCAATACCGACATTTTGAGAATAACAGCTATATTTCCAGATTCAAACAGCATTGTTCAGCTCATAGTTTGAGGAGAGTTTGATTCGTACCTTCCATAACCTTTGCGTGTAAAAGAATATAACAAAAACAAGTTATAAGTAAAAATACGCCTAATCTTACAAGATGAGTCTCATTATTTGAGAGACGACAAACTTAAAACAAAGGCTGACATCAACAATACTTCGCATTCTCGTACACGTGTCGTTTTATATAAACAATTTGTTGAAATGGGTATTTTGTAAAAATACTATGCAATACTCACAGGAGCTGAAGCACAATACAAAATAAACCCAAAACTATTAATAATTGTGTATGATTTGATGTGATCCACTTCGACTTACTACCAGCCAATGTTTCAATTACATCAAACATATATTTTCGGCAAGAAGAACTATTTTTTTTATACTGAGTAAAAGAAGTCCACTTTAAACGTTCACATCTTTGATAATGATAATGCATTGCTTCATACAACAAATATAAGATCTGATACGATTATATATCTAGGCTGGGAAAAATTCGACACTCTTTTCATATTTATGTATTGATTAATCTGTTTCACAGCTGGCAAGTACGAATTCTTGATTAATTAAATTTTAAGTATGGAAGAGTGAGAAAACTGCGTATTCTGTATTGTTTACTTCTAACTATAGACACCTCCCCAAAAATTCAGATTAAGGCTTGTTAATCGTTAGAAAATAGAATGTATCTCAAAACATATATTGATAAATGGATTCTAATTATTTATGGAATCTTGTTATTGTTTCCAACTCTGTAATCGGATATTACTTCGGAGATGAACTAATATATAACTTTGCTTGTTCGGTAGTTCCGTAGTTAACAGGTAGGTTACTCCCATCCATAAATAAGAGAGTCTTCCATTTTTCACGTCGAGGAAAGGCGGAAAAGACGTATACGAGACGCTGTTTAGTTGCACTGAAAAAACGATATAAATGAAGAACGGATGTAGAAATCAATGAAATAAATAAATAAATGAAATAAAGAAAGATATATAGAAAGCGAAAGAAAGAATGATGAAAGTAAAGAGAGGGGAGGTGATAACATTCCCAAGTATTTAACGTGTGCTTAGGTGAAATAGAAAAAAACTTGTCATGTAAAAATCGTTCCATCTGTGCACTTCTTTTTTTTTTGACGAGCTTCACTCAGAGTTATGAAGGTTATTGCAATATTTTGTTAAAGTAGTTAAGCTCAAATATTTATCGATGCTATATTCACGCGTTTGTGATTTCAGTATAACACACAAGGAACGAAATGAATCATTAACTTACCGCGCATTTATTGTTATTATTATTATCTCTATAATATATTTCTTGTTATTTATTATATTTCACGTTATTATTATTATTATTATTATTATTATCTCTATATCTTCCCCGGCGTAGACGTGTATATATGTTTTACCAAAAGTGGGCTATTCAGAGAGTAGAATAAACAGTTCAAACACATAACGTTCAAAAATCAGCTACAGGCGTGTTTATTGGTCGATCTTAATTCATTTTCTGCCCTTCTGAGATTGAAACGAGGCTAATTGTCAACTCATACGTCTGGTGGAGGTGTTAGCCACCGCTCGGGTACTTCAAGGTAACTCAGTTTGTTAGTAACTATATTAAAAAACATTAAAAAAAATCGTCTGAAAATGAAAGGTTTTTACCAAAATAATTGGCGGGAAGGGGGTTAATTAATTTTCCATGTTCTACTTCTGTCCGCAGCCATAAGATTCGATAATTATTCATCAGAATAATTGTACATATTATCCTGGGATTTTTCCTCTGTGTTACCGATTAGAGAGTTCGTTCATTAGACATTAATACTGTGAGATGAGTTGAGCGTCAATGGAGGTCGACCATTTAGGACTTCAAAGCTGAGTAAACAAACCGAGTAAATGTCCTTTACGCGCTACATTTAGATTTATTAAGTGACAACTATTTTATCTCTCAGACTAATGTTGCTGACATTCGATAGTAGGTTAATGGTTAGCGGACTAGTCTGTTAGCCATTTACTTTTCCATGTTTTATTCACTTCTTACAGTGTGTTGAAACAGTCTACTGTTGCTGGTCAATCCCCACTAGGTGGTCATCAATTGCTTCTTTTTTTAATACACACTCATATAATTATATTATTCTTCTGTTATGTGCCTATTCAGGCCGTAGTCGATCATAGACCTCCACAGCTTCCCGTCTCTTATAGATCTTAATAAGTTTTCGTCTTTTTGTTATTATGGTCCGGTTCCTTGTACTACGGTTATAGTCCAAGGTAGAACCAATAAAGAAGAACTCGAACACGGATATGGAATAACACATATTACAAAGAGGAATATATACAGGGCGGTAGAAAAGTGTTAGTAAGAACAATCAGGTTTAATAGTAATTGTCTGAACGCGACTCTGTTCGGACTGCCTCTGACTCGACTGACTGACTGGCTCGCTCTGACTGACTGACAGACTCCTGACGGACTTCTGACGGAACTGTATTTAGTCACCCCTCCCCAGGATGGTATCATGTGGAACAAGGCCGGTTTAACGTGGGATCTTCGAGCCCGTGGGCTTGGCCAAAAATATGCCCTATGAACCCGTATCAACGTGTTCAGGGTCGGTTTACCTTCCCCGAAAGAGACTCCACCCTTCGGCGTAGCCTCGTTCGGGTTCCTCCCCGCCCGAAGGCAGAGAGATCAACCGATCAGCCGGTCAGCCCGTCGCCCGACTTCAGACGGAACTCCCTGCTTCCTCTTGAGGCGCAGTATTTTATTACGTATGGGATAGTCCATTATGTTATTATGGGTAAGGTCCCATGACAGTTATTTGTCCCAAAACCTATTCTACTAAACATTTACACAAACTCATCGAGCAGGTTACGCGTTTCTTTCATTTGTCGCTTTTTCCCTCAATCTGTCCTGTGATTTTCCAAGCCTTCTTTTCTAATTGCGTCCCCCAGAAATTCAACTTCATCTTCCTGATGTTAATTATAAGTTTTCATTCTTGCTTCCATTTTCTCTAAAAGTTCGTTATTGCACACATATTCGGTCCATGACGTCCTCGGTATCTCTCTGTAGAATCAGATATCTGTTACTTCAAGACTCTTCTTTTTCTTTGAGGAGATTCACTGCTATACAGGAGGAGAGATATTACGTAACAGTTCAATACCCTTTTCCTTTTTTCTAACAATTTTTTTTCTGTCACTTAATACTCTGCTTAACTTATGGAATTCATCTTTGGTCATCCAACTTGATCTACAAAGCTCTAAAAACAAATACAATTCTATCACAATTTTCTTTATTCACCCTTCACTTTCAGCAAAGTAGCAATAATGGCTCTCCCCAAGTTAGAGTCTCTTGTATCTCTAAGCAATTGTGACTTTATACTCTCTCTTTGGAGCGGCTCTGCTATACATTCAGAAAACGTTAAGGAGATTAATCGCTGGTTCCTTCACATACTGATTCTTTCACTTGTGTCAGCTTTTCAAAGTCTTCTTTCCCCATCATCTGTTCCATATATTTAAGGTCCTCAGAAATTAAGGATAAGTGTAATTCCTATTCATATTTTCCCTAAAACTTTCTCATTACTTAGGTCTTCCATCCATGGTATTCTTAGATTCCAACTCTAGAACCGCGTCTATGAGTCTCCTTTTTATCTTTAATGATATTGTCCAGTGTTCACTGTCATACAAGAGGAGTTATATCATATAGCAGTTGAACGCTCTTTTATTACGTCTAGCGAAATCTTTCTGTTTCTTAATACTTCTTTTAGCATTTGAAAGGCATCTTTCGTTAATTCAAAAAGCATCGGATTTCGGTGTCGTATTTTCCATCTTCTCTTTATAGACTTCGCATACAGATAAATATATAATTTTCTTGGTTTTGACATGTTAGATCACTAAGAAATCGAATAAATAAGTACGTGATCAGACATAGATGAGCATGAGGAAATTAACACACTGAGATCGATCGATAAAAATAATAAAATCACTCTGCGAACATTTAGAGTGAAGTAAAGAGATCACAAAGAAAGATAACGTCTAGTTAAATATAAGACAATTTTAATTAACTAAGCATTTGCTGGAAACACGCAGATAATAATTTTCATAACTACATTAGTAAAACCTGTGGGATTAAATGAAGGCAGACGTGGACAGTGAAATGTTAGTTAATACATGGATTTGTAACTTTATCTATTCTTTGCTTCAGAATGGCTAAGAACTATCGATTGAGAGTGGCAATATATTACGTTTTCAAAGTTTGTTTGGATAAAAAATTATATTTTTCAGAGTTTAATGATGATAAGGCATTGCCTATTCTTCTTCGTCTTGGTGTGTCCTTTCAAGAGATGGAGGTCTATCTTAGCTTAACATATTTTGTAGCTATTAATTGTGTTTCTCTTTCTACTATCCTCCTAATGATATCTCAATTTCTATTCTTTCTTTCTTTCTTTCTTGCTTTCTTGCTTTCTTGCTTTCGATTTGCACACAAGTCACATGCGAACACAAACACACATCCAAACACATGAAGAATAACAGAAAAGGTTGATCAATAGAAATTAAGGTTGATATTATTAAGTTGAGAATTACGAGAACGGGTAGAAATGTACAGGGTGGGTATTATCAGATTGAGATCCCTCAATAAAAAAAAGGAAAGAAAGAACGTAACAATTGGAAATTTTACAGTTAAGTAATGAAATGATCGAGAAGGATAATGTCTTGATAGATATGAGACAATTTTAATTAACCAATTATTTGCAGGAAGCACTCAGATAATAATTTGTATAAACGCATTAATAAAAACTTAGAGAAAAAATTGAAGGCAATTATGGTCATAGAAATCTAAACGGATATATGGTGTTGTAATGTTATCTATTGTACAGCTCAAAGAGCTATCGATTCTTATTGCATTTTCACCATTTGTTAGGATAAAAGTGATTATTCTGTTTCTCAAACCTTTGTGGTGATAACGCGTTGCTGATTCATTTTGTGTCGATGGTATTGTCAGGACCATTTTCTAAAAAAAAAAAACATTTCTGTGCCTTCAATAAAGCCTCTCCATCAGTGAAGACACTATCCTCCATTCACTGTCATTTGGGAGGATTGACATTCAATAGAAGTTCAGTACGCTGTTCTTTTATTCTAACAATTTCCCTCGTCTTTTCATACGTTGATTAATTTCTGTAACGACTCTTCTTTATTCCAGTGTGCCTTCGATTTTCTCTCACATTTTCCGTCGTTAATTTTTTTTTTTATGACAACAATCATGACGTTCCCCCTTCGTAGCTCAGCTCCTTTCCTATCCCTGTTTCTGATAACCATACATTCTATTTTCTTTTAGTCGATGGCTAGTGCTTTAATTTTGCTTTCCTCTATTATCTTGTCTCGGAGTACATTTAATTTCATTTCTGAGTGTGCTATGAGCATGTCGTCTGAAAAATTGCCTCTGTCAATAAGAAATCACATTGTGTTTCCTCGTTTTCTTAGGTCCGCATTGTTTTTTTTTTACAGTAAGTTTCACCCATTACAAGGCCCAAGGATCACTCGTGGTAAAGTGTTACGATAGGAAACCATATAGATGTGTAGAAGTGGGAGATAACGTGATTTACCTAAACTTTGAACAGTTAAGTTTGTAGTGATCGGGGAAACATCCTGTTGGGGATTGCTTCCACATGGTAGTTGTTCGCGGGAACACGCTGCTCAAGTGGAACTTACTTCTCACTGCTGGAATGCGAAAGGAATTTGGGCGGTTTACTGCTATGTAAGTGGTATGTTGTTTAATTGCCGTGAAGTTTTGTCTTGGCGGGACCAGGGAATGTATTTCGTCCTTGCACTTTCCGTGAAAGTACGGATAGAGCAACAAGAGGCTTGCCATAACTCGACTGTGGGAGAGAGGTTGTACGGTCGAGAATCATTCATCACCCACAAAGCCTCACAGACGCTTTTGGACTCTAGCAATGCAGGAGGGTGATATCTAGGCAGTTTCCGTTCAAATATGAGAACAGTACTTCATTTTTTAGCTGATCTAGATCTTGTAAAGTTAGAGGATAACAGGAGGTAACAGGTAATTACTAGAGCGGAACAAGGAGCCGATCATTTTATCTGCATTCTTAGCAATGGATCGTACGTACGATTTTCGATTAAGGTCGGATGTGATAGTTTTTCAAGACACGATAGTTCCCCGAGAGGACATCCGTTCATCCGGATCGACGATGATACAATGTAAGTAACTTAGTCGTCGAGATATTGAATGTAAGCAGCTAGTTTTTACATCAATGGTTAGTTTGTGTAAGATCAGAAGAAAGATCAGTCGCCAATCTCTGAACATCGAGAGATGTGCGGCCGTATATAGTCGTATAATCGGCATACATGCTTACAAATGATCTGAGTATATTCTTAGGCAGTTCGTTTATTTAGATCAAAAGATGTGGCCCCTAAGTTAATAAATCCAATGAGAAAATGTGCCCTCCTCTTTCTATTTTCTCTATGTGCTTATATCGTTCGCTTACCGTCTGTATGCGGCTTGTTTACAGTAAATTCTACGGATTAATCTAATATCTTGCCCAAATAAATTAGGTTTCCCTAGTATTTCAATGAGGGGGTTTGTGTTGTACATTAAAACAGCTTCAAGCGGATGAAAACTGTAAGACCAATATCCTTCGATAAATTCCGTGGACATTCGCTATAGAATCAGAAATAAAGAATCGCACCAAATAACTGAAACCACATCAGTTGAGAAATTTCAGCAACAGCAACAACTTATAATGCACTTATAACACATGTAACGCTACAAGAAAGTAATACCATAATTCCTATGTTGACGGTCCACATTATTCAGAAGAAAAAAGCTCAAAAGGAAACTCCCATCACAATTCGAAAGAAGAATAAGAGCTACTGGACTTGAGGAATTTATTTTCCGGAAAAAAAAAGTTTTTAGTAAAAGTTTTCTTTTTTTATTATTTCAATCAAAATCTAATTGCTCGGTAAATAAACGTCGAATGTTTCACATTAACATGTCTCAACTGTGGCCAAATGAGATTCATTGATATCAATGTAAATATTTTAGAGAAGACAAGTTCGAGTCTAGGCTTAAAATCAGTTGAGGATTTGTAGAGAGAGAGAGATAAAGTAATGAGTAATAGAAAAGATTGTCTCCAGCTTTTAGAAACTGCAGACGACATTAGAGAAATTTCCAGAAATGATTGCGGAGATTTTTTGTGGATTACCTCATGCTAATTCTAATTCGATTTATGTTTATTGTGATAGATAAAAAAAAAATCCGTAAATGATTAATTTGTAAGGAAGAATAAGTTTAAACTTGATCTTGTGATCGAATTACATACATTACAATGTGTATCAGCTGTATATATATATATATATATATATATATATATATATATATATATATATATATATATATATATTATAATATATCATATATATATATATATATATATATATATATATATATATATATATATATATATATATATATATTTTTACAGTATGCATGCATTATAATGTGTATCAGCTGTATATATATATATATATATATTTATTTACTGTATATATATATATATATATATATATATATATATCTCTCTCTCTCTCTCTATATATATATATATATATATATATATATATATATATATATATATATACTTACTGAACATTAACGAAAAGAGTTTTAGTTTATCGGCGGTATCAAAAGATATTACCATTATATTAAGAGTTCCCACTATCTATTTATCTCACTCTTCGCATCTCCATCTCCATCTTTCTCTCTCTCTTTCTCTCTCTCTCTCTATATATATATATATATATATATATATATATCTATATCTATATATATATATATATATATATATCTATCAATCTATATATATATGCATATATCTATCTATCTATCTCTCTCTCTCTATATATATATATATATATATATATATATATATATATATATATATATATACCATTTTACTTTTGAAATGACGAAATGCAACCACCACTTATCACCTTAAATGTTTCTTTTCTCGCATTGCCTGGACTCGAACTTGTCTCCTCTAAGATATTGACATTGATATCTATGTACCAGTTTTGGTCACAGTTGAGACGTGTTTTGTGACATTTTGTTTTTCCTTATTATTCATTTCATCTCAAGCATGACGGGAATGCCGCTATTACGCTGGGGTTTACAGTGAGTGAAAGTGAAAATAGGGAAGATTGAGTAATGGACAAAACATGAACCGGATTCAAGAAGACAGAAGATTACGATTGGCATTGCCTTTATTTTTTGCAGACTCTAGTTATCAGGGAAGCAAGTAAACGAGGAAAGGATCTCACAGGTGGGCAATGGGAGGAAAGAAAATTTTATAGTATATGTGGCGGTTGCATTTAGTCATTTCAACAGTAAAACGGTGGGGCCTAGTTGCCAATATAGTAACACGCTTAAATTCCTGTAGTCGGGTCACCAAGGAAAAAAGTTCTTCAGATTAGTTGCCAAGAAATTATTTCTAGAAAATAGAGAGGGAATCCACGTCACGTCGGTTAGAAAGTGGTTGAAATCGAAATAACTGGTGAGGTTCGATTAGATTACAGATCCTTCTTTCTATTTTGTCAAGAAACTCGAAATGCCGAGAGGATATGGCAACGTAGCGGTATTCAATTTACTGACGAATAGTAAATTCGTAAATGTGAAAGATGGTTTCTGATAAGAAGAGTATTTTAGCACAGCACAGTGGCCCAACTTTCCTTGCAGAAGATGCAGCTGCTGTTTCAATGTAGTTGCTCCACCTCAAAACAGTGGAAGACTTGAAGCTAAGAAGGAGGAATGTGTAGAATAGCGTCAGCCATGTTGATGGCAGGCAGAAAACGGTCTCTATGGTGGTTAAATGAAAGCAGTTTTATTTTGGAGGCATTAAATGAATGATCCATTGATTTTCCAACCCAGATTTTGCTGCAGGCCAATGTTTTGGTTCTGAATCTGTATTTCTCTTGATCATGTTCACTTAAACCAGGATAAAAATACAACATAATACTATGATAATCCATGTTGAATCAGTTTTTATTGAAATTTCCCTATTTATGCGAAATAAATATAAGCTAATTATGCTCAACTTTGACACATTTGACCAATGAACAGATCAAAAATGATTCATTAAGTTTCAAGATATTTCCTTTACGCCTTTGCAATGGCGAAGTGTATTCTTTTATAACTTCACTGGAGGCAAACCCTATAAAAAATGTTCGCTGGTATAGCTATATGATTTGGAACCAATGACATTCGAACAGTCCAAATAAATTTGGTAGTCATTTCTGTATTGTTATTGACATGTCAGATGAATATGTTAAAGTATTTAAATTTGTGGACATTCTTGATTTTATTCGCAATACTTTGAGATTTTGTAGCTAGTACTTAAAGCGCTGGTTGGTGGCTTTATAGTCTCTTTCTTTGCTGTCTTAAAACTGGTGTCATCACTACATTCTTAAATCTTAATGCAGACAAACGCTTTGATTCGGAATAGAAATGACAAAGACTGCATTCACGAAGCAGACAATGTCACACTACCCTATTAAATGCGTTTACCTACATTTTAAATGTAGAGATGAACACATGAACGTAAGAGGTGAAACCCAGATCCCTTCTATTTTAATTCCTATCTATAAAATATGGTTATGAATAGAGTTGATCACGCTTTTTGTAATGAAATTCTAAACCATAATTCAATGAAATATCATTTTTTTCGCCATATTCCTCCTGTATATTTTATCCTTCTTTTTATATGTCAATTTATTTCAGAAAAAATAACATCATTCTTTCAATGTGAAAAATGAAAATTTGCGTTTTTTTTTTATAAAATTCAGGCTTAACTGGATGTAATCTCCTGATTTTATGGTTGAGAATATAAATATCTTAGGACAGCCCATTTACTTCTGCAAAATGAAGAATATTGGGAAACCATTTCTATGTACCAAGATAATGAATTCCAAAATGGTAATCTATCTATGAATATAAAAGCGCGCTCTTAGAAATGTAACTTATGCCAGAAGATAAAATTAGCTGTACGTAAATGGTATATGAACAAGTTATAGGTTTAAACATTATATTAGAACCAGTGCACTGGAAACAATTATTACTGTTAAGGCCCCTAATATTAAATGTCAAATTAAAGTTATTTCATTGATTAAATAAGGGAAAGATAAAATTTATATTTTAACACGAAAGACAAAAAACAATATTCGAATTCGAGAATTTACTAAACAGCGGTGTTCTTCCTGAACTTGAAAGGATAAAGAAAAATGCAGAGTGATTTCTAAAATGATTTCGTTGCAGATATCATTTAATCCGAATATCGGGTGTTATATAACGATAAACACGTCAAAGACGAATATACAAGTAGGAATATTATAGGAATAATGAATATACTTCATCTCAAAAATCCAAGCAGTAGTAACAATATTCATATATACATTTGATTATGCTACATTTCATATGGAACTTCTTGGTTGGGATTCGTTGGCGTACAATTGTCTTTGATTGATGTTTGACAGCTTTTTGCTGCAATCCAGTGAAAAAGAATCTTCGGAGTTTCTGATTCTCTTTTAATGCTTGACGTATATACTCAAGTATAATGCGTGGCATTCTCAGTATCTTTCTGTAAAAAATCGTCTCTGCTTCCTTAGGTTTCTTTTACATCTCCAAGGAAATTAACCTGCCTTCCCAGAAATTCCGTACGTTTTTCCTTGCTTATACTTGAAACGCCGCTTTCCGTACGCTCACCAAAGTTAAGCAGCGTCGAGCATGGTAATTTGCTAGGTGGGTAACCGATTGAGAATACAAGCTTGGATGTGCAGGTGGTTTAATGGATAATGACTCGGAATTGTTAATCAGAGAGCCGAGTTCAAAATCCACTTAGGTTTGGCATATACACTTACGCAGAAATACATTTGGGAATGTTGTGAATCCACCTACTCTCCCCTCCATCTATGGGTTAATTAGTAAGATTTGTGTTACTAGATCATTATTATCTAACAATAAACAAATATCCATCATCACCATCTCCTTGACTTTTGTAATTGTAGAGCTGATCCGAATGCAGAAGCCACAGTAACTCTTTTCCACAACGGTCTATGAAAGGTAGCCAACAGCAATTCTCTTACAGACTTACCTGTCCATTGTTTGATATTGTCCAAATATTTTTGCGTTGGCGTCCTCTCCTATGCCCACCTTCAACGGTGCCATACATGATAGTCTTGCACGGGCTGTCGTGCATTGTAATGTGTCCAAAGCACGCCATTTGTATGGTGAGAAGAGGTTCCTGCTGGTCCACAAATCTTTCAAACCTTTTCCGCAGAAACTCATTGTTTTTTTTTTTATTTCAATTACTATCATTATTACAATACAAGAAAACTATTTCTGGCTTTAAATAATCCGCAAAATGTTTGTTAAGCCGTAGCAAACGAATTAGTCAAGCAAGCATTGTAACGTAATCTATATACCGTATTAACATTTTAAAAATATCATTTGTGGCGCATCATTCGCTGTTCCGGTGCGTCTTCTGATTTTTCTGTCGCATTTTCCATCGTTTATTACATGGTAGGTACATTTCTCTTTCCAATTTGTACCTGACATATTTAACTTTCCTTCTAGATAACCACAATAAAAGTGATGCGTATTATCTTCCAGCTTTTCTGTCGTACATTTTATAGCTGTCCCCGCGTTTTTCTTTCTCTATCTATGTTATATACCATACCTATGAACACTAATGTGTATGTCCTAATCATCATCAATACGTTGGGCACTATTGTACGTGGGGGTAATGTGCTGCCTAAGTAGTCCACCACTAGCGGTGGTTTACCTAGTTCACGCCGCTGTCGAGTATTTTATCTTGTTGATGCCATAAAGATTATCATTTCATTTCCAACCTCTTTTTTGGTTATTCCTCATTCAGTAACCCTTCCTAGGTTATAACAGTCTAGAATAGTGTCAGTTGTGTAGTAGACATTGTTAAGTTCGTGACAGTTCATAATGAATCCTTGTATGATATATAGTTCTCTGAGGATCAGTTACGCACACGGTTCGTCCCAAATTTTGTCTTGTCAACAGCACTTATACGAGGGAGACTGTTGAAACTATTTTTGTATATGTTTAAGATTCCCCTCGAAGTTATAGGCAATCATTTGGTACTCCTTTAGATTATCTGATGAATTTTCTTAAGAATTGTCAATACATATTCCAAACAAACCCCTGTATCGGGTAGCTTTATCCGTGAAGTATATTCCAGGCGTCATTGAGGCTATCAGCCAGGAATAATCACCACCCATCTTGCCGGACTCTGAAATGAATCCGCGAATCTTGGGCTGAGTCATTTGTAGGTTTGATTCTTTTTGCTTTCTCAGCCCCTGTCTTCGTTTGCCTATTTAATGTCAATTATTCCACACCTCGGTATTTTCTATTGGTATTTTTAGTTGACCAGTATTCTTACTTCCTATTTTCACACACAGTTGGTTCATTTTCCAACGCTTCCTTTTTTAATTATATGCACAGAATTTTCCTTTTCTTGAGAGGGTCAAAGTTTATCTATCTAATTGCACTCGGTTGTTCTTGCATTTTAGAGGAATGAGAATTTGCAGCCAACTGTAATTTCTTCCACGTTAACGACAGTGTCATATGTGCGCATGCGTACATTGCTATCAGTGTGAAGGCAAGCACTTCGGCATTCGTTTACTCAATCTGCTCAACCTGCAAATTCGCTGGAAGCTGATCATTATTATATCATATAGGCTCTTGGACATTTTCTACAGCATTAGGATTCTCGTCCAATTATCCCCAGAAATATTTATACTGATTAAGGTTACACCCTGGATAATGTCAAAACTTTTAGATAAATCAGTATGTTTAGAGTTGCCAGGTGTCTGCCTGTGAATCGATACGCAATGAAGATATTGATTGGATGGGGATTTTATTTCGGAAGTTTGATGAGCAATGAAAATTTTACCGTTAGAAATGGTATATGCTTAAGAGACAAAGGAATAAAATAAGGCTGATCATTTTGCATGCAGTTAAGACAAAAAGATATATGCACATCAGAACTGAAACATTACATAAAATGCATATTTAACACCCTGCGTTAAACGGATAAACACAATACAAATGCGGAAAGAAGAGTTCATAGGTTAACTATGAAGGAATGATGCCAAAGCAAGGGAATCTTGTATGAATCAATTTAAACTCTTCTTATTAATAACTACATCGTTTCTTTGCAGGTAAAATTATATTCGGTTGTTAAAAGATAACTTCAAATTAAACTTGTGGCGAAAAATGACAAAATTTGGCATCATGTTGTTTTTAGGCACATGCAGAAAAAGGGATATAGTCCAAAATAACATTCATACTGACATCGTTCCTTCCTTAGGCGATAATACTCCAGAATTTTTAACAATGCAAATGTGGGCAGTCGTATCGAGTCATGAAGATAACATAAGGTCTGGATATCCTGCAACTGTTACTACATAGGAAAACTTCCTCTCGTTCAACACATGATGATAGATGAGAAGCGAGTGACTAGAAATTAAATAAACAATGATATTAGCAAATCCCGTGAGAGAGTTCAGAATATTCTATCCTTGTCATGACGAAAGTTTCAGCTCGGTGGGTGACACGTCTTCTGACACCTAAAAAAAAGCGCACCAGCTGATCACCTCACAAGAAAA
>CAHIKZ030004979.1:2840000-2855000 GCA_903632075.3 Acanthosepion pharaonis | reverse complement strand
AACCAATGCCATGTTATTTGCCTATACAGATAAGGGTTTTCTCTGTCACTGGCTACAATCAGAAGAAAACATCGGAATACATTGACCCTCCTCTTTGATGCAATGGAAAGGACACTGCCAAATCGTTGTAATGCCCGAGCCAACGTTCATCTAGTTTTTTGCTACTAACTGCTGGAAGAAGAGAAACTGCTGTGGGGGTGATACAGAAAATACGGTTATTGGAGCAAGATAAAACTTTCACTTCTATTAGTTTTCAGCTTTCGAAGACATTGCGCTCATAAAATTAGTGTAGATGAGGTACTGAATTATTTTCCACAAATTTCTGTTTGACATTCTGCGATGAGGATTTATAATTATTTATACTATTTATATCCTGTCCCTATCTTTGTTGTTGTTATCACAACTCTTTCGGTCGTTGTGCCGTTCGCATATCGTCAGGTATATATATATATATATATATATATATATATATATATATATATATATATATATATATATATATATATCTGTACGTGTAAAATACAGGGAATCCGAACGGAAATCTTTATTTAATCTACTGCGGTAGACTATTGAGTTTACACTGCTTAGATCTCTTGATATCTCGTCTAATTTATTTTTTAGTACTGCTCAATTACTGCTGACTCATTTTCCACTGATCTAAGTACATACTGCCCGCTGCAGGGTTTTAGCTCACAATTAAAATGTCACTAAGTGAACGAATCAATTATTTAATCGGTATGGCTATCGTCCAGTAGGACATTTCTCTGTGGTGAACTTGGAAATTAAACCTCATCTGCCTTCTTTTGATGTGTGCTGCTTTCTGTTGTTGTTTGCCATGCTTTACTGCACTCACTGAAGCTTTTAGTTTCTGTTAAAGCTGATGCAGCTGCTGAAGAATTGCTGCCATTTTCTTGTCTTTATTACGAGGAATTGTTTCGAAATATTCGTTTTATAGAAAATGAACTTATCCTTATAAACCATGATTTATTTTTCATGAATTTTACATCATTAGAAATAAGAACTGTAAAATATTTTCTAACAGTGTCACGAATATGGAGCTATAATTCTTTGTATCATTTGTAGTTGTTACCTCCCATGCGCCATCTTGCAATCCTCACATTCCACCCTTGTCAGCGTTTAAAAGCATCTACCCGGTCTGATGGATACACTTTCTCACAGGATGGTACTCTACAGTTATTTTAATGACGGATGTTTGGGTGAATTACTGTCCTTCGTTACACCAGTCTAGACCTTCACAGACATGATCTGCCAGACAACGTATACGGAATCGAATAATTATTATTTTAATATTCAACTGGTGAAGAAGACCTTCCGCCTTAGACATGACTACTGCACTGTGGGAGAGATTCTCGGGAGGATACATTCCCGTTTACTACAACCTTAACCTCGTCAAATTTAGAGTAAAACTGTGTCTATCTTACATATGCTCATAATATGCAACTCTTCCACTTACTATGTTCACACGAATCATAACCCTATTCATTACGGTCTGCCTTGAGTAGTTATTGGGACGTGGATTGGGTGTACAACAGTAATATAAAATATGAAATAGTCACGACATACAGGCTGTCGGACGCATGAGAACGCCCACGCACACGGGCGCGAATACGCACGAACGCGCACACAGTATAAAAAGAAAAAAAATCAACCCGGCACATATATAAAAGTGCATATATAAAAGGAAAAATATGATCAATCAATTGCTGATACCCATTGACGAGTGGTCAGTGTATTTGCTGGACGATCCGACTGCAAAATGGGATACTTATTGTAGCAACAATCAGCCAATTGATAAAGTTTATATTTTTATTAATGATATACATATATTATATATATAGTTATTTTCTAAGCATAGCTTAGGTGTGGCACAAGGCCGAAAGTATGGGGCACCTAGTGAGGATCGAACTCACTTTTCAGTTGTGATTGATCTAGCGAGACAAGCTTACTAACCATTACACCACGCCGAGGTGCCCAATATATATATATATATATATATATATATATATATATATATATATATATATTTATATATTTTATATATATATATATATATATATATATATATATATATATATATAAAGTTTATATTTTATTAATGATATATATATATATATATATATATATATATATATTTATTTTAATAATTATATATATATATACATATATATATATATACACACACACACAAGTCTCTTTATAAAAAAAATGAGAATTAAAATTAAAATAAAATTCAAAACTAAAATTTAAAATTCAAAGGAAATTAGGCTTTTTACATTAAAAATTATTTATTTCGACTATTACTAAAATAATAGTCGAAATCGCTCGGACATATAGGACTTTCGGACAATTTCTACATAATTTCTGTCCAAGAAAGTTGAAAAATATAAGAATAAAAGAAAAGTAAAATAAAATACTTAACCACACAAACTTGTCAAGGAACTTCTAACAAAACACAATCATAATATATATATATATATATATATATATATATATATATATATATATATATGTGTGTGTGTGTGTGTGTATATATATATATATATATATATATATATATATATATATATATATATATATATATATAGAGAGAGAGAGAGAGAGAGAGAGAAAAAAAGAGATCAAACATTTTTAATTAAACTTAGATAAAAAAGGGACTTCGAACAAAATACACAATCATATATTTCAGAATCTACCGACCTGTGAACCCTTAAAACACATGAGGATGGTTACTTAGGAAAATTATTAAGATTCCGGTCCGAGTAACGAACAGAATGATAGGAGAGTCCCATGACATTTATACTAAGCTGTTTGATTAATTCCTTTTAGTAACTAATCAACTAAGGAAAACATTCAGGTCACCATCATATTAAGCACGTTTCAGTTTATATATTTACGAGGTGTTTCATTCATTGCGATGCATTCACTATCAGTACGGCAATTTTTCATTAAAAGACCAGCATCGTTTATATATATATATATATATATATATATATATATATATATATATATATATAAAAATTATTGAAAAAAATTATTATTATTAAAAATCTCAATATGTGCAATTGCGTGTAATATATATATATATATATATATATATATATATATATATATATATATATATATATATATATATATATATATATTATACGCAGTTGCACATACTGCGATTTTTAACTCATTGGGGGGTTTATTCCCAGTAGATGCCCAGTGTGTGAGGTATTTTGGTGTATTAAGAAGTGAATGTTAACAGATAAATTCTTCTGCTGAATTAGTATATTGTAACGAGGAATTGGTCGTGAATCACTTTAGTTAGTGTAAGATAGTTAGTGTTGACCAACCTTGACAATCTCCCGTCAATTTTCAGCCTTGTGCCACAATTACTGTATCAGTAATAAATCTTAGAAAAGCAACGTTTTTTTTTCCTTTTCAGACTTAAATCATATCTTTTAATATAACCAGCTTGAATGTGAAAGGTCTGAGGGATCGAGGTACGGCTGCCCGCCTTCTTCGTGACCTTTTGACGTTCGGTGTTATCCAAGAGTTGCCCTTTGTTCGCAACGTTTATGCTTGTGTGCTGCCTGACTACTTTGTCATCTATAGAGCATACGGAAATCAACTGACCAGAGGCCTCTCCTTAGTGGTTAAGCGTACCCTGGATGAGAAGATGGACTTTGTCCACGTCAATGCGGAGGGACGGTTGATCGTGGCCAATATTGCCGTGAAAAGTGGTTGGTTCCGGATCGTTGCATTTTATGAGCCCAACGAACAGGAGGAGCGTTTCCTGTATTTTTTTCCAGCTTGAACTCTTCCTGGGGTCTGCGTTGTGCCTAGATTTAATTCTGTGCTGGACCACAAGTTAGACAGGAGCCTGGAACTAGCAGGAGGTCGGACGATCGTAGCTTGGTTAATCTGATCGGCGAGATTGGTCTCGTAGATAGTGGACAAGTATTTGACCGTCTACCCAGGTATCCCGCTACTTGGATAGAATGTTAGTCAGAAGGGACTACGTAGGTCTTTTAGAGTGTCCCACGTTCCATGGGGGTAGGTAATTTGTACCAAAAACCTGTCTGTACCTGGGAGGAATTAGACACTAGCCCTAGAATGGCTGGATTCTGGAAGTTCAATGTGTCTTTGCTGCACAGGCGAGACTTCCGGCAAGAGCAGATTAGAGTAGTGCAGCGGAAACTAGTTAGAGCGGTTATCGGGAATAGGTGATGGCAGAGATTTAACGATAGGATTATATTTGCCACTGAATATAGTCAGCTGATCGGACTACATAAAGCGAACAAAGGAATATTTTATCCCGGGTGGTGGTTAGGTGGGGGGATTCACTACAGGTTGATCTAACCTGTGTGGTTTAGCGGGGCGCGTTTAGCGATCGCTACCAGGGTCAGGTGGTTAAGTATAAGTTAAAGAAAATGTTCAGTGAAGCCGTGAAGATGGTCGCAGAATTGCACAAGGAAGACATCCGTCGTGGTTCCGATCTTTACATTTGGGAGGTCGATATTCCGTAGAGGTGTACTCTGAGCTCGGTGATGGCATGCACGAGGCGTTATGGCAACATTTCGAGAGCCGATTTACCAGGGACCCTGGTCTATATGACGATGAGTTTCGCAGCTATTTGACTGACTTCCCTCGGCTTTTGCTGACTGAAGCGATTAGCTGCGAGGATGAGATCAAGGATGGCGAAGTTTATGTACCATTGAAGATTGTCGGCAGTGGCAAGTCTCCGGGGCTTGATGGGTTACCCTATGAAGTGCAATTGTGGCTGTCGCACACATTTGTTCCGATTTTGACTGACGTGTTCAGCAACTGGTCCCACCAGGGGTCCGTCCCCGACCGGATCTCCAGGGTTGTGATTACGCTGCTGAAAAGGACAAGGGAGTTTGCCGGGATTTAGACCTATAGCTCCACTAAATACAGTTTAAGATTATGGCCAAGATCCTATAGGACTGTTTGCATTCAATTGCAGAGATTCTGTTGGGACACGAACAGACTTATTCTGTGAAGGGTCGAACAATTCAGATCAACCTGCATGTGATACGCATAATCCTAGAGTGTGTAAAAGACGCCGAGAGAGCGGCACTGATCAATTTAGATCAATCCAAGGGCCGATCATCGATACCTGGCCGCCGGATTTGAACCTGACCTGCCGGTGGTTTAGTTTCCTCTCATCGCTTCCCACGTGCTGTGATGCAGCTGAACGGAAAGCGGTCGCGCGTTTTTGCGCTGTCTTGATCCGGTTGACAGGGTTCTCGCTGTCACCCCTACTTTAAGCTTTAGCGTTGGAGCCTTTCATTCCCCTGCTTAGGGACAGGACGTGCAGTCCGAACCTACCTGTAATCATGGTCTCTGGTGGGGCTCGATCCAGGGTTTCCGCGTATGTCGGTAACGTGTATACTCTCGTGTCGTCCCGCAATGTCATTGAGTTTGTGCTGAAAGCGTTTAAACGGCACGAAAAGGTCACAAGGGCCAACCGCAAAAAGACTTGCGGTTAGGAGCCTGGAAGAGGGTAAATTCTCTGGGGCCCTTTTGTTGGACTGACGGGCCCGTCCGCATTCTCGGAGTGTGGTTAGAAACCGGGCACCAGCTAGAAAAAACATTGGTCATAAGTACAGACAGATGTCGGTGAGTCTGTCGACATTTAGCACCGATGCCCGTTTTCCTTGAAGGGTAGGGCAGAGGCATGTGCCATTTACGGCTTTCCTCTCACCCTTTACCGGCTGGATGTACTTCCTCTCTGTAAGTAATTTAAGAAGGCGCTTGCTTTCCTCTCTCTTATGGGGTGGTCGCAAGCATCATGTCTGTGTCATGGGAGCTGGAAATGTCATACTTGATGAATCGGCGACATGCCTCGAGGTTTGCTTTCCTACGTCAAGCGTTGACAGAGGATTTGATCTTGAAAGGGAGTGCGAGAGGGCCGCATTCGCTTGCCTTACCATCACTCCTCCTGTTTCTAGGGCTGAGTGCCATCGCATGCACGAGGATCAGTCGGATTTCTCCCTCGAGTATCAATCGGCCTTGAGTTTTATTCCTCAATCAAGTAACCTTTTCGGCCTAGGAGTGTCTTGTGTCGGGAATTAATGGACGAGTTGTGAATGATCCGCTCTGCGACTGGTTCGGTTTTTCGGCGACCGTGTTGTGCTCTTTCTGCTCTTGGGCGCCAGTGGCGCATTATCTCATCAACCCTAAGTTTTTGCTTAACTGACGATTAGTTTTGAATAAGCTACCTCTCATCGACGTAGCCTTTAGATGTGGCTTGCCGGATTTGCCTGACTGTAATCACTGTGACCTTGGCTTAGAGAAAAGCCTTCTCCCGCTATCTACCACTGTCCTCGGGTGCGGCTCCTCTGGGACTATGGCTAGATTGGTAATTTAGAAGACGCTGAGGGAGAAAATCTTGCGATGTGATCGCTATTCTCATCTGGATTGATCAGATTCTTTGAGCATCAGCTCAGGATTAAGATTACAACTGATAGAATGCAGTTAGATATTTCAGCGAAAAGTGGTTAACTGTGGCGTGCCTAGTTCACGTGAAAGGGGCTAGCTTCGATTTTCCTTTTTAAGTCACCGTAAATTACAACAGGGCGGTTAACAGTGGAGTCCTCTCATGGTTAAGATAGATTCCTTTTGTGTACCAAGTTAATGTGAGCAAGTGTCGTTCCCAGCCTGTGTTCGGCTTTTCGCTACGATCCAAGTTGAGATTCCAAACATCCCCAGTGACTTTTTGCCTGCGATTTTCATCTCGACTGGGTTAATTTTTTGAATTTTCTAATGCCCACAATTTTCTTTTTTTATCCTTTCCTGCCTTACAAAGACACCACTAGATTTTGTCGGAAGACAACGTCAATTTTTGGCGGGTTGACAGGTCTTAATAACGTTCTTTTTTCAGTTTGTTTTTGGGGTAAACACCCCCATTATATTATAACATTGATAAAATTTTATACAATTGTAAATAAGTCGTGTGGTGTTTTTCAATAGTGTCCCAGTGCGTGTCAGGTATTTTGATGTATGTATGAGCGAATGGGTGACGGATAGATTCTTATGGTAAATGAGCAAATTGTAACGAATGAATAGTCCGTGAATCTGATTAGCTAGGTATAGCATACTTAGTGTCGACTAGTTTCACCCATATTCCCACTTTTTCCGCCTTATGCCACAATTAATGTATTCACTCAGTATTAAATCGTAAAGAAGCACTGTTTGTACAAAGAATTATTATAATATTTGTAAAGTTATATTTTTTTATACTTGAAAAATTTAAAAAATATAACTTGATATTCTGTTGAAATATTGTTTAACATTGTCACACACTGTGCCTTTCCTTTTCTTGAATTGCGTTCTTCTTTTAACTATTATTATTATTATTGATTATATGATAAAACCCTCCATGACGAGAATGTCTATCGAGTGAGTGATTAAATTAGTTTCCATTTTTAAATGATTAGGCAGAATCCAGAGTGTTTCCACAGACATTTTGCCTGTAGCGTATACGAGATTAGTGTTGAAACTATTTTTCTCATGAAACGAAATACAAAATATAACTTTTGAACTTTAATCCAAATATTATTCCTAGGTTCTCGCTACATCGGTTGGCGAGTTGTTACCTGTCAACTTTTGTTGATGCCAGACAAAGATGTAAGAGCTTTTGTTTAATTCATTTGAAAATAAGAAAAGTTGGAACGAGAAACCGAACATTAAATGTTGTGGCAAATGTCAGATAGGAATCTATTATCCTTCTTGACAAAAAAAAAAAAAAAAAAGTCGCGGACCTCGGAGCCAGTTTGTGTTTGCAAGTATGGAACATGATCAACGCTAATCACGGGAGCAGCAGTTTTCATTATTGCCAGATACCATATCAGATCGAAATAATACTTCCACCAAGGAAGAAGACCGGAGGGCAAAAAGACTGACATCTTGTGTTATTAAGTAATATTAAGATATTAGGCCAACTTTAAATAATGTGAATAATACGGTGTCTGTTTATTTTTATTATGCAAAATGGATTCAACTTGTTCGCTACAATGAACTGTAGACTTTATTCGTACACTATGCTTGTGATGTCAACAACCCTCGTTGCCACTTTTGTAATATCAACGAATACTCGTCACTTTCGTCATGCTCTTTGTAGGAGAGACTTTGTAATCGCAAGTGCAGCTATAAGAACGCGGTTGAACAATACTGGTGTCAGACGCCTTCGAATAAACTTCGCACTAATAGTACTTGCTTGATAATACTAGCTCGAATAGTAACCACCGAACAATGATCCTAATAGTAATCCGTGTAGCGATCATTTAGACGCCACGCTAATTCCCATATATACATTTCATTTATTATTTACTATTTATTCAAAATGGGATCGCCTGT
The DNA here is from genome assembly GCA_903632075.3 of Acanthosepion pharaonis. Lineage (NCBI taxonomy): Eukaryota > Metazoa > Mollusca > Cephalopoda > Sepiida > Sepiidae > Acanthosepion > Acanthosepion pharaonis. The sequence continues at coordinate 2,846,612 of CAHIKZ030004979.1, read as the reverse complement.
ATTTGTTCTCAGGTGATCTGTGTTCAAACTCCACTGTCGGCAGCGACACTTTATTCCTATATAACAACTATAACTACTGAAAAATTATCCCTGCCCATTTTAGAAGAAAGATAATTTTAAATTGTTTTGTGAGTTGTTCGTATGGTTAAAATAAATCCAAATCTAGAATGCCGACTTCGTGATTGAACTCCAAATTATTGGTATTAAATTCACACACCATTGTTTTTTTTTTTACAGCAAGGCTTCAATATAAGCACCTGCAGTAAAAACAGAAGAAATAGTACACATGTCAATAATGTAAATAATGATAAATGCTCATCCCCTAAATTCGGGCAGTCCTTCATCTTATCTAGTTGTGTTGCTCAAACAATATTTATTCAGGAAGCTGAGCCAGAAAGATGACTATTGTCCTCAACTTTCTCGTTGGTGTCACAATTTACTCTTCTTATTTTTTAGTACTGTTTATGTCTGGCTCACCCTGTTTACACACAGATACAAATGCACAAGGCCCGGCGTAGGGATTGAACTCATATTTTCTACATCAACAAATTGACGAACCAAAATAATAAAAAAGGAATAGACGAAGTATCCCTAGACATATGCAGTGGAACGAGTTCAGCCTATCACTGTAGATTACAATAAGGGTTCAGTACGGATTTTCTTGTAGGTTACCCGGATCAATATACAGCTGATGAAGACCGGGGAATACAACGGCAGAAACGGTGTGATAACAACAACAAGGATGAGGAAAATAGTCTGACTGTAAATAGCGCAAATAATTCCTCATCCCATAAATTCAGATTGAAGATAGCAGCGTAATTCTGATATGACATTCACAATTTTTAGTAGTATAATGATGAATGTGTCTAATTAGTAAATGCTTGTAAATTACATGTTGGACATCTCTGATAATATTTAATCGTAAGAGGCATATTTTGGCCCTGACTCTAAAGTCAAAGCTTTCACTATGAAACGGGATAGAAAAGACGTATCCGAAGCATTCAACGCATCAAATGAATTCACAGCAAGGGAAAACTTTTATAATGTAATTAAGAAAACTGACTGGTTTTAGTTAATTATTCTATTTCTTCACTATTAGTCTCAAATGTTAGTGCTTATCAAAGGAAGCACAATCTGGTAAACACTATTAATGAGGGAAAAGCTGGTAAGAAATATTGAAATAAATGTAGGTACCTCCATGAAAACTTTAAAAAATTAGCATAACTTGATGAAAATATAATTTTATCGTCAAAATCGTTCTTCTTGATTACTTTTATTCCTTTTTAGAATATTCAAATTTATAATTAAAAAAAAACAAACTTGTTTTTCTTGCATCAGCAGTTTTACTAACTTTTAGCATAACAAATTTTGACCTCCTTTTTGCAGTGACAGACATCTTAATTTAAAAAACTTTGCAAAAATTAAATTATAGTCGGATTTTAATTAAATTTTCAAAATTTCTTCAGGAATAAATGAAATTATTTATTTTTTCTTTTTTTAGAAAATCTTAGTAAAAATATTTTTTACATGTATTTCAGTTCCTTACATAATTTTATGAAAAGTTGAAAAGTTCAACGAGATAATTTTTAGTGACTATATTAGTTAAAAACAGAAGTCTTTGAAGAATTTAAATCACCGAAATGTTTTTTTTTCCAAAATCGGACTCGGTCTTACCAGAAATCTCTTTTGAATCGAAAAATATTCTCTTTATATTTAATTAGATAAACTTTTAATTGCACTTATGGATAATATATATTAAAGACAATATTATCTGAAGAAAAAACTTTCGAAGAAAAATGAACTTTTACAAGATTTGTTTCCATTTTTAAACTTTTACTTTGAATAATTTATAAAGATTTTAAATCTTTTAAAATTCATTATCAAATAGGTAATCATTACAAAATATTGTTATTAATTAAAACTCTATTTAATAATCATATATTGTAATGCCATAACAATCTGACAACACCGAATATTTTAAAAAGAATTTAGATTTGTTATTTTATGTGTGATTACCTGCAGCATGTCTGATGTATGGATGTACAAACCGATAAATCTAACATTTAAAGGTCGCGTGTTTTAAGGTTTGTCCCGTCCCCACCCTTACAGTGAAAAAACTTTATCGTGTGCGTCACCATACTTAACTATGAACACGTTCGGCTGTCAATAGTATGTCAATAAATCTTCAGAACAACAAGACACCGTAGTTACGAAATGTGTGTATACTAAATTTTTATGCTATATTTAAGTAATATTTGTTTCAAATCAGATTAATTTTACTTTCAATTTGCTAATTATACGCAATAACTTTTCAGAAATATATATTTTATTTTTGCAAGACTTTTAAAACCGAGAATTAACTTTTGTTTTAAAAATGTGCCAGAAATGCCGTTTTGATCAATTCTAATGAAAACAATCGATACCGATCAATATAACTTCTGTACGAAATATACCAAAGAGTATTTTGCTTACGGGAAATAGTAAATTTTAAACCCTTAGCTTTCAATTAAAGCTCAAATGAAACCGTGAAGAAAGCTTTTTCAATTTAAAAAAAATATTTTAAACCTCACACATACCAAATTAGTGGCGGTACCTAAATAAACACCGTTAAACAAGCGTAAGCAATACTAAAACTGTAATTGATTATAGATGCGCATTGATTTTAACAATGAAGATAAATGTAAAGTACTGAAGACCTTGATTACAAAGACTCTGCTTCCGGTGATGTCGTGTCAAGGACATAATACACTAGGATGAAATTGCCGCTAACATTGCTTTTCGATATTCAAAAATGTCTTTCTTTCAGCATTCAATATTTCTCCTTTTGTAGGGCAGAAATAATTTGTTTATTGATTACGTTTGATGTTTTGTGCCTAAACCTCTTCTATGCCTATGCGAAAACTATTGGCACTAAAATGAGTTTTATTTTTATAAAAAATATAAAAAAAAAACTCTGAGGAGTAGAACCAGTAAGAATCATCTAATAAAGCGAAGATGGCAAAGTGTTCCTTCCAAACACAATAGAAAAAGAGTTCTAAACGGCTATATAATATCAATCCTCCACTATGGCAGTGAATGCTGGACAATTTCGACACGCATGAAGTGGCGAGTATATATATATATATATATATATATATATATATATATATATATATATATATATATATACACACACATACATATATATATATATATATATATATATATATATATATATGGCATGTCTGATTGAATAAATTACAGACATTTTGTCTGCTAATTCTTAATAAAATCCGTTCATATTCACGAATAAGCTTCCGTGTATTGATGTTAAAGGATGAGAGAAATATGCTATAGCTGTTTAAAGTAATTGAGAAATGAAAATAAATGAAATTTAAAAAGCTATAGCACATTTCTCACATCCTTTAACAGCAATACACGGAAGGTTATTCGTGAGTACGAACGGATTTTATTAAAAATTAGAAGACATAATGTTTTATAATATACTTCGAACCAGATAGCGTAAGGTGAAATTTTAGAGTTACATAATGATGCTTGGAGAATTTGATATTAACAAAACATATTAAAGATAAAAGAGACAAAGGAAGGGATTGTATAATTAAGCTCACGAGCTTTTGTAAATTGATAGAAGAATAGAGAGAGAAGGGGATATTAAGGGGGAAATATGGCTTAGTGCAATAAACAATAGGGAATTGTGTAGAGCTATGGTCGCCTATGTTCTAAAACCAGTAGAAGAAGACTGATCCGGATGAATTCTCAGTCTGCTAACTGAATAAGTTCGTAGAGCGCAAATTCTAATGTTACTGACATTCTATAAATAAAGATATATTTATATGTCTTACCGTCTCCGTTGCTGAAGAGGTATTTTTGAATTTACCTATCATAAATGGTACAAAGTAAAACCGATAAAAATTATAGAATCTGATATTAAATATTCTGAAAAGAAAAAAAAACATTAGAATATAACATTTAATTCTTATTTTAAAGTATATATTGTAAACAAAGTACGCTCAATGTGACCGTGTCAGATATATGACAGTAATTTCTTTTCAGACTAATATTGTTTGGTTGATTGATTTTGACTGACGACATCTCTATGGGTCATTTAATGGCGAATTTTTATATTTATTACGTAAGTTTATGCTTTCGCATACATATATTTTGAACAAAATTTTACACTTACAGAGTAAAGTTATTTTATTTCAAATATATAGTTTGTCGATGATAAAATATAGTATTTACACTATTTATATTATTCGTAAAGTTGTCCTCATCTTTATAGCTATATTCACGGTGTTTCGGCCGTTGTACGCTCCGGGCTTCTTCAGGTGTTTGGAATTTAGCATTCAATCCTTTATTTCGTCCACGGGGTAGATTGTTCTACTTCCACGTGTCCTCAAGCACATGTGGATAAAAGCGTTGGTTGAATCAAACGACTAAAAACAGAGTTGTGAGACCAGTACCTGTCTACAGCTGAGGTGGACAAAACGGACAGAGTTGAGTTAATGGGAGATAACTGATACTAAGACATGCGGAATTACATGTTACGTAGAACTAGAACAATCTACCCCCGTTGCTGAAATAATGGGTTCAGTTTGAAATTCCAATCACCTGAAGAAGCCTGGAACGGCTGAAATGCCATTGAAGATGAGGACGAAACAATTTAAATCGTGTAAATAATTACAATACCTTATCTCAGAAATATAGACATAAAATGTGTTGTGCTTAATTTTCCGATAAAAATATATATTTTATAGTGTTGCATTGATTTTCATTTTGTTGTAGAAATGTATTGTTGCTCATTTTATTATAAAATATGTAGTGTTGATATTTGTTTAGGGGTTTACTATTTGAATATAGATGGTACCCTTGGGACAGAGTGGATCTGAGAACTACAACGTTTAAGATGCGGTTCCACGCTCCTCAAAACCTCCAATTTCTCGATCAGAGCCTTTGCTGCCGGGTTGAGTTTATCGTCATACCCAGGACTAATATTAAGAGAGAATGAATATCAGCTGGGTCATTATTTAATATGTAATGTTTTATATGATAATGTATGCTGAAAAAGCAGAGAGTGCTGGTTTGACCGACGAGAATACCATGGACAGAACATGTAATTAACAAGGAAGTTTGAAGAAACGCAAATAACTTAAACGAAAACGATGCAACCAAACAGAAGTGAACATCTGAAAATTTTGAGAAAATTACTGTATACTGTATATACTCACGTATCCTGCGACTTTTAATGACCTAATTTTGGAGTTAATTTTAAGTGGGTCCTATCATAGACGAGATATAAAATTAGCCTATGTACTGCTGACCCTCGCTACGCCATTGACTACACTATGTATTCATTTACTGTAGTATAAAAATACAGTTGTATTTAAAATAAAAATGATTTTGAGAAAACTTATGTTTTACTTAACTGTATCCAATAATAATACATGCAATATTCACATATTAGTATAGTTTTATAAAATACAAACAATAAATATGCATCTTTTCCATTGTTTACGTTTATAAGATGTTTAACTAATAGAGACGACCGTCTATGTTTTCCAAATCGGCTGATTAAGGTAAACTTCAAAAGGATTCTTTTTTACTTGCTAATCGAAATAATTATTACTTCAACTATTATTTGCATTTTATAATAGGGTAGATAAACATCTATTAAAGTAAAAAAAAAAAAAAAAAGATGCGTAAAATTATGAATAAACTAAAATTCTTCACCGTGTCCGTCTCGTTAAATAAGTCTTTGAATTCATAACGATACTTATAACATTTTCTTTTACTTTTTTAATTATTTACCTAGAAGATGTGATAAAGCGATAAAGGAAAAGACGTTAGTCTATTGTAATTTGGTCTCTCAAAAACGTAACTCACATGATACACGCGATACATGATAAAATCATTTTTATGAGTGAAAATTTGGGGGTCGCATGATACGCGAGATCGCGCGTTACACGAATATATGCACTAATACAAAAAATAACTCTCACAAGACGTACTGGACACAGGTAAAGCAATGTAATACAACGAGTAAATACATTACGAGTTTGAATGAATAGATGGCAGAACAGGAATGAGTTTCAATAGTAGATAGACAAAAGTTACTGAGACTAACAATGAACCGGAATATGTGAAGATCCACGATCGTAGAGCTTTCTCAAAGGACTTCAGATTAAAAAGAAATTATAGCTTTTCTAACCTTCCATGATTAATTAATCTATTCTTATATAAATGTTGATAAACATTCTATGCTGTGACGGCCAACCAGTAAATAGATTATTCTTCATCATCCGAAAACTGGATGTAGAAAATAACTTTGATTATCAGAAAATAATCGCCGTCGCTGCGTTGTAGCCATTCTTTTTATTTCTATATGCCGTATACCTTCCAGTCCCGATCTTAATCCAGATTTTAATATTTCCGTTCATTACATGTTGCATAGCAAGTTTAACTCTCTCATCATGAAATAGCTATCACTGCATCTTTGGATCATTTTTTCTGTTATCAGTGTCCCTTTATATCTTCTTATGCAGCCTGTTCATGAGAACATATCCATTTATTCTTTTCTTTAGCGACTACTCGTTTTATCTGTGTTGCTCATAC
>CAHIKZ030004979.1:2707500-2835000 GCA_903632075.3 Acanthosepion pharaonis | reverse complement strand
CTATAGGTTTCTGTCTGAGATTTGTTCACCAATTACTCTCAAAGTCATCGATGTGCATGGCCTTTTTAACATCTGCCTTGGTCTATATGTGTGTCTTTTTTCTGTTTACACAAGCATAGGTAAGTTTATAATTGTCTGAACACACATATATGTTATTTTCATTTATAGTTTATTTGTGTTTGCGCCTGTACATAAGATCAATTAACCACTTGTAACGCTACCGTCGTTCGTTAAAACTTTTAAGGTGACTAACTTTCTATTTACGTTAGCTGTTCTTGCACATCCCCCTTAGAGGGCTGGTACAACAAACGTTATCGGTAAACAGAGTTCAAGTAGAATCGACGTGACAAGTCGAAGTCAAGTCGGCTGCCTTCATTTTCGCATTAATCTACCCTCGGATATGGGTTAAATAACAATATTGACTGGACTCTATTATCTAAGCTAGTCTAAAGTATGATAGCTTTGAACTAAAATGACTTGGAGTAAGGAGTGGAAAATACCCACTATATTTCCAGGGTACAAACAATTACTGATAATAACGAAAGGGAATATGTGGAGAATATATTTGTTTGAAAATCTCTTTCCGGTAAGCAATCTCTTAGACTCAAAATCTTGTAAGGCAAATTATAATTCACTATGTGAGGAAACTGTAACCGCCATGTTCTTATTCCAATGACATCATTTCCTGCCTTATACAAAAATAAGAGGCGATAATTGCATTGTTTCCTCTAGAAAGCCATGAATGATTTAAACATTAGAGTAATTCCACGAATAGCAATGGCAATATTAACAGTATCCTTATGAAGAAGCATTAATTGACCAAAAATACAATGAAGACTAGTTTTAAAATGTTTCTTTTAAAATATTTTTTATGAAAAAAATTGTTTTGTTATGTCCACTAAAATGCCGCCGTGGGTATAACGATAAACTACATCCGCGTCTTGGGTAAGAAGATAAACTACGTTCAACAGCAAGGCCTCTATTCAGGAGGTTTTGAAGAGCGTGTAACCATCTCTTGTGCTGTTGTTCCCAGGTCCACTCTGACTCGGGGCGGTAGCACCTGTTAAGTTCCCAGCTATGTGTAAATAATTAACACCCAAACTGGGGTCAAAACACTATGAAAATGTAAAAATAGGTTTTAGTACCGGAAATACTTTGTACAAAATTATCACCAGCAATACATTTTTGAAGAAAAATTATTGCTAGCAATACAGTATTACCAGCAATACATTTTTGAAAAAAAATATTACAGCAATACATTTTTTTAAAAAAATACTACCAGCAATACATTTTTGAAGAAACATTACCAGCAATCCATTTTTGAAAAAATACTACCAGCAATAAAAATCTTCTCGACATTAATTAACCTATTGAGGTTGATATGCCGTAAACCAAACCAAACTAAATCAATCCACTAAAATGTTTGGTTTGCTTTTCGTGATGTTTCTTGTTACTGGTCATTTTTGCTGGTGATAAACGTGAATAAAGAAAAAAAGTAAAATACAATATTTCTCGTGTAACAATAGGATTTGGATCCTGCTCTCAATTCTTTTCTCCAATATTCTCGATATCCGTTCCAAATTTTGCAGTGTAGAATCCCTTCTCCTGGAAAGGTAGCCAGATATATTTGCCCTTTGTGAAGCGAATCTGATTTCTTCCATTGCTACCAATGAATTGTTGGTTCCAGGGTATCTTCACCTTTGCCAAAATGATTCTGGCATTTACATGCATGGCCTTGGTGTTTACATCCGTGATAATTTGCCGATGGGCAAAGAATTGTCTCTCGAGGTCGCTGATTACTCTTTAATGTGCTTCCGTCTTTCGCTACTAAAATTTATCAACTATCACTTTTTCCTTTATTGCCCCCACCCCACTCTTCTCAAGATTGCAATATAGAAAAGGCAATTTCTCTCCATCACTCTGCGTACGTCTTTGTCCTCGGTGACTTTAATGCTCACCATGACACGTGGCTGAAGAATTCTAAATGATTTTGGCGATATACAGATTAAAGTTTCCCATTGCTCATTCCCTCACCAAAATCGTGGACTTCCCCATTCGTTTCCCTATCCAACCCGAGCAACATGGTTCTCTGTTGAATCTATTTCTTACCTCTTCTTCTCGCTCTTGTCAAGCTTCACACTAATGCCTTTTGGTAATTCAACCACGCTGTGGTAGATATTGATATGTCCTTCCAAGCATCCATTAAACAGGAAGCGCCATATCGATTAGAACGCTTTCTGGCACAAGCATGCTGATTGGGAGTTATTTTTTCGTGACGCCCCTTGGACTGACATTTTCAACCTCTCAATCTAAAATTGCGTCTTTGAATTTTCTTCTTGGGTCAAAGTAGGCATGGACGATTTCATCCCTTCTCAGAAATACCAGGTGAAACTGCAGTCCTCTCCATGGTTCACAAATGCATACTCGACCACTATACCATATAGGAACCACTAATTCCGGCTATAACGGCGCGACAGACCGCGGCATAACAGGTGCCTATTTCCTGCTACTTGGAACAAATGTAACCGAGTTCTCACATAAGCTATGTCCCTGTATGCTGAGAGAATGAGACCCTGCATGACCTCTAAAACTTTGGCTATCGTAACTACTGGCAGCTCTGTAATAGGGTACTAAATAAGTGCAAGGTCTCTATTTCCCCACTCTTCAATCGATTTGAGGTGTTATCATCCTCTGCTGATAAAGCTGAATCCCTTGCTCGTAAAATTCTCCTCAAACTCTCCTCTTGATTCATCTGGAGTATCCATTCCTGACTTCACTCTTAGAACTGATTCTTTTTGAGTGATATGCATATAACACCTTCCATATTTTCTACTATCATATCTAACCTTGATCGCAACGAAGCAAGTGGACCCGATTTCATCCCTGTAATAGAAATTAAGAAGTGTACTCCTGAATTAGCTCATGTTCTTTCTAAACTGTATAGTAAATGGCTCGCCGAAACCCCCACCTCACCCGCTTTACTGCTTGCTGGATGTCAGCGTCTGTGGATCCAGTTAAGAAATTTGGTGAACAGTCTGATCTATCCAAATATCGGCCTGTTAGTTTACTGCTACTTTTAGGGAAAACCCTAGAGGTTATAGTCAATGCTGAATTTCAGATCAACTGCTGATGTACCAACGATAACTGCGGAAAGAATCTATCGTGCTTTAGGGGAAAAAAAGATGAAACCCGGTTTTTAGCATTCGGCATCTAGAAAGCCTTTGACGGGGTCTGGCATTTAGGTTTTCTCCACAAACAGAAAAGCTACGGTATTTCCGGGCAAGTTTTTGAACTGATCCAGTCGTTTCTATCAAATCATGAAATGAAAGTCGTCCTGAACGGTCTACTGTTCTCTATCGTTTCATACTAAAGCGGGTGTCACCAAGAGCTCTATCCTTCATCAACACTACCAGTAAGGTTTATCAGTCTGGAGAGGTCAAAATGGCAGCTGATGTAGAAAACAACATTAAGACCGTCGTTAACAGAAGAAAAAGATGTCTTCTCAATTTTAACGCCCCCAAAACTGAACTTCTCTTGATTAATCACATGATAGACGCCTCTCTCCCTTCCATCAGCATGACTGATGCTTTCCTGCAAGAAAGGGACTCATCGTGCCATCCCGGGCGAAAGATCTCAGCTGACTAGATCGAAGCCATCGCTAGATCAGTGCCTAAAAAGTCCGTTCACTGTATCGAGTGAGACAATTTTTATCCCTGGAATCTATCTATGCTCAGAACATTTCTGCCATATATGGTCCGGTGCTCCTGCTGTTTTCCTAGGGCTTCTCAATAAGACCTAAAGAAGAATCACCTATATTATTGGTCCTTATCTTGCAGGTCGGCATCAGTCACTTTCCAACTGCCGTAAGGTTGCCTCTCCCTGTCTTTTTTTTTTATAAAACCTTTCATAGTAATTGATCGTGGGTATAACGATAAACTACATCCGCGTCTTAGGTAAGAAGATAAACTACGTTCAACAGCAAGGCCTCTATTCAGGAGGTTTTGAAGAGCGTGTAACCATCTCTTGTGTTGTTGTTCCCAGGTCCACCCTATTCACTGTATGAATTTAAGCGCAATGTTAGTCTGGCAGCGACATATCATCAAGTTACAGTTGAGCTAGCTAGAAGAACTATACTAACCCGACCTTTTCGCTTGTGGAACTCCCTCCCGGCTTCATTTTTTTTACACCAACTTAATTCTTCCAAAATCTAAATGCAATGTCAGTCAGTATCTACTCTCCTCTTGATTGTTCTTTTCTTTCTCTTCGTTACTGATGTTTCTGATACTGATTATGATGTAACCCATTGCGGGCTAGTGGTTGTATGCCTTTCCTGGGGGGGGGGTGATACCGACTAAAAAACTAAAAAAAAAAAAAAAATTGGACGTTTATATATTGTTCTACCCGGAACCAATGCTGATTTAATTCTACTTAGAACGTTTCGGCCATTATATTTCCTGGAATTCTTTATGTTTGTGTATTTTTACTTGCTTCTTGTAGTCTGGTAATAATATCAGTCATATGCTTTGTTTCAATGGAAAAATCGAACAAGTGACACAACGGTGAATACAACAGCTGAGTATGTATTAAGAGTAAATACTCCCTAACAACTGAAATATGTGTAAAACGAACATATCGTGCATTGAATACATATCTCGGTTGAATATTCCTCGGAGTTTATTGGGTACGAGGAGATAAACCTGAAGAAAACCAGAATCGTATACCAACAGAAACATGTATAAAAAAAGAAATCACAAAAATAAAAAAAAATCTGATTTGAATAACACAGCTTATATCATTGATAATTATTCACCCTAAAAAAAATAGTTACGGTAGGCTGGGATAACTAAGTAACCATTTCCGTCAATGCACTTAAGAATGTACTAATATATTTGTTAAGTTTCAAACCAGAAATTACCGTACTAGGGATGAACAGATATTATAGCGCTATGCTTAGTCAATTATTGTACGTACGGCTGTGAAACCTTTCCTAACCTTAGGGTTTGCTGCACAAATTTCACGGCGAACATGTTCTTGCTTGTAAATGGCTTATTTCTGATGTTCGGGTAAGTGTGTCGCCCTCATGTAATTGTATGTGCTCATCTTCAAGAACATCTATTTCTGAGACATTGTTCCTTTTGGCAGGAAGCCAGTAATGAGGGAGTGACTGAATCTAACACTGAATATGCGAGACATTCTCACGCGATTCCATACACAAGAACAACACCCGATTTCCAAGCATAATTATGTGGCAACACCCCCCTCCACATACACACACACACACACACACACACACACACATATATATATATATATATATATATATATATATATATATATATACCAAAGTATATAATTGGTATACACGGAATGAATTCCAACAACCAACAATTACTATTCTTAAAAGAGTGCTCAATACAAAGTAGAGCAGATATAATTATTTTTATAAAAAAATTATAACATAAGTATGTTATAAAATCACTACAAAAATAGCCATTTTGTTTCAACACACTCTGTGTCTTATCAACTGAAAACCTTATCAGAAGAATGAGATGGAAAACTTACTATTACTTGATAAGACACAGAGTGTGTTGAAACAAAATGGCTATTTTTGTAGTGATTTTATAACATACTTACGTTATAATTTTTTTATAAAAATAATTATATATATATATATATATATATATATATATACATGCACACACGTTGAGTTGTATGTCTGTGTAAATGTATGAATGCAGTGTTCGACGAGTGGTATATATATGTTTCTACTCAGCGATATATATATATATATATATATATATATATATATATGTTTAACGTTGTTATTTATGTCTTTAATAAATATATATATATATATATATATATATATATATATATATATATATATATATATATATTATATATATTAAGCAAAAAAACATAGAAGATTATTCAATCTGTTGCGTTACCGGTTAACATCAGCCCCTTTGGTATTTTTTTTTTTTTTTTTTTTTTTGCTGTAAAAAACTACATATGCTCTGTTATAATAAATATATTGAGCTCTCTGTGGATCAATTTTAATAAATAATATTACTAGGATCCACACGGATTATATACCAAAGGAACGATTACCTGTAATACATACACACACACACACACACACACACACACACACACATATATATATATATATATATATATATATATATATATATATAGTACAGGTAATCGATATATATATATATATATATATATATATATATATATATATATACTTATTTTATGTGTTCGAGCGAGAATAGCTGAATACACACACACACCTATATATATATATATATATATGTGTGTGTGTGTGTGTGTGTGTGTGTGTGTGCGTGCGTGTTTGTGCGTACATGTTTCTCTCATTCTAGTTTATTTTAATCGCCAGAAAATGCTCTTAAGCCTATGTTGGCATAAATTTCTGAATGCACATGTTTATATGTTAAATACATCTTGCGCATTTTCAGCTTATAATGACTGTATTGTTAGGAATGCTTACTGTTAAATCACACTGTAAAATCCTTTCTCGTTTGATCACCGAAATTAATCAGTGTCGATCTGGCTCATTATTTTGATTGGGGATTCAATGAGAAGATCAGCTTAGCCATTTCAGCCCGAAAACATTCCTTTCTATGGAAAGCATAACAATATTGTTGATAGTTGTGTCACCACATTTCCTCAATAGTGACTAGAGGAATACAGGAGAAGTAGTAGAAATAATTACATATTTGCTTCCAGGTTTTATTATATAACTCGAGTTTGTTAAACTTTTTGTGGTAATCATTTCACCTCGAGAAAATTGGCAATATCATTAATACGCACGGAGTGAAAATGGAAGATAATGAGAATATTGAGAATAGGGAGGCCTAAGGAACGAACAAATACAAAGAACAGTGTTCAAGCAGACAGTCGAAGGCGATTGAGTTTGCACTGAAATTTTAAGTTTATAGTTATCAGGGAAGCAAGAAAACAGAAGGGAGTTCCGCATGTGATAAGTGCGAGAGAAAGAACTATTAGTGTTGAAGTGGCAGCTGCATTCAACTGTTTCAATAATAAATCTGCCAATCTAGTAGCATGGTTAAATTTATGTGGTCTGGGCGTCAGGGGTAAAAGCCCGTCAGAGGATTTGGCAGGAAAATGTTTTATAGAAAAGACATGTTACGTCGGTGAGAATGTGGCTGAAGTTGAGATATTACAGGACATATTACAGTGCCGGTCCTGCTTTTGATTTTGTCAAGAAGCTTGAGATGTACAAGACGATATGGCAACATATGAGTCTTATTTTACATAAACATATACATAGTTACATACATATTTATATGCGTTTTTCCTTTTTGCTTCAAATGAATATACGCACAGATCATATGACTGATATGACCTCCAAATAAAAACGCTCTCCTTAAACGTGGTAAAGGATAAATAAACTGTAACAAAGTTGAATAGATATCAAAGAACAGCGCAAATAGAAATTGAAAACACACCTTAGATGAGAACAATAAGAAAATTGCCTTTTATAATAACATAGAATTGAATAAAAATGTTAAAAGGCAATAAGCAGGTGGCTTAAACCAGCAAGAAAAACTCCATTCTGAGAATGTAAGCATATAGAAAAGAAGAATATTAAAAACATGAAAGCACTTAGACTACTATAAGCAACACGTAAATTGGGTTCATAGTTACATGGAATTTAACTTCCCAGCATTAATTGCTAGTGATTATGTAGAGGGATATTGAATATCTGTCTAAATTTCTGAGAATAGGTATTGTATTTATTTACACTATTTACATTGTTCGCACTGTTGTTCTCATATTTGTTGCCATATCCACGACGTTTCGGTCGTTGTACACTTTGCCATTATTCAAGTGATTGGAATTTCGAACTGAATCCTTCATTTTGTCCACCAGAGTAGATTGTTCTAGTTCCACGTTCCATCTCTCTTCCGGATTTCTCATTATCTACCTCATCTCTTTGAATTTTTGTTCACCCCTGCGCTATTGAACTCCAAACACTTTGGGTCAAGGCAATCGATTCAACCAACGCGTTTATCCACTGGGCCATGTGACCTTGAGTACATTAGTGTATGCATTTTTGGACTACATTTTTTTTTATTATTATTATTGTTTTTCTTTAGCGCTCCGTGTTCCCATATTGTATTCATTTCAATGCTTGGCCAGCTTAGGAGATTTTTGCGCTGATTCCTTAAGCGTTTTCCGGTGATATTCTCTGTCTATTATCCCAGTCTCATCACACGGAGTGAGGGGTGATCTCCCTTTTCCCTCCATATAAGGTCAGCTACACCTGATTTTTCTATCACCCTTCGTGTTATGCATTACAGTGTTCATGTAGTCTTATCTTAAGGGGGCTTCCTATTTCTATATATTTCTTACCACAGCTGCATGAGATAGCATACACACAGTCGTTAATCGTGTTCTCCTCTATGGGGGTGCTTAATCGGAAGAAGTGTTTGCATCATGATTATGACAACGAAGATGTCTTTAACAGTCCAAACAATGTAAATAGTGAGGATATTGGCTAGTCATGAAAACTGGTCTCGAGTTTGATGGAAACTATTTTTTCTAATCAGCGCACCTGAAGCAGGGTGTTTTAAAATGCAAGGGGTTACTATGTGTCGGATAAACAGAGAAGACAAAATTGAGAAGAGAGGGTAATAAAACAAAAGGTTTCAATGAAACAGAAGATGAAGATCGATGTTTCATTTAAATTCATAGTTGACAGGAAAACAAGAAGCCCGTAGGTAGTTCCGCGAGGGCAAAAGAAACTGTCAGCATAAAACATACGGTTAATAGGCCATTTCTTTTTTTTTAATAATTTCACCCAAAACAAGACGATAATACCACTAGAACGCAGGAGGTTACAGGGAGATAAAGAGAATGAGAAGACGTTAACGAGGTGAAGTGAGGAAAACCTCAATAAAGGAACAGTATTCAGGAAGACAGACGATGGCGATTGACGCTGCCTTTGAATTTTTGAGGATTGTAGGGGTAAGGAATCAAGATTTCAAAAGGGAGATCCTTAGACGATGATTGCAAGAAAGACACTATTATAATAGAGGTTACGGTTACATCTAGTTAGTTCAACATCATAACGCTGGGACCTAGTTGCCAATCTAGAAGCCCGATTAACTTCATGTTGTCGATACACTAAAGAGTACAGCACCTCGCAAATATTACATGAAAATATTTCTAAGAAAATATAGAAGGAAACAACGTCACGTAAGTGAGAAAGTGACTAAACTCGAGCTGCCATCTTAGGACTGGTTTCATTACAGGCCCTTATTTATATTATTTATATTCAAGCTATTGACCTCATCTTTGTTTTCCTATCACAACGTTTCGAACGTTGTGATACGAAAACAAAGATGAGCCTTTTTCAGGTGTATATCGATATACAATGGATTCTAATGCTTCCTCATTTGCAGGGAGAAATACATGAAATTCAAGGAGATCACTAGAAAGCAATAAAACAAACGTCTGCAAATAATACTAATGCTTATAAAAGTTAATAAAATTTATGAATGGAAGATTAATAAGGGGATAGAATATCACGGATCCCATATAGTTATTGATTATTATAAAGTGTCATTTCAGAACGTGCGCTATCACGGCTTTCTACAACATCTTATACGTTGTATATCTAAGCGATATTTGTCCACTTACTATAATTTCTAATCCATGTTCTAACATCTAAAAGTTATATTTCTTGATTATTCCCGAAAACTTCTTTCCAACTTCATTCCCAACTCATCAATCTACTGTATCTATAATATCTACATCTATATCTAGTAACTTCCTTATCGTATCCAAAACCTAAACACAATAATATTTTTTAAGGATTTTTTGATTTCGACATTATTTCTTACTATATTATAAAATTATTTTTACAGGGTATACCTGTTTGAGGTAATATCCCTGTTTTTTTTTTTTTTTGTTTTTTTTTTTTTTTTTTGCTTAACACACTTCAGATGATAATAGCCGCCATAGAATTCTCTCCCTCCCTACTCTAAGCCTATTTTGTCACTTTGAGATGGTTACTATAAATAAACACTTGCCAACTGTTGTTTACGGTATTTTAAGTTTGAAATCACCTAGTACTGCTTTGGAACAAGGTCAAACTTCCAACATCATTTTGGATTCTAAACACGAGGAAACACGTCACTTTTTGACGAAATGAAAGCCTTCTAAGCGTTTTTGCTTCTTATTGCATCCCAGAACTCCACACGGAGTAATAAAAGTTAAAGTACGTTAAATTATTGATATATTTTTAATGTGTTTGTTTTTATTTCGCGTTTCACATATTGTTTTTTGTTTTCCACCGTCAAAACATGCATGCAAAACGTAATACATTACATCAAAATATTAGTCATTCATTCTTTTATTCGTGTTCAAAAATTAAACTCTATACGCACATCACAAAGAAAGTTATAAATTTTTAAAACAGTACGTGTTCATGTTTTTGCACCCTCAAAAATATGAAGTGGCAGGGGAGACAACTGTAGAAAGAAATTGGCGTGATAAAGTTTAAACAGTGAAATTAATAACAGCCGGTCGAAATCGAAAATGTCTACTGAAGAAAAATCGTGCCTCCAGACAGGAATCAAACCTGTATGCGGATTTCTCCCAAGAAACTACTGCTGTAAAGAAAACCTAGTCGTTACCAATTCTTTAAAAAAACACATTGTATTTCCTTATTTAAGTAACGCACATCTTTTGATGTCTCAGTTGGTCATTTTGCTTCATGAAATCTAAATCTCTTTGACGCTTTCTATGAATTTGTAATTTTCAACATGACATATGACACAGTAAATAATATCTTGGTCTCTTGGTGATGTTTCATTCAATGTAAACATGGAACAAGGGATTCAACGTATTTGAAACACGTATATTTACAGTTGAAATGTAGCTTTCATAAACAAAAATAAGGTAATAGATACAAGCTGGAACCACCAGTTTTTTATCGACGTATGACAGTCAAGCAACCGACAGTCAGTCACCTGCATATATGATTGTATTATAGTAGTGAAGATCTTGTGCAGAACCAACTCCTCTTGAAGAGCCGAATACAGAGACCTGGTGCACTACGTGCCACAAGGTTCCTAAAACGAACCTTTTTGTAGGTTTTGAATTCAGAGACAAGTTGCCATCCAAGGCTATAGAATCCAGTCTGTCCTCCTATTTACCCATAGCTGGGGGAGAAGAAGAGGATAAATACCTTTCCCAAAGGTATTAGCTCGGAAGTGAATGTAATGGATTCGACAGGAATTCAAACTCGGCTCTCCGATTCCGCTATTATTCCATCATGACTCCTCCTCCACTTTCTCTCTCTCTCTATCTGTCTGTCTGTCTGTCTTTCTCTCATATATATATATATATATATATATATATATATATATATAATTAATTTTCACCGACATAGAGGTCGATAGCTAGCCCTCTGATAGGAATCTATATATATATATATATATATATATATATATATATATATATATATATATATATATAGAGAGAGAGAGAGAGAGAGAGAGAGAGAGAGGAGGCAGATGGAGTAATGGATAGTCCGATTCCTATCAGAGGGCTACCTATCGACCTCTAGGTTGGTGGAAATCAATTATATTGTTTATATATATATATATATATATATATATATATAAAAGAGAGACAGATGGAGGGGGAGAGATCACAGTTGAGTAGAAACCATGATTTTTATAACAATTTAATTAATGTCTGCCGACCTAGAGGTCGAAAGCTAGCCTTCCGATAGGAATCGGACTAGCGATCTATGTATGTTCTGGGTATCTTCCATCACACTAAGCGTGCTCTCGCAATTACGCTGCTAGCACGACTTACAGGGGAAAACAAGGAAAATCACCATCTTTAACAAAATTGTAATCACTGTGTTTTCTAAAGATTTCTTCCATTTTACGCTACTTTCACATTAAAAGAAAAACAATAAAATTCACTGTATTCTTCCAAACATTTTTGTACAGCCGGCCAGACAAACTGTTTAGTATGAGGGAGGACATATGTTGTCTATAGGCAATATGGAAACCCTGATTCTTTCATGACCTGAAATGTTTATTATCTCATATTTCCATCTGACAATGATCATTTACATGCAGTAAAATGACTGAAAATGATATTTTCCTTGTTCGTCTCTGTTTGAAGGCCACATTCAAAGTAAAGCCTTGCTTTGGGTAGATTTTCATGTTAAATATTTCCATGTTCCTGCAATACGTAATAAAGTTTTCCTTTTCAATCTTAGTAAATAAAGAAAAAAATTCTCCAGTAGAGTTTAGAACAGCATGTTGTGATCTCTGTTGGATATAGTCATGATTGATTTCAATTGCTATTCTCATGACAATTCAAGTATTCATTGTGAGTTACTCTCTTGTCACAAACTGACATTTTGCTCTGTCGAGCAAGTAGAAAACGACTCGTATTTAAATAATGACGAGTGTAATTTCTCTAAGTTCATGGGATACCAATTATCATGCTAAATTTCTTCTGTGGCTTGTAAACGAGCTGCTTTAGCTAACTGCACTTGGAACAAAGAGAGGAACAAGAAAAATGGAAACCAATAGGACACTTATACTTAGAACCAGAGAGAAAGAATTGGAATTTCTAGGGTACTTAATGAGGGAAAAGAGCTTCGAGAACTTCACGCTCACAGGATATATTGAAAGGAAAATGGACAGAGGAAAGAAGCGCATGACCTGCCTAACGAGCTTGTGTAATTGCTTTGCAGAACAAGGACTAGGAGTGATATCAAAAAGAAAAACCTTGCTCAGATTTGAAAAAGACTTGGCGTTATCGAAAATCCCCCATTACGTGAAGAGACATGGAACGTAGAAGAATATATATATATATATATATATATATATATATATATAAAAAAAAAAATAAATAAATAAAAAAAAATGTAAAAAAAAATACAACTGGAGTCTTTAAGATATGTCTTGCATTTAGTGATTTACTAAGCGCTGCCTAGATGTGGCACAAGGCCGAGGTATGGAGCACCCAGTGAGGATCGAATTCATTACTCAATCGTAATTGTCCTAGCGAGATAACCTTGCTAACCATTACACCACGCCGAGGTTTCCCCGATTTTCCAAGCGTAGCTCAGATGTTGCACAAGGCCGAAAGTAAGGGGCACCCAGTGAGGATCGAACTCACTACTCAGTTGCAATCGTTCTAGCGAGATACGCTTGCTAACCATTACACCACCTCGAGTCTTAGATTTAACCGGATTTCGAGAATGCTTTCTCTTTTATGCAAAAATTTAGATCAGATTGCTATTCGTTTAAACTGCAATCTGATTTGTAGTTTATGATCACGTGACCAGCCATAGCAAGGTTTGTGCCGAACATCGTTAATCATAAAGTTTTCTTGTCTAAAATTAGAAGTGCATGGTTCAGTGTGATGAAAACAAATTATTAAATATTTCAAGTGTCAAGGATTACATTCTATTAGGCCTTAGAGGCAATGCCAAAGAGTTAAATATACAAGTAGCCAGGTGCACAACCTTACAGACCTATCGGCTTACGGATGTATTACGTAGAAATACCGGTCATCGTAGGATCAACCGAAGAAAGCAACGTTGAGGCTGGACAGTACCGAGACGGGTGTTCGCTAGAAAATAACAGGTGCCGTAAGCTTGCATGTGGGTGCGGTGTGACGGATAACGGCTCAGAATAAGAAATAGGCGAGTCGGATTGCCGTCGGGTTAATTATATTCAATTACACGCAAATATCCAGGAGAAAGCTATGAATGGACATTTTCCCCTTTATCTATGGGTTAATTAGTATGTATTCTATAATTAAATCACTGAGTCAATCAATCAAGTGATCTTATATTGTTATCTATCTATCTATCTATCTATCTCTCTCTCTCTCTATATATATATATATACTAATAATACATATATATATATATATATATATATATATATATATACTAATAATAAATATATATTTATTTATCGATGTTTATTACAACTTTGAGTATCATGTACGCGACATTCGTCAGGCAACAAACGATTGTTCCAAATGATCAACGACAAATATATATTATTAGTAAAATATTTACATCTGTTATATTATATTGAGTACTGTGTTATTACCACCTGTATCCAATTTTAACCTATATATATATATATATATATATATATATATATATATATATATATATATATATATGCTATTGTTAATGAAGGAGTGTTTGATGTAATATAACAGAGCTCTTAATTGTACATTAAAAATTATACATATTATCCCTCACCTGTTCCACGATTGGAATTTAATTCACAAGGCAATCTTCAGGTCCTGAGTGTAGAATGACATGACAGTTTAGTAATTTCTTAGTACTTCCAATATGAATATTTCCAACAGTCGGATTCTCTATTTTAAAAATAATACTTAGATAAACAAGACTTCTTCAACTCTCTCTCTCTCTTAGACAGCTTTGTAATTCTTTTTTTAGAATTCTATATCCGTTATTTTTTCTAATATATTTTTTTTCTATTTTCATGTTTTGCTCCCAGTTGGTGTGTCTACTATTTACCCATAGTTGGAACCCTGACCCTGGGTTGTGCTGGACCTGAGAAAAACCGAAATAAAGAGGTGTTTTCTCTCGAACAGATGCCTTGTTGTTTATTATAATTCACATATTGAATATATATTATTCAAAATAATAACTTTCCATTGGGATTATCCATAACTCTTAAGGTCAATCGTGTTTTTCTTTTACATGGGTATTTTCTTCTTCTGTCTAATTTGTATAAATTCTGGTAGCTGGGTAGAATTCATGTTGTTTTACACCAAGATTGATTGCCAACCACAGCATTACAGGCCAGTCTGTTCTGCATCTTAATCCTAAGCTGAAGAGAAAAATATGGATTGTTTTTTGTTTTTTTTTTGCAAGTATATTTGAACGGAAATGAATATAACGAACCCAACCGGAATTCGAACTGAGCTAACTGATCTCTCATTCTCAACAGCTATTACATTAATTGACCACTCTTTATATTGCTATTTGTTCCTATACGCAATTTCTCTGCTAGCTGTGCCTTTAACATCTACCGCTATAAAATTCACCATTTTGCCATATTCTTCCAGGTTGAATTATATCTGCTGATAATTCTATTTGGTTTTCTCCTCCTCATGCTTCTACTTCTTCTGATCTTCAATAGTGTAGAACGTATTATATATTTCTTACCATTTTCTGTTTCTCTTTACAGCTATACCACCCATCCTTTACCAAGAAATACAATTACTTTTCTTTAAATTTACATCCAATTTCCCTGCCTTTGATTATATCCTCCTCATCCTTCTCCAAATTCCTTCTTAAAACTGATTATCTGTTTTATTCTCCTGACACAGAATTGTTTCTTTTCTATCAGATGTTTAGCTCTTCGCCGTTTTCTTATTCCACCTACTTAATCCTGGCTGACAAACTTTCAATAAAGCCCCGAGCATCTGTTGCCTATTGACTTACAAGTCATCTTTCTTTGGCCTACTTAACCCTAAGGCTTCATAGACAACATCAATCATTTTCTCCTGACGCAGAACATAACGAACGCTCCTTCTATTAACGTACGGGCGCATATCTCCGTACTGATAACTCCTTTTATGTCGTGCCGTGCAGCAAACTGTTTAACTCTGCTAGATTCTCTAAACAGCTAAGCCGATATTGTCTTCGATTTATAAAACATATGACATCTTGAAAGAAAATATATTCATTACATTTATCGATATTGATGTCATCTTATCGATGGTATGATGTCTGTTATGGCCACTTTAAGAAGAATCGAGGGATTTTATAGACTAAGCTTCAAGGAATGTAATTCCCAAGCACAAATATCTGTGATAACCCATTGATGAAAAATGATGCAACATAATAATAATAATAATAATTATTATTATTATTATTATTATTATTATTATTATTATTATAACAACAACAACAATAATAATAATAATAATAATAATAATAATAATAATAATAATAATATGGAACAAGCAAAAAACTAATATACCTACAGGAACTAGCAAAAAATGAATCTAGTCACAAACATAACATGGTAGCGACATAGGTGCACTGAAATATATGCAGTAAGCACAAAATCGAAACCTTTGAGAAATGGTATGAGCACCAACCAGACACATTTACCCAAAATAAATATGCCATTATCCTCTGGAACATGCCAATTCAAACTGACAGAGACATAAAAGCCAACAGACCTGATATTATCATAAAAGACAAGAAATTCAGGAAGTGTATGCTTATTGACATGGCAGTACCATCTGGGAGAAACACCTCCATAAGAAATTATCGAAAAATTGTTCAAATACACGGACCTGGAGATCGAGATTAACAGGATGTGGGGAATGAAGACTGAAACGTTACCAATAATAATTGAAGATCTAAGTCTCGTGAGAAAAGGAATGGACAGTTTACTAAAATGTCCCAGGTAACATCAACATACAAGTTGCCCAGATCTTCCTATTACAAACATCCCATATACTAGGCAAAGTGCTATCAATTATATGACAATTCTCCTATAGGCCATAAAGACTATAATTTGGACCCGGTTCTACAGGATCAAAGCAGGATATATAAAATACACAGATAATAATAATAATAATAATAATAATAATAATAATAATAATAATAATAATAATAATGACCTGTAGCTATTTTATGGAACTTTACAATACAAACAGACAGAAGAATCCAAGCTAATAGCCCAAACATCGTGATAAAAACAACAGGAACAGAATGGGTTTTCTTATTAATATGGAATTCCTTGAAAATTGTGATGTATCGTTGAAGATCTTCAAAAACCTATCAAATACAAGGATCTTGAAGTGGAAAAGTAAAAAATGTAGCACATGAGACATCGAAAATTCCAGTTGTAATTAGAGCCCTCGGATTGACTGGCAAAATTCCGAGAGACTCATTGAAGGGATTCCTGGTTGCTCTAACATCAACAGCAATAATAATAATAGCAAAAATACAGAGGTAACAAGACCCGGCAAGGCAAATTGGAGAAAAGCACCAAGTATCAACTCAAGTTTCCCTTTTTTTTACGTTTGGCAAACTCAGGATTATTTCCAAAGTTTTTTTTTTTTTTTTCTGCTGCACAAGATGCCTTGAGCTTTACTGGTAGAGTTAAGAGTGCGCAACGAGCAATGCTCTATGAAACAGCCCAGGGAATTGTTTCGCTAATTTTCGGGTAGAATACAAGATATGACAAAAATTTCCTGGGTGAAACCTCCAAGAATCGAAGAGGATCAAGACTGTTTTCCATCCCGAGGCTAATATGCTGATGAGGTGGGGGGGGGTCCGATGTCTATGCTGATGATATATGTGTTAATAGTTGGGATGAGAATGATCTTGCACATAAAATTAGCATCCTTTATCAAGTCTTCCAAAAAATACAAAGCAAACGTTTCCAAAACAGAAACTAAGATATAGAATTAGGATGACAGCAGTGTTGACACCGACCCTGAATCAATCGTAAAAATACAGGATGTGTAAAAAAGTAAACTCTTCGCATACGTCTGAATTTTGGATCAGCTATAAAAAAAACGCATTTGCAGGCGGAATTTAAATAAAAAAAATGCACCAATAATTTACCCTGCGTCCAAAACAGTAGTACCATGTATCAAAAGTATGGCTCAATAGGAATTAGTGTACGCACAGTGCTTAGCTCTGAGACTACTGAATGTGAACAAACATGATATCAATAAAAACATCACTTAGGAAAAAGAAATGTAAAAAATTCATGTAATTTCGCAACATTCTGCTGCTTGTTTTTGTAGGAATACCAGATTTTAAAAGAATGTTTGCTTTGACTGTTTTATTACTGCCTGCTTTGTGTGTGTGCTTTTGTTGATATACAGATATTGAAATTTGTTTTTTTGCGTGTATAGTATGGGACTTCATTTCCCAACAAGTACCATATTTCTTTCCTTGTTTTGACTATTACCATATGTACCAGTATTCAGAGATACTAGTTGTTTTCTTTGTACCTATTATGAATTTGCTGTATATGAGATACTAGTTGTTTTCTTTGTACCTATAATGAATTTGCTATATATATGATATACTAATTGTTTTCTTTGTACCTATTATGAATTTGCTGTATATGAGATACTAGTTGTTTTCTTTGTACCTATAATGAATTTGCTATATATATGATATACTAATTGTTTTCTTTGTACCTATTATGAATTTGCTGTATATGAGATACTAGTTGTTTTCTTTGTACCTATTATGAATTTGCTGTATATGAGATACTAGATGTTTTCTTTGCACCTATTATGAATTTGCTGCATTTGCAGATACTAGTTGTTTTCTTTGTACCTATAATGAATTTGCTGTATGTGCAGATGTTTCTCACTAAAAATCAACTAAAATAATTTTCAATAAATGCATGATGAAACGTATTAAATTCTTTTTCAAAAGATCTTCATGGTAATTAAATGTTACCTCACTTCTAGTAAAAATAAGTACCAGTAGTATAATTTGTGCTATATTGTTAGTGTGTGTGTGTTTTTTTTTGTTTTGTTTTTTTTTCATGGTTAGCGAGAACATAAGGTTAAGGTTATAATATTGCATGTTTTGATTGTGATGTGTGCATTTGTTTATCCTAAATAATCCTTGTAAACATCTAGGTGCATCCAATGCATTGCTTCCTCTAATAATCCGCTAAATACGGTAAATATAAGAGAAAAATAAATTGAACATTGAACAGGCAGGTAGTTTCACCTTACACTACAAATTCGATGAAACCAAACATCAAC
Source organism: Acanthosepion pharaonis (assembly GCA_903632075.3). Classification (NCBI taxonomy): domain Eukaryota; kingdom Metazoa; phylum Mollusca; class Cephalopoda; order Sepiida; family Sepiidae; genus Acanthosepion; species Acanthosepion pharaonis. The sequence continues at coordinate 2,816,157 of CAHIKZ030004979.1, read as the reverse complement.
CTTAAAACTCGAGTAATGTTTTGAATAACCTTGTCAGTCTAGATTTCTATATGGGTATCATGCATGGGGACAAACCCGTTTAGAAATGCCTAAACTGATAAATCTATACAACCGCTTCATAAAATAAGTGTTGAGAAATGTTTTCAGTGAGTAGAGCTTGAGGCTCTTAGAAAAGATCATCTTTCTTTAAACATTGCGGATTGGCGTTAGAGAATCACAAAGTTCTGTACCAAATAACAGAAACCACATCACTTGAGGACTTCCAACAGCAGTAAAACTAAAATGGATAGCACATGTAACTCGAATAGAAAATCCAGATATTAACATTCCACATCACTTCAAATAGAAGGTTCGGAAGGAAACCAATCTATATTGGATATAGCGGTAAATTATACTGAACTCGAGAAACCTGTTTTCCTCAATAATGGATTTTAAGAAAGTTTTTAAAATTTTCAAATACAGTATTTGCTGCTCGGTCAATAAATGCTATGGTATGGAAAAAGTTAATATAATCATTATTATTACCATGATAGAATGACTTTAATTACTGACGTGCAACTACCCTTAGGAAAAGTATCAATCCATCTGCTCCACCAGCTATGGGTTAAATATAAGACTTCACCCGTCTCAAAAAATACTTACAATCAAAATATGTTTCGACTTTAAATAACCTAAAACATATCACACACTGAATTAACCATACAAAATATGTGTAAATAGGCGATCAGGTGAATGAAATGTATACAGTCACCTTATAAAGTTAATGTTAAAATATTTTCGCGTTTCCATGCGGAAAGAGTTGGTGCGATAAAATCGGTTGCTTGCTTGATGAAGAGAAGAGGTTATCCGTTTTAAGTACATTTATTTTCTCTCCGACGAATCTTTCCAATAAGGCATCGATAATTTCGTATAATTCAATAAAACCACAACTAAAGGATTATTTCAGGCCAGAGGAGTTATATATTAGATTTTATTGGTGTATTAGAAAAAGAAAATTACCTTAAAATTGTACAGTGATTAATAGTTTTGTAACATTTTTACCCTTGCTACAAGGACCAATCGCTTATCAAATAGTCTTATGATTATTGATACCGGGACCGATGAATTTTGTATATATATATATATTTTATTACAATCTGTTTTCTGACTTTTTAATATTGATATTATATTAATATCTGTATAATATCCATATTATACGAATACTTTAATTAATGCTTTCTGAATTTCTGAGATAAAGAATTAACATTATTTACAATTTACAAATGACTATCGTAGAGATTTTGAAAAAATTGAAAATTATCGTATTATCTAAAGAGCTTTTCGTTCATTTATACTCGGAATAACGTCCTCGTCTTTGTTGTTATTATCACAATACATTCGGTCGTAATTTCCAGGGAGTTTTGAATTGAACGTTTTATTTAATCTCCGGAAGATAGATTGTTCATATTTCACTGTACATATCTAAGCGTATCTCGTCTTGTTCTTTTTAGTACAGCTCAGTAATTGGTCGCCATGTCTTTAAAGCTTTAATTCACTAGGCTATATTGCGTGGTCTAAGTTGAAATTAGTCTAATATATTAATTCGGTGATATAGAAATTGTGAGATCAATCCGTGGTTCAGGTATTACAGTCTTAGACAACGCGGAAGCAGGGCAGGCAATAATTGAACAAGATTAAATATCTCTGGTTATGGACATCAGAACGAGATAAATATTGCCGAAGTAGATTTAATAAAATGTTCAGTTTGAAATTTCCAGAAGTTTGTCCGGCTCGACAGACACTTGAAGAAGGGCCGATTGATATATCTATCGAAACGTTGTGATAGTAACAAAAATATGAATAATTTCCTAACTTTTTTCTGTGAAATTCCATGTTGCATTATATATAAGATATTTCTACTCTGTATTTTACCAATGTTCTCTCTCGAATACACCGTGGTCACTGTTTCTCTTTGTTTATGATGTCTCTAGAAGAAACATACAGAAGAAACAAATTTTCAGAAATTGTAGCTAAGTTCTAAACAGGCATTCGACAATCGAATTTCGACTATCTCCTAGGGATTACATTTATCATTCATTTTTTTTTTATCTTCTGCCTTTTCAGTGTAATTAGTCTTTGAAAACTAATCGCAGGATGCTGCGTAAACTTATAGAAAACTATTGATGTGTATAATGCATCGTATTTGAAAACCTCAAACGCAATATCTTACATGGAATAATGGCTACATGATAGAGTACTTTGCTTTTAAACGGAAAGCTGACTCCTAAATTCAGAAACCATGAGAAGAGCCTTTATCGTAAAGCTATAAAGAGGAAATGAATGCTGCTAGAGGAGGCATGTAAGCCTTTGATCAGAAAATCTGGTTCGGTTGTTACACTGACAGGATATAGCATTGCATATATATTAGAATAATCTCTGAAATGAAATCTTAAATACTCGTACATAATGTTAAAGCGAACGTTCATTTCTAATCTTATGTAATGTCGTTACGATCAAAATCAAATTGTTAAAAGATGATGTAAAAGCGTCTATATAGAATATTCATAAAAACGGTCTGAAATTTATGTTTGAGAAAGGATTAGTGAAATCTGACTGCCAACCTCTACACTGGAATATGGAGCAACTATTTGAAATGACTAAGCTTATCTCAATAAATGAAACCGCCGGATATTTCACGTTATAAAAATCTCCAATGCTATAATAAGAGACATATTCAAGAAAAAAGGATGTGAATTTGAAAAATGAAAATTACCAAATTAAATGAAACTACTGCTTTGAATAGAACTCGATCGTGTAAATAAGATACTGCCTCCAAATTCGAAACGACAGAGCGCTTAAGTATCTGAAACCTACAATGTGGAAAGACAATCTGGCGAGTATAAGAGACATATTTAAGAAAGAGAATGCGAGTTTGAAAAATAAAAACTACCAAATTAAATGAAAATACAAGAAAAAAAAAGTAAAAGACAAAGAAAATTAGAAAGAGCTTACCGGTTTTTGTTCCTCTTTGAATTAGAGTTCGTTCGTGTAATTAACATACAGCATCCAAATTCGAAACGAAAGAGAGCTTAAGTATCTGGAACCTACAATGTGGAAAGACAATCCGGCGAGCAGAAAAGTATCATTACATATTAAACGAAGGTTGAAGCATCGAGTAAACTACGTAACTCTTTTAATGGAACGGATGCAAAAAAAAAGAGCAAATAGGGAAAGTAAAGTATCTGCCGGATATTTCCCATGTTATAATAATCACCACTGCTATAAAAAGAAAATTATTAAAAAAAAAGGGAATAGATATTATTTACATTGTTCGGATAGTTATCCTCATATTTACTGTTATGTTCACGGCGTTTCGGCCGTTGTACGCTCCGGCCTTCCTCATGTGATTGGAATTTCGAACTGAACCCTTTATTTTCGTCGAATCACACGCAGAACGCCGAATCGTACAACGGACGAAGCGTCATGAACATTATAATGAAGATGAGGAGACCAGTCCGAACAATGTAAATAATGTAAATAATTACAATACCCCATCTTAGAAATATAAACAGATATTGAGGGAATAGGGACTTGAAGAAGAAACACATTGAAACTAAATAAAAATGCTAAAAACAAAAAGGAAAATAGAAAGAGAAAGAGAAAGAGAAAGAGAAAAATATTAGAAACAGCTGAAAGGTTTTCGCAAAAGCGAGGTTAAATATCTGGAAGCTATAATGTGGAAAAAAGATCTGGCGAATATAACACTCACATCAAATATTACGGAAAGGATGATGAATCGAGTACACCTTAAAAAGACCGGATTGTAGAGGAAGTGCAAATAAGAAAAATAAAGGTTTAGATGGGGAAGTGAATATATAAGTGATGATACAGGCTCGGATTGAGAAATCAGAGAACCGTGTTCGATTTCCAGTCGGGTTTGTTATATTCCCTTTAGTGCACATATTTTTGTATCTGAATATAAGCTATGCATCCATCTCTTCTTCCCCGAAGCTATATGTTGAATAGCAGGACAGACTGGTTCCTAAAAGCTTGCTTGGCCATTAAACTATTGCAGAAAGTAAAGACAACCTACTGCGGCAAATCCTCTGCCTAGATAGCCAAGAATTTTAAAAAAAGACATGATTGCCAAAGCGCCAATCACGTACGGCATTTCACTGACTACAAGCTTCAAATATAACGTAGAGCATCAATGACATGATACTGTCGGGAGTCACGATTACCCACGACCTGAAAGTACGTAACACATAAACGAAACAAAATAGATATAAATGTCAATTTTGAAAAGTTAGTCATTCTTCTTGACAATTCTGATTTGAATTTGAAATGAAATTCTCTCTATGTCTACTTCTGTTTTATTTCTAATATTTCATACAAAATTGCATAAGTTTCTCAAAAAGCCAATAAGTGTAGAAATACAAAGAATCATTTGAAGATTATTTCTTTGAAAAATTGCTTTATGCATTAATGGAGTTTTAGTTATTAACAAAAATTATTTTCCTACATTTTCTGTAGATTTTAATTCGCAATTAATAAAATATATTTTTAAAAGATTTCTTACAGTTAATTCTAAATCAAATTTATTTCTGGTCGAACGAAAGCTTTCGTGAATTAAATCGAAAAACTCAGTAGAAAACTCACTTAATGGCTATAATTTTCAGGCTAACTTTATTAGATTAAAACAACTTTTTCCTTGCAATAATGAATTTTTGAATAAATCAGAATGTCACTTTTTAAAAATTCAGCATCGGTTTATAAATCTAAAGATATAATTGAATCATAATCAAATAAATCTTTGAACATATCAAGAACGAGCGAATCTGGTTTCAATACCTGAAAAAGGAGTAGGCAAAATATGTAATTTAGTTAGATTTTAAGTATAATAGATAATAATTTCTCATTTTTAATTCGTTTTGAGCCATTAGATTATATCACAGATTCTACGCTTATGATTACGGTGTGACTAAAACGCATAAGAAATTTATATTATTCCATGAGTTTCCATATAGGGTACACAGGGAAGGGAAGATGAGTGATATATATATTTGGAAATTGGAACGATATAATACAGAGAGAATAGACATACCTTGTAGACAAATTGTAACAGGTTTTCTCTGTGTTTCTGTTGAATGTTTTGTGGAGAGTGTTTCATTTGGGGAAGTGTTTGTGCACGAGTTTAATGAATATCTTTTTATGTTTGTTTTTAACGTTTTTGTTGGACGGTGGCTTAAACTATATGAGGCTTGTTTTTCACTTGTTATTTTTTTGTTTCTTTTGTGCTGTCTAATGTATGAGAAATTGTTACCGAAATTGGAATTTCTTCGACAGTAAATATCAGCTACAATTGCACCGAGAACGAGACATAAATAACAAAATATCAACACAGAAAATTAACCAAAAAACCACGCGCAAAAACCAAACAGATCTCTAAATTCCAGAGAAAATCACAAATGTCTCTTAAATGGCAATTGTTTGTAAAAGAATATATTATACGAAGACAGTGTAAAATCAGCAGATAGCGGCAAAAATACGCATACCAGTAAATGAAGGATGCTGGAAAGAGAGAAATAGTTTTTTGAAATACTAGCAAAACACATTCTAACCATATTTAGGAATTTTAAAACAAAAAAAAATATACAAAAATATGAAAAGTAAAGAAAACAGCATCATGTTAGAATAAGTAATAAAAAACAACTTTAAAGAAAATAGATATAATCACAAACCTTCAGCACTTATTTTAAAATAGAGATAAGAACAAACATTTTTACTACATTAATTAAAAATGTAAAAAACTAAAAAAACGAATATCATGAAACATACAAATATACGCATTATATAGAAAGGAGTTAATTTAACATACTTCAGACAAAAACAATATTTAAACTAAACAATTACGATAATAAGATATCGGAAAATAGACAATAAAATAACTAATAAATGAAAAATGAAAGTAATGAAAAAAAACAAATTAAGTAAATAATAAACAACTTATCAAACTACTAATGAACACATAAACAATGTTAAATGTAATAATAATAATAATAACAACAACAATAACAACAATAATAATGATCATAATAATAATAATAATAATAATAATAATTAAAAACAGAAAATTTAGTAATAATTGAGTATAATAAATAACGAGCAAAAAGTTAACAAAGAACACTATTAAAAACAAATATCCGTATTCGGATCCACAACGATTTCTACTTAATAAACTCTAGAATAATTTGAAATATAATCGTTACCATTAACCCAGTTGCTGCGAGGATAATACACAAGAACTTGCTACACAATCTGCGCGATGAAGCATCGTATAAATAAACGAGCAAAGCCAGAAAACACATGGCAGGAAGAAGGCTTTTAAGTATAAAACACACAGTCGCTGCTTGGTGTTTTCCTCAGTCTTCACATACCATCTATACTTGATATTTAACACTTTTACGCATTAATATACCATATCTTAAAACTATATATTTAACATATATATATATATATATATATATATATATATATATATATATATATATATGTGTGTGTGTGTGTGTGTGTGTGTGTGTGTGTGTGTGTGTGTGTGTGTGTGTGTGTGTGTGTGTGTGCTCCTTTCCTCAAAACTCCTCACACGCAGTCATCCCATTCTCTTTCACTTGTGAACCCTGCGTTCTACTAGTATCGGTGATTTGATTTATATATATATATATATATATATATATATATATATATATATATATATATATATATATATATATATATATATATATATATATAATATATAATGCTAGAAATAGTCTTAAGGTGTAAATATTTATGGAATAAAGTACAACGACCTAATCAATATCAGAGATATGTGTGTGTAAATAAAGTAAACATAGAAATCATAATCTGGTGTTCTTTTTTCATATTTGCAAAATGATTTTAGTGGTGCATGGATGTTTCAGATACCATATGTCAAAATTTCATATTTGCAAATTAGGTTTAACACCGGTTTTGATCGCTTGCTTATTTATATGCAATTTTTTCATACGAAAGATGAGATGGAGAGTAAACTTTAAAATTTCTTCTTCCTTAATAAGCTAAATCACAAAAACAACATAAATTTCCATGCACCACTAACCATTTTGTATATATATAAATATTTTAAAAAAAAAAAATAAAGCCGAGATAAATAACAGCATATATGTGTCTGCTACATGACGATTGCATATTTGAGCATAAAAACAGACTGTCGCCTCTAAATAATTGTTGATTTCTATGTTTACTTTTATATATATATATATATATATATATATATGAAATTATATATTAATGGCATTTAAAAAAACACACACACACACATATATATAATGTATGTAAAACCCTGTGTTATTTTTTTGTGTGTGTGTGTGTGTTGATTTTTAAAATTTTAAAATTTTAAATTAAAATTTAATGTGTGTGTGTATAAATTTAAAAAGAAGGAAAGAACAGTTATTAGATATATAATCTTTAAAAAAAAAAAATCAAAAAAAAAAAATTGTTAATCAAAAATTTTTTCAACGTCATCTTTTAAAATTCTTATAGATATTTTATTTTTACAAAATGCCTTATTTTTTTTTTTTTTTTTTTTTTGTAACTTTAAACTATTGGAAATATTTTCATTGTTAGTTATAGACCATATTACTTAATTTCAGTAAATTTACAGAGCCTAAATGTATTTATTTTAAATATAGCTCTTAAAAAGAAATTTACATTGAGCACTTTATTTTGTAAAATTACAACTTAAAATTTTTAAAATATCTATAAGAACACCAGATTATATATCTTACTGTTATATATTTTCATTTTATTTATATATACATACATTGGCTTCTTCGTCGAGCACTCTAAATCTTTATTTTTAACAAGAAGAAAATATGGAGAAAATAAATTTTTCGAATTTCTCTGAAGAACATTCCTAATAGCAACTAATAATTTTAAATAAACAGTTTAAGTAAAATTTTTAAAGCACAAAGGCACATTTCTCAGTGATATTAATGAATAAAACTGAGGAACTTTTTTTTTTTTTTTTTAAGGATGAGATGGAGAGCTTACTTCTTCCTTAATAAGAACGAATCACAAAAATTCATTCAACATAAATTTCCATGATAAGTAAAATGCTACTCCAGAAACGCCTAGATAAGATAGTAAGGGAACTTACTACATTAATGCTACAGATAAAATTTTAGTAAAATCCGACAAAAGATATGTTTGTAACGGAAACTTTTATAAAACAACCATAAAGGAATACAAACGACCTAATAAATAAGGACTTACATAAGAACTACAAGAAAGCGAATCATATTGACCTCAACATAGTTCGGGATATCAATACTAGCAGTAAAGAAATCACTGATAAACTGAAAATCAGTGATAGGCTAGGTCAACTATATGAAAAAGAATGCTACATAACCTTAAAGGACAACAAAACAGATTTTGAGGCTAATCCCACTACAAGGATAAAAAATCCAACAAGACCGGATACATAAAATTTTTGAAAATAAATAAATAATTGTTATAATTCTTTTTCTATACTTTGCAAATGATTCAAATTTTAGTATGTTATTATGGATGATAACGACTACCAGTTGTCAAAATTTCAGCTTTTTCACAGTTGTTATTTCTAACAAATATTAGGTTTTAAAATCGTGTCCCTTAGTTTTGACGTTGCTGTATATATATATATATATATATATATATATATATATATATATATATATATATATATATATGTGTGTGTGTGTGCGTTTGTGTGTGCGTGTGTGTGTGCGTGTGTGTGCGTGTGTGCGTGCGTGTGTGTAAAGATTGATCGTTGGAAATGAGGACATTAAATGAGATGAAATTGGTTTCAGCAAGCTGGAAAACGCCAGAATTAACCAAACACATTTTCGTATACAGGCTAAAAAAACAATATTTGATATGACTGTAGCAAAAAAAAAAAAATCAGTCGAAAGAACTCGAATTAAAATAATTTAACTTTAGAAGGTTTATCCAATTTTAAGTCTGACATTAAAACAAAACATAGTCGAGAAAACTTAATTAATTCTTGGATAGACAGAACTTAGCATAACTTATTTAAAATAATTCTTGATACCTAAACACACATTATATATATATATATATATATATATATATGTGTGTGTGTGTGTGTGTGTGTGTGTGTGTGTGTGTGTGTGTGTACAACCATAAAAACAGCGATATACGCAACCATATATAAATCTAAAATTTAAAAATTAATCAGTTTGTCTGACGATCGCAAATAGCGTCAAACTGAAAATCACAAACTTACATCAATCCAACTAAATATGTTAGCTCTATCACTGAACTTGAGCGATTTCCAATAAGTACCGCGCATATATATTTTATAAATAATATATATAAAAAGTTGAATATATATATATATGCAATTTATATATATATATATATATATATATATATATATATATATAATATATATTCATATATCTAATATATATATATTATATATATAAATATATATATATATATATATATATATATATATATATATATATATATATACATACATATATATATATATATATATATATATATATATATATATATATATATATATATATATATATATATATATGTGTGTGTGTGTGTGTGTGTATTATGCTAATTTTCATCGAATACAAGGTTCAAGAGTCCCTCAAGCTCGTAAGTAGTTCATAAATTTATCTTGGCTTTCTAAAACATAACAGTAGATTTGAAAGATCCGTACTGTAATGACCGAAAAATAAACAAGCTGCTAGGAGATTGTTCTTCTAAGAAAGGTTCAAATCAATAAATATACTTACATACCCCCGTAGAATAGTAATAAAATGAAAAACCGGTTTTTGTATATTTCTCTGTACGTGTTTCCGTTCACTCACACATATATATGTATCGAGATCTCTCATAATAAACATAAACATGTCTAAATAAACTTCAGTATTTAACGAGAATCTTAATAAAATGTCAGTCTTGTTTTTCTTAGAATCTTTCCCCTATTTTCAATTAGAATGATCTTTAAGTAGTGCATTCACTTAACCGTTTCTTTTTAAAACGTTTGAATGGTACGTAGACATCTATTGAAGTTCAGAAACTCTCGAGACATTTTACATTATTTCTTGCAGTTCCAGAGAAGACAAAATATTCCATTTTCCCTCTTTTTTTTGCTTAATATTCGATAATATATAAAACTCTCTATTTCTTTCCTATTCTTTTGTACCATTCTGGGATTATGATGTCACTATAAAGTTTATAGAACTTAAAACCAGAAGAACTTATTTTACGTAGATTTGGAGCAGGAGACAAAAAGTTATCTATCATTGACCAAAACAAAAAATAGCCATAAAAGTTAATTATAAATATTCATTAAAATAGAAACAGTCATGTGATCTGACGAGATCCGCGCGAGACATTATTAGGCGGGTAATTCAAGCTTTCCACTATTTTTCCGTGAAATTATAGAAACAAGACACATGTATTTCAGGTTCGTGACAAACCAAAGAGATAAATATAAAATTCATATTGTTTTGGTACCTAGTCTTTTGCAAGTAGATACATGGTAAAGTTATATTTAGAATTTCGAATATAATATATATTTATATATGTGTGTGTGCGTGTGAGTGTGTAAGTGCTTTGCAAAAAATATGTTGTGCAAAGATATGAAACATCGACATAATTTAATGTGAATGAAAGATACGACAACATACATATGTGAAAATTTCAAACAAAACACAAAAGGCTTCGTATAAAACCCCTTGTTTATATAATTATATATTCGGTATGTTTAATCCAAGGTTAGCATGTATCTACTGCTAATCAGGACAAACCTATTTTCAGAGCCACAGGATTCATTCGCTTGATCTGAGAAGAGGTTTGCATATAGCTGATAGTTGTGACGTTTCATGGACTCCATACATGACATTGATATATGAGAGTTTACATCTGATAAGGCTATTTAAAACATGATTCCAAGGTAATGTTATGGTTTTGTACTACCTTTTTTATCATTTTAACACTAAACAAGACAATAAAGCCACTAAGACGCAAGTGGTTATTGTGAGAAATAATACGAGATTAAAATTATATTTACATTTTTGAAAATCAAAGTTAAGTGGAAACAAGAGACCGAAAGAAAGATCCACAAAACGGCAGTGCGAAAGAAGGGACTATTGGCATATAATTTTAGGTTAAATCTAGCGATTTCATGTGTGAAACGATGAGACCTAGCTGTCTATTTTATACTGCGAGGTTAGGCGCAGCTACCTATAGCGCAGCTTCCTCCGTGTTCAATTCACTTGATTCCTATCATAAAAGTCTTATAAATGATCCATATTACGCGATATTTGAAGTGCTTATTACTTACTAATTCCACATTTTGGTTTTCTGATGGATTCATGTTATGTGCAATCCCTGCTTTGATTCCAATTCCATAGTACCTGTTTTAGAAAAGTTTAATTTAACTTTTATTTCTTGCAATACTAAAGAATGACCTCTTATTTTATCGCAGCTATAGATACATATATCATCAAAAAATATATTGCACCCTCTGTCCAATGAAACCTGGAGAGAAAGCAAGATGGCGGTTTTCTATTAATTGTTAAGAATGAGATGTTTCATGGAATGTTTATAGAACTAATAGTCATTATTATTCATATTTTGTGCTTGTACACATTCAGGACATTGTATATGAAGAGATTGAAAAAGTTGGAGTGCACACGTCCTCCTTTTCCTACACCTGTTGCGGTTTGAAATGTGTCGGTGATTTGGGTTTCGTTCTTGTGGACCGACACTTTCCTCTATTAGATCAAGATATTTTTAGATAGCCATCTATCTACCAACCGCCCCACGCGGTCAGATGTGGTACAAGGGTAAATTTAATGTGGGACATCCAAAAATTCCCCGTAGACCACGTATAAAACCGGGTCGGGTAGCTGTTTCTCGATACGTGACTCTGCCCTTCGGTAGAGCTTCGTCTAAGATCCTCTGTGCCCGGAAGCAGAGATTTTAACCAGCACAACTGGAGACGAATTTCCAACTGCAGGATATTTACCAACCGCACCACGCGGTCAAATGTGGCACAGGGTCGAATTTAATGCGGGGTATCAGAGCCCATAAGCTCAGCAAAAACTTCCCGTAGACCCCGTATAAAACGGGGTGGGTTAGCTGTTTTCCGAGACGAGAATCTGCCCTTCGACATAGCTTCGTCTGGGGATCCTCTCCACCTTCAAGCAGTGAGTTTGACCATCACAGTTGGAGACGAATCTCCAACTGCAGAAATATCAGCAGAGAAATATTAAAGTGTTTATACCCATCGAAGATATGAAGGGCAAATATTTATCGCTACGATTTCTACCGTCAACAGAATGAAGACACACAAAGAGTTGACATTCCGATGATGTGATAGTGAGAATCACTACAATATCTTAAGAATGCTATTTGCAAGGTCTACCGACCTGGAAAATGAGCCTCGGTATCGCTGATATTTCAGTCAAGATGCATGCATGTAACGCCAGCCCATACCAAAACGTGTACTCGGGTACGTCTCTTGTCGCGAATGTGAAACTTGATAAATACAAAATCTACTGATATGAAAATACAAACGCATCATATAGTTTAGACAACGTGTTGGCACATCGTCTTTAGAGAGACGTAAAAACTTCACATTCAGATTTTATTTTGCTTTCCTCCAAACGAACAGAAAGAAAAAAAGACGAAAAGAAGAAAGAGAAAAAAAACAAATTATTGATCTTTTACACTTTTTATGTGTCATAGTCATTCAGAACGTAAGTGACAATGCTTTTACAATGCCTTTATCCACATTGGCAAAAATGGAAACACAAAGGAATCTTATAAATAATATCAGGAAGAGGCAGTTGAGATATCTGGGGCACGTAATGACGAAGGAGGGTTTGGAAAATCCGACACTCACAGGACATATTGAGAGACAGAGGGATAGAAAAAAGCAATGCGTAAAATATTTGATGAACTTGAGAAAATAGATGAGAGAACAAGGTTTGGGAGCAGTAACAAAAAAAAAACGTATAAAGAGCTTCAAAGGACAAGAAGATGTGGATCGCCTTGATCGACTAGGTTTTGGAGTTATACGACACATAAAAGAAGATCACTTAACACACCTTTTTGTACTTTAAAGTTGAAAAAGTCGTTTAGCTAACAACAAGAGAGAAATGGAAGTTTAATTCGAAATTATGTCCCTTTAACATTTAAAAATTAATCTCCATGAATTTACCTTATCGTCCAGGGACATCACCAGTGTAGGTAACCTGGTGCGACAATGTATTTACAACAGGAACTGTCTTGTTTTTTCTTTCATTTTTTGTTTCCCGCCAGGACATGTGCGATCATATCTCCCCACAAATTCCTGTCCACTAGAGCCCTAAGAAAACTTTTGATTGTTTACCTTCACTTTTTGTTCTTTATCAGTTATCAGTACAAAGGAAACAATTATTTACTTATTTCTGCCTAACTAAACGTGTTTTAACGATCGGAAATGTATACGTTTTTCTCATTATGCAATGGATTCTTAATTAAATGCAGTTTTTAATAAAATGGGAATAGAAAAATTGTTAAAATGTCTAAATGTATGAAATAATCAATGGAATGGTTTTAACAAGCAAAGAAAGAGCGAAAAAATTATTAAATAATAAATAAATAAAATTTCAAGTCTAAAAGGCCGATAAAATGACTCAGTGATTCTTTCCCAACACCCCTCCTTACCTCATCAATAGTTGTTAAATTTGACAAGATATCATTCTTTTGTATATACCGCAGAAATGTTCAAGTGTTTTAAATTTTTCTTCGGGATATTTCGCTGAAATGTTCAGTTGTTTTAAATTGTTCTTCAGATTATCTTGAGAAATGTACAATAGTTTTAAATTGTTCTTCAGAATATTTTGCAGGAATTTTCAATTGTTTTAAATTTCACTTCAGAATATTGCACATGATGATCAATTTTTTTTAAAATTGTTCTTCAAAATATCGAATATGAATTTTCAGTTGTTTTAAATTTTTCTTCAGATTATTTTGCAAAAATGTACAATCGGTTTAAATTGTTCTTCAGAATATTTAATATAAGTGTTCAATTGTTTTAAATTGTTCTTGAGAATATTTAATATAAGTGTTCATTGTTTTAAATTGTTCTTCAGAATATTTAATATAAGTGTTCATTTGTTTTAAATTGTTCTTCAGAATATTTGATATAAGTGTTCAATTGTTTTACATTTTTCTTCAAAATATTTAATATACGTGTTCAATTGTTTTACATTTTTCTTCAAAATATTTAATATAAGTGTTCAATTGTTTTAAATTGTTCTTCAGAATAATTTGTAGAAATGTCCAATTGTTTTAAATTATAGTGATTTTTTCTAGTCCGCGCTTTCTTTGAAACTTCCACGTTGCACACTTATTCAGTCCAGGCTATTCTCATCATCAGTATGTAAAAACACTTTTCTCTTAAATCAAGTCAGCTTTGTAGGTATGAGGAATTTATTTAGCATCCACCTCCGTACAGGAAATCTGATAATACATAAATTTTAATCACATTTTTTATATATGTTCACCTGAACGTTTTGGAAAAGTTGAGTAGCACGTTTCAGTATAATTTGGATTCGTTATATATTAGAATCTTGTTGAATACGGCCAGAATTAAGTTTCCATGATAAAATCTGCCTCTCACACAACACAATATAGGAATAAAACAAAAATGTATTAAGAAATCGTAGATTCCACGAAAAATAACCTCCACTTTATAATTGTTAAAGTATTAACAGAAAGCTCTTGAGAGTTTTTAAGCTATGGGAAATATCCTTGCACATGCATTCCTTAAGAAAAAAGTCCGGATACAAGTAGAATGGAATGAAATCGCGCTAGATGCTTATGCGACCATCTATCTTTTGATACATGACTCCCGCAGTAGATTGCCATTTCTTTCTGTGGTATACCCGTTGCCATCTTACGCTATAGAACCCTGTCTGTCCTGCTATTTACCCATAGCTGCGGGAAAAAGAAGAGTATTCATACATTTCCCAATGGTATTAGCATGTAAGTGAATTCACTGGATTCGACTGGAATTCGAAACCGGCTCTCCCATTCCTCATTACGAGCCGATATCAATTATTCCACCGTGTCTCCTTTTAAGTCAGTGATACACGCTTAGTCGATCATGTATCTTTCGAAACATGACTGACGAGGAAGATTTTTCCCGCAGTAGGTTGACATAGACTATATGTGTGTGTATGTGTCAAAATTATTATGCTACACTTAGGTACATTCAAGGATTTACGTGTTGAAGAAATGCAAAAAAAAAAAGAAAACAAATAGAGATAATGCATTATAATTCCAACCATCTGCCAAATTGTTCCTGCAATTTCTGCGCCGGAGGCGAGCCTTTGCGAAGCCGACAGAAAAGGTAACGTCTTCATGAAAAGCATAATCAATACTGAAGGATTCTGTCGCTATAGGAAGAAGCATAATGTCAGCTATGAAATGGATAAGATTTATCAAAATTTAACAAGGCGTAAATAAAACGTGTCAGGAATTTCTTCTGGGGCTTTACTTTGAAGGATGAAACCCAAAAATATTTCCGACATTGCAGGAAAGCACGATAAAAATATACAAGTACGCATAGACTTATCGCTCATATGAGTGCAGTTTTAAAGATTTCAATTGAATATCTTAAGAATATATATATATATATATATATATATATATATATATATATATATATATATATATATATATATATATATATATATATATATATATATATATATATATATATATATATATATATATATATATATATATATATATATATATATATATATATATATATATATATATTTCAGAGAAATCAGAATTTACTGCACATCTTACAATGATCAAACGGGAATATCAAATTATTTAATTTTCAGAGCAAATCCAAAACCGGTTATGTGAAAGTGTTTATCTAATCTCTGCAATTTCTACACAAATTATTGTAGGCATAATTAAATGTATCGTCTACCGGTATTATATATGAAATTAATTTGCTTGCAAAATAGAAGTATATTTAATTTGTATTGTCCTTTAACTACAAAATAAAAATTGTTTAATCTGAAAGAATACACAATTTATGCACAATTCTTATTTACAATTACATGTATTGAATACAAAGCGTGCATCAACTCACAATCGCGGTGCGTACGTAAAATGTTTTTATTATTTTATACTGCACTCCGTCGTCGGTTTCGATCTATTAGTGCCCAGGAGATTATAGTTAATTCTATAAATAGGACACTTCAGGTCCCCTTGAGACACAAAGACAAGATCACATTGGGTACACACACACACAGCAAGCGCACACACATACATATATATATATATATATATATATATATATATATATATATATATATATATATATATATATATATATATATATATATACTGAACGAAGTCAGCTCATGTGGAAAACATCCAGCTTTGTGTGATGGCTGATATGAAGTCCAGACTACAGATGTATGCAATGGTAATGAGTACAACATAATTTAGACGTTGATTTTCATTTTAACATTTCATTTCAAATACCTTTTACCAAATGTTTCAGGTGTTTTGACTATTCTATGAATAATTACGTAATGAAGGAAACCAAAGTTCATTTTAATTATTAGCAAGTGAAATAACTAAAGTATTTTAATCATTTTCCCTTTATTTTGATAACGATAAATGGAAATTTTGTTTGTGATGTTTGTTGCTCTTATATGCATGTAAGGGGTTTCTAGTTGGTGAGCTAATTTTTTATGCTAATGGTAAGTCTTTCCTTGTGACGAAAGTCGCTTTTATGCTAATGGTAATCCTTGCGATGAAAATCCTTTCAAAAGAATAGCGATTTATAAGAACTTGAGAATCTTGAAAGACATAAAAACAACTGCTGCATTATATGCAAAGGCAAGATTCCAAATGAAACTTGATGAAACAGGAATATTAACTTGGATATTCTGATGGCGGAAAGGGTTCCCAGTATGACATTTGACCATTTCAAACTCCTAGAAGAAAAATTCAGCAACATTGGCATGTGAGATAAAATCCAAAGAATAATATTGGCCCTGATCAGGCATGTCCTCTTCAGTCAATTTCCCATCGTCGTAATTTAGCTTTTTTTTCTATAAATACTTTCATGGTAATTGTTCTAATGAAATTTCCTCTATAGTACTTAGACTTTAAGTATGTAAGCGTAGTACTAGATTGGCAGCAAGATCTCATCATTTTACACTTGAAATGGCTAGATGCAACTGTAAGTTCTATGCTAACGGTTTCTTCTATCGCACCTATCGCTTGTGCAAAATTAGATCTTCAAAATTTAAATGTAATGTTAATCGTTATCTACTATCTTCTTTATTTCTTCTTCTCTAATTATTCTCTCTCATTAATAGTGGCTACCTTTATTTTCCCTAATACTTCGTACACCGTTGTGTCTTAGTGGCTTCATTGCTTTGCTTGTTGTTAAATAATTAAACATCGTATTCCATTGGAAAGGAGGAAATTCCACCAGAATGCTTCAATCTAAGAACTGTTGATTAGTGAAAGAGATTACCGAGAAAATACACTACAATCTTGGCCTTTTCAAGTCTATGGACAAACTGATTTCTGTCTTCTGTGTCTACATCATTATCTCGATTTAATTCCTCCTGTTACGGTCAAAGAGAAAAGAAAATCGGGAATTTGAGTGGTTTCTGGGGACATGTATTGGGTGAACAGTTAATAAAACAACATATTCGTAGCATAATTTTGTATGATATTTGCATCCACACATACGGACAGACAACTTCCTATTGGCAGACGCACAAACTTTGAATCTTGAACACACGCAGGCATACCAACAGATATAATATAGGAGAAGCTTACAAATATAAGAAATAAACAGATATAATGGAATGAATCGATATGAAGTAAGATTGATATACATTAAATTAAGCAAGCAAAATAGGATTGGTAATCCGAATAAATAGAGAGTAAATGTTGAATGAGTATCGAGTGAAATTGAATAAAATTCTGTTTGATTCTTGAAACAATTACGTACTTCCGCGTGGTGTCAGAGGACAGTTTCTCTGCCAGGATTCCAAGTGCTGATTTTCGGGAAAGGAAGGCTGAACGTAGCAACTTGGACGATCGGCGTCACAGAATCTCACCCATTCACCACTTTTGGTCAAGCATAACAATTATTGAAAGCACTAAGGCAGTGTAATAAAATAGGAAGAGAGAGAATGAAACAATTAAGAAGGCACATTCAGGAAATAGCCGTGGGTAGAGGAGGAGGAGAGATTATCATTTCCAGTACTGGGCATGCGCTCTTCGTGCTGTTCTTCAGTTCCATAATCTTACCGACGAACGTATCATTTACTGTCGTGCCATCAAGTCAGATTTTCTAAATGGCACTAATCAAGCTCCTTGATCCTACAAATCTTTTCTGAAGTTTATGTCACGTTTGCGCGTCGTAATGAATCCCAAGTCACGTTTCGACAATCTCTTGAAAAAATATCAGGCTATCTAAAAAGTGGCCAATCATGATAGAAAGAGAGTATCCAAGCATCAAATCATTTTCTATATCATTTAAAAAATGTTTTAGTATATTCTTCATATAAATCATTAGTCGCTAAACCTGCTATTTTTCCTTAAATAAATTGACAGAGTAGTATTGGACAACGGCTCAAATTTAAGAATTGGAGAGTCGTGTTCGAATTCCACCACAGTTCGTTACATACACTTACAAGACATTAAACTTGGAGATGCTATGAATCAATCGCTTCTCGCCCAAGTCATGATGGAAAGCGGTCTGAAAGAAGGGACACTTTGAATTGAAAACCTCCAACTATGGGTTAAGTAGCTCAAACGCCCGCAATTTCCCTAGCGTGTTGGGAACAGGGACATCCCAGAAAAACTGGTCAGTTGAGTAGGGGAGGAGGATCCAACGGAGTGAGAGGGCCCTGAACCTGGATAAGTGTCACAGACTGATTACTCTTAACCCATGAGTAAAAAAAAAAAATATAAAAAAAACAAAAAAACAAACGAGTTAAGCATGATTCGCTGTCTCCTTGTGATGGTTTAGTTTGTTTAACGGAATATCAACCCCTAATGGGGCATTTAATGTCGACATTTTATTATATTGTGAGACTTAGTAATTTTATTTTTCCAATAATGTATTGCTGGTAATTTTTAAAAATTTTATTTTTACGAATTTTTTAAAGTAATTTTATATTTTGAGTTTTGTTTGGGGCATAACATGTGATAAGCCCCGAGGTTAGTTTGTACCTCGGAACGATAGAAATTGCAAGTTGGTTCTACACTTCTCAAAGCCTTCGATCAGGGGGGGCTTATTGTCGGACGTAGATTATCGTCAAACCCAGGACATAATGGTAACATTAATACACACACAAACACACACACACACACACACACACACACACACACACACATATATATATATATATGTATGTATGTATGTATGTATAGGATTGGTGTATACGGAATAAATTTCAATAACCAACAAATACCATTCTTAAAAGAGTGCTCAATACAGAGTAGAGAGAAATATGATTATTTATTCGAAAATTATAACATAAATATGTTACAAATCACTACAAAATAGCCATTTTGTTTCAACACCCTCGGTGTCTTATCATCCTTTATTCTACATTCGACACCATCACTTGATAAGGCACCAGAAGTGTTGAAACAAAATGGTTATTTTTGTTGTGATTTTATAACATATTTATGTTATAATTTTTGAATAAATAATTATATATATATATATATATATATATAGGGCTAACAATCCTTAATGTCCATGCTATTCCATTGATGATAAGGAACTTCTATTCAAACAGCTTTTCTCAAGATCACGGACTTTGTGGAATAGACACTCGAGAATATGCTCTCGCAAACATTGCAGCCTTAACCAGTTCAATCCTCAGTAACCCTCTACCTTGTGTGGCTCTCGTTCTTTTTATTCGGTGATCCTTTAGTTAAATAAACTATGATATAAAAAAGAACAATACAAAATGTAAAGGATGTACACCCAACTTCTATTTCGATTTGTATTTCTTTATTTTGTTTTACGGCATATCAACCTCAATGAGTTATTTAATTTTTAGCATTAGTTCGGAAGAATAGAGTAAGTATTCCTTATAAGAAATCATTTTGTAGATAAGTTTTCATTGACGTAATTTTGTGAAGAGTTTTTTTTTTTTTGTTTTTTTTGGGTTTTTTTTAGAGTGAGTCAAACGTATTGCTGATAATTTTAAAAAATGTATTGCTGGTATTTTTATTATAAATATAGATTATTATATTTTCCTACTGTCTTAACCCCAGTTTTGGGTTTAAGAATTTTCCCATATCTGGGGCTCTAACAGGTGCTACCATCCGGGGTCAGCGGGTACCTGAAAACAACAGCAATTTAGAGAGGGTTCCACGCTCCTCTAAACCCCCGATAAGAGGCCTGTTTTTTTAAAAGGAATGATGGTTTATACCTTGTTTCCTGTTGAGGATTGGGTTACCGGTTCCTTGTCATTTCTTCTCCAGTTTTATACTTTTAAAGTTTCTGTCCAGACTTTGAAATTTTATTTTCTTGTATTTTCTAAATTTTTCTTCAATATGAAACCCGAAGTGGGATCCAGCAAGTGAAGCTTTACTGAAATCCACAAAAAAACTTTACCCTAGAGGAAAATGAAGAAATAAGAAAAAAAAAAAAAAAAAAAAAAAAACAAATGGATGACATATGAGATTCTCGACATGATGCAAAGTAGACAGAAAACAATGCCAAGACACGGAACTACACAAGGAAATAAGGAACAAATGTAGACAAGCTAAAGACCGGCTCAACGAAAATGTGTAGAAATAGAAAGAATGCGTACCACAGATAATGAAAATATGCATAAAAATAATAAATCATCAATAGGCTAGATAAAATCCAAGGACAGAACATTAATATTAGAGAAAGAGAAAATACTTCAGAGATAAAACAAATATATCGAAGAATTCTTTCAAGACGAAAGAGAACAACCGGTAATACACAGAAATAGCGACGGAATGAAATATTAAAAACCAAAGTGGAAGCTTTACTGTCGAAATTGAACAGTGACAAAGCGACAGGACAAGAAGGAATTGTATTAGGGATGCTGGCAGCCTTAGACGACTTCGGCATAGTCATGATTGCAGGAATAAAATTAAAAAAAAATCTACAACGGTGGGGAAATACCGGGAGACCTAATCAGATCTATTTCCATAGCACAGCTTAAGAAAACAAACACAAACGAATATGAACTCCACTTAATAATCAACCTAATAAGCCTCATAACAAAAGTCATCATCCAACTTCTAATGAATAGAGCGCGCAGCAGAATCAGACCAGATATAAGACAAGAACAGTGCGGGTTCGTCAAATGCACTGGAACAAGGAACGCGATATTTATGCGCTGAATTTTATCAGAAAGAGCAATACAAATACAGAAGGGCAAGTAGCTTTGTTTTATAGACTACACAAAGGCATTCGACAAAATACAAAGATCTGTTGGAGCTTCCCAGCAACCTTGACATATTCGGAAAAGTCTTTGGATTAATCAGAATCTACACTGGCAGCAAACTGCATGCATGATGACAGAAATTAAGGTCAGTTCATATACAAAAATAAAAGGAGTATAAGACAAGATGCGTGTTCTCACCGTATTTATTCAACGTATACAGCGAGGTAATTCTGAGAGAATGAGAAGTTCTGCCAGGATTCATTATTGGCGGCTACAGTCTTAAGAATAGAAGATACGCAAATGACACAGTGTTGAGAGAAGGCACAGAAAGAAAACTACAAGAAGGTAGAGAAGGAAAGCAAGAAGAAAGGAATAAACACCAATTACAAGAAGACTGAATGCATGATTACAGAAACGGAAAGGAAATTACAAAACCTCCTAAAATAGGTAGGGAAGGAAAACGAAAAGAAAGGACGAAGTATAAACTCCAAGAAAACATGATACATGGTTATCAGCAAAAAGGTGAGCGAAAAAATGGAAATTAGAGGTAGGACATCCGAAAATCAAGTCGGTACAGAAATTTAAATGTCTGGAAAGCGTTCTAACAGAGGACGGAATGTGCAAAACTGAGTACCGAAGACCTATTTGGAGGGTCAAAAGACGTATTCCAAAAGATGAGAAGGGTACTAAGTGACAGAAAAAAATCGTTAGAAAAAAACAAACAAACAAAACAAAGTGTAATGAACTGCTACGTGATATCTGTCCTTCTACATAGCAACGGATGCTGGGGAATCTCCTCAAAGATGAAGAAGAGACTTGAAGCAACAGAAATGTGGTTCTGCTGAGAATACCATAGACAGAAACGTGTGAGCAACGAGGCGGTTTTTAGGAGAAAATGGAAGCGAAGAAGAAACTTAGTCTTAACATTAAGGATAGGCAGTTGAAATTTCTGGGGCACGCAATGAGGAAGGGAGATTTGGAAAATCTGATACTCACATGGCAAATAAAGCGAAAGACTGTCAGAGGAAAACAGGGCGTAATATACATTATGGGCTTGAGAATTTGGATAGCGGAACTGGGTTTGCGTGAAATAACAAAAAGAAAAAATGCTAAGAGCAACAAGGAACAGGAAGAGGTAAAGGGCTTACGTTCTGTATGGACACGATACTTTAAAATAGGCCATGCTTTTAAACCAGTATAAGATAAATAAAACTTAATTTCAAACCCTGTAGGGTTCAAATGGTTACAGACCAAATATGATGTCCAGGACTGTAGGGTAATTTCTATATAATAAAAACAAGGACTTGTGTAAAGTCATTCCCGCTTACATCCTAAATGAACATGGTACTTAGAAAAAGAAATCCTGCAAAATTCTTGAACCAAACATTTAAACAAAACATTAAGCTATAAATTAATTGTACTTGATAAAGAATTATATGTTATTTTCTTTTGCTATTAACGTAATCTGAAAAATACAGCATATTTTTGCAAATGATTTCTGCGCTTCTGAGAAACAACAGCTTAATTTTCAAGTACGTTTTTTTGTTGGAGAACATATTTATCTCCAGACACTTCTGTAAACTGAGGGACTTCAAATAAAAGCATTTGAATTCCCTGTTATATCGGGGACATATTAATTGTTTAATATTCTATATTCTGTACAATCTCTTGTCAAGTAAAAAAAAAAATTACAGATTACGATATAGGAACTTGAGACATCAAATTCAAAGCAAGTAAAAAGATTTACGTGTATGAGAATTGTTAGAACAAATGATGGATAATTTGGTACAGAAATCGGAAGATGCGTTAGAATAGCAAAAGTTGTCTTCCAAAAAGATAAAAAAAGTATTAAGAAAAGAAGAATCTCCATAGAAAAATATTGCTCAATCTAAGGACATTTCTTCTCTATGACATATGAAACAAAGACGTAGCGTCATACGTATGCAGTTCTACAGAATACTATGGACTTTACATGTGAAAAACGAGAAGATTTTATGGAAAATAAGAAAAAAATTATACTTTAGGTTTAGAATCAGAACGTTGAGTTTCTAGAACACATAATGAGGGAAGTGGGTTTGAAGAATTTGACATTCATAAGACATTGAAGGCAAAAGGGAAATGAAACATCGTGATAGCAATTTGAACAGTTTTATTAATGTATGCCAGAACAGGAAGTGGAAGGAGTAATAGGGAAGCATATACTGTTTAAAGCTACAAAGACTAAGAATAAACATCCACGCCCTGAAGGGACACGGTACATAAAATAAAAAAAAAAGAACTCTAATATTGGTGCTTCTATTTACGAGTGTCGTTTAAAAGTTATAAACCTCACTTGGAAGGAAGAGACATAGATGAGTATTTTTGTTATATGCAACACACTGCCACTTCTTGAAAAACTGGAAAGAAAAAACGTAATTCAGATTTCTGTCTTAATTTCTGTGTAGGAAATTCAAACGAAGGTGAGAGGTGTGTGAGAAATGTAAAAAATGTGCAAAAGAGAAATCTGAGCAGTTATAAAGTATCTGCAAATAAAGGTGTGAATTACAAAGGAAATTGATGCCATTGTACCGACACTCGCGGAGGACTCGTTTTCCTATGCAACTGTGCAGAAGCGGGCTACGGAATTAAAGCGCGACAGGAACAGCACGGAATACGGTCCTCGGATAGAACATTAGTTCTGGTTCGGTCAATACTGTTTTAACTGAGATCTTGGGGATGAGCAAGCAGTATGCAAGATTGGTCCCAAGAAGGTTGACGCCACAACAGATGCTGGAAAAGGATTGACATTTCGACGACACTTCTGGCTCGTTTCCTCATTGCGCCTGATATTTTACACCGATTATTAACTTAAGATTAGACCAGAATTCAACACTTCGAATCTGAATCAGAGACTCAACCGAAACAGTGAAAACAATCTGGTTAGCCAACCAAGAAGTTCAAAGAGGCAGCGTCTGTTGACAAGGTGATGGCTTCTGGTTTTTGGTATTCTGAAAAAAGGGGGGGTGACCATTAATGGACAGTTGCATGAACCAGAATTAAAAAAAAAGGATTAAATCGAACTGCAGAGGAAAGCTGAGGCCAGGTGTGTGGCTGTTCGAGGATAACCCGGCTATTCATTCTTCTCAGGTTGCAGTAGACAAAGCAGCCAACTGTGATTTTGTATTGCTACTCCAAGACATAGCTTTGTCAGACTTCTTCCTGCTTCCTAAAGTGAAATACCACCTGCGTCGTCGCCATCTTGGAAACAATGATGAGATCATATGTTCTGCGGAGGCGTTTTGGGGGGACCATGACTCCACCTTCTTTCGTTATGGGATTGCAATGGTTAAACATATTTGGACCAAGTGTATTGATTCAAAATAGAATATCTAATTGTGTGATGAGATGAGAAAATCATGCTTTCGCAACAATCTTATGTATCGAGAAGTCGTAATATAAAATGCTAATGTGGAAAGAAGCAAGATTATAAATTTACCAACACTTCGCAATGTTCGCATGAATTTTATATGATGTTTAATCATTAATATACTCTGGTTTACCCTGACTGGTTATCTCAGCTTGATGAAAATTTCACAACGTTTGACATAATACTCACTGAGCCTTTTAAATGGTTTATATGACTTAAATTGACTATATTGAAAAACAGCGAAATCTGTCGTTTCTCAAACTCATTCTGGATGAGACTTAGAACTTTTTGAACGACCCTCGTAAAACAGAATGTTGGAAAATCTCCTGTGAAGATGGAGAAGGGACTTGAGGCAAGAGTAATGTGGTTCTACATAAATATATTGCGAATAACATCAACTGAAGATGGGAGTATCGAGAAGGTTTTAAGGAAAATTTAAACAAAAGTGCGGTTTATACATAGAAATAGAAAGTGAATTGAGATTTCTAAGATACGTAATGGGGAAAGAGGGTTTGGATATATTGAACACAATTGAAACAGAGGAAAGAAACAAGTACCTACCTAATTAGCTTAGGTGAATGGTTGGCAGAACTGGAAATGGGAGAGATATTGAAAAGACAAACCTTAATAAAAGAATTTGCTGGAAGCGATTATCGCTTATGTCCTGAAGGAAGACAACACATAGAAGAGTCAT
Source organism: Acanthosepion pharaonis (assembly GCA_903632075.3). Lineage (NCBI taxonomy): Eukaryota > Metazoa > Mollusca > Cephalopoda > Sepiida > Sepiidae > Acanthosepion > Acanthosepion pharaonis. The sequence continues at coordinate 2,790,515 of CAHIKZ030004979.1, read as the reverse complement.
TATTAATGAACTATTGACTAATATCAGTAGAAGCGTAATTATTTAGAGAAGTGTACCAGTTTTTTTTATATTCCGAAAATATAAAAAATGTAAGAGCGTATTACAATTTATCAACTAATATTTAAGAAAAATAAAAATGTACGGATAATTTCTGAACGTATACATAGAAAATTCTAACCATTTAAAAAAAAAAATCTTTCACTGATGCTCTTTTACAAGGTCTCATCAAAAAGTATCGGGAATGGTGCTATAAAACGAAAACTAAGACAAATATTAATTCTCTATTTAACGACCTTCAACGTAGTCCCATTATGTATTCACAGACTTTATTCAGCATCGTTTCAATTGATGTGAACATTGCCATAACTCCTTTTTAGGATAGCTTTCAGCTGCCTATTCGCGTTCTTTTAGATTTCCTCGAAGTTTTGAAATTTTGTTTATTTCAAGTGGTATTTTAATTTTTGAACACGGAAAAGTCGATATGGGGGAATATTGTTTTTGCCGGACCTGGGGTATTGTTTCATTGGCCAAAAACTGCTGCACAAATAATAGTCACTGATGGAAAATATGAGGTTCGGTGAGACGACCATACTCTACACAACTGCCTTCCAAGCACTGCTATAACCAAGTGAAGTGAAAGAGAATTTTATAACATGACAGGATCCAAGTTCAATCTTGGTCAAGCGGCTTCATTCTGCGCATTTCAGTTTCATTCCCATAACATCAATCCCGATTTTTTTTTTATCTGGTCTCGTATAATGTTGACAATTATTTTTATGATGATTTGACATAAGTTAGAATATCTAATTGTGTGAATACATGAGCAGAACACGTTTTCGCAACAGACTTATCAATCGGGAAGTTGCAAGATAAAAAGCTAACGTGGAAAGAATCAAGATAGATTTATGAACACTTCGCATTCTTTGTCTGAACTTTTATATGATGTCTTATCATTAATATACTATGATTTATTCTTACTCGTCCACTCGGTTGTTAATTTCACAACAGTCGACGTATTACTCACTGAGCTTGGTAAATGGTTTTCACCCCAAGCAGAGAGATAATGTTACAGAGGGGCAGGGGTTAATAAGTACGAAAGAGAATAAGAAGGCTTTAGAACAAGGAACCGGAAACCCAGACCTGAAAAATAAACAAAGGAAAACCCTCCACCCCCTGTTTGAAAGACAGGGAATGTAGGTGAACACGAAAATAGGTGAACCTATCTATGAACTTATTTATTTAAAAAGAAAATTAAATTAAACACAAATACGATTATCTTTTAAAAAAATTAGTAAATTTCAGGGTTTAAGAGGAGATTTTGACCCATCGAGTGTTTCTTTCACTGTTCATTTGGCTTTCTTTCCTATCCAACCCATGTATTGATCGCTCGTCTCCGTTTACATGGCTGCCCTGAGTTCAAAGTCTACAAAGCTTTCATCTGCAGTCTTTTTTCTCGCTTGACGAACACTATGCCTGACTCGCAGTAGACACGATCACGTCTCGAAGTACTTCGAAATTGTAAAGTGCAATCACACAAATTTTGACATATCAATTATATGTCTACATACGACAACGCTAGTAACCTTCATAAATGTGTTCTTTCTTTCTTTGTTTTCATTTATAAAATCTACTCATTGATTTGAATCGTTTACAGAAATTAGTGTTTGAAACTACTTGGTTATAGAAGTGACTATTAGTTTTTCTCACATTATACAAATGGGTCTCAAGTGTATTTGCTTCATTGCAATGTATTCGTTGCTTTTCAGTCTTAGAAGTTAGCCTTCGGTGACATAGATTATAGAAACTGGGGTTTTATTTCTCCTTCTTTATAGAAATTCTTCCCTTCTGCTTCTCCCTGAAGTAAATTATTCTTTGGTGATTCCAGTTTTAAGATGTCAGTTTTTGTTACATCGCAATGACAGTTATTACTCTATCGATCGCAATAATTTTTAATCTGACACACATTTTAAATTTCTATTTAGCACTTAATTTATATCATTTTGTATTACATTTCATTTTTCTCATCTTGAAATATTCGCCAAAATATTACAAACAACAGAATGAAAATACTTGTAATAAAATTATAGTAATTTACGAAGCTTAGCTGTAGACAAGGCCAAACAATATGGAGAACCCAATGAGAACTGAAGTTACTAAGTCATAATTGATCAAGGGAGACAACCCTGCTAAGCATTACAACACGTTGAAGTGTGCAGTGTGATTAAAATCATAACTACATGTAATATGTCACATAACTCATTTCGGATTTATACATTACGAGAGTTGCAGAGTTTGTCTTTCTGTACACGTATTTTCTTTCCTTCTTTTTTTCTTTTGGCAACTAAAAAAATTCACTGATGCCTTTTTTCCAATAACAAATTCTCCTCCTCCTTCCAGTTCGTCTCGTTTCTCTTCGCCTACGGCGCAACATCTTGTCTAATCTTTGAACGATCTCTATCAAATCGTTCCGGCCCAGTGATTCTAAATTAGCGCAAATAATGCCACTTTTCCACATCAGGGAATAATCAGTCATCTCGAAGAGGCCTCCTTTCTTTGATTCGCCCCCTCACATTTTTTTTTTTTAAATTGGGAGATACACTTTTCCACAATTACATTCTTGATTCTATTTTTCTAACAGACAGTTATGATCAAAGTCGTATATGATAGAGCTGCGCACGTCTCTAGTAACATTGCTGCAGGGAAATATGATTTGATCTAATTAGGATGTAGAAGACAGACACGATTCACCTATTTATTAATTTATTTTTGGTGGTGAAAATTGGGAGTGAGTCCAAATTCACTTCCCACAGAATATCTTATTTAGATTTAAGATCTTCGGAGCAAATCAATTTCCGCATTTGTATAGAGTAAAGAATGACCTCACGAGCAATGGTTTACAAAACTATCCGTCATCAGTTGAAAGACTACGTTTGACGAAAGTTTAATTACTTCAAGTCATAGGTGATAAACACTCTCCTTAAATGAGTTTTGTATGAGAAGAAATCTACTGCTAGAAAATTAGTTCCCCATGCCGTTCAATTTTCTAGCATCCGTCTTGCACATTTTTATATATAGCATTCATCCGGGCATCGGATATTGCTACCACATCTCGTTTCATACTTCTGCTATATATTTAGCTATTGTTGACAAAATCAATAGATGAATTAGCAATGTTATCGGTCCTGATATGGCAGTTTGGCTTCAGTCACTTTAATCCGCCGTAACCTAAAATGCGTAAGTATTATTTTTTCAATATATATTCTCGTGGTAATTGTCCTGATGAAGTATTGTCTTTGGTACTCCTGACTTCAATAATTGTACTAGATTGACAGTTAGGTCTCATAAATTTACTGCTGGAATTGCTAAATACACTAACTATGCGCAATTTCCGGTAGTGAAACTCTCTTCCGCGTTACTTCCTTTCCTGTCAACAACAATCTTTTTATTTTAATTACAACTTCAATCGAAATCTCCTTTCTCTTTGAATATTTTTCTTTCATTTTCCCGTCTGCCTCTTCCAATCACAGTAACCCCTTGGATCTTAGTTGGGTTATCACTTTGTTTGGTGTGGGGTATTTTTTTTTTAAACTGTTTAAGCTCAGCTCAATTTCCAGATTCTGAAAAAAAAGGACAAAACATAAGAATCTTTATTTTTATTTGTTCCTTCTTTTTCATTCTGAAATAAAATAATAAAAATAATTGAAGACATGTCTTCCTTGATTCTCTCGTTATGGACATATGCACAAAATCGTCATTCACTCAAATGTCTCACTCTAATTTTGATGCATCAAACACTCAAAGGCCATGTTACATCAGCTATTTCATTCTTGACAACTATATAAACAAGTATGTGTATCCTCATGTTATTTAATCCGATTGATTCGAGTATTTTGATTGGGTTAAAAAAGACCGACTTATGAGCAAATCAAATATAAGCTAATACAGACATACAAACACATGCTTACCAACATGAAATCTTTCACATGTTTTTTCTACGTAATTTACTGTGTCAGAAGTTTAGTGAGGCCAGCGCGGAAAGGGGCATAGATCAAATGTTTAAAAGATAAACAGAGATACAAGAAGTGTGGAGTTGTTTCCTTTCTTCCTGTTTTCAAAATTTTATTAATCGTTTGCCTGATAGAACCGGTGTTCCATTGACATAATTATTTTTACTGATGTTGGTCAAATTGTGAGGTTATGGAAGTATTTTAAGTGACTTTTGTATTTCTCCTGTGACCAGAGATAATTTTTACAGCATGAATGGCTTTTGGAAGAAGAGAGATCCTTATAACATTCACATTCGCAACCTACAGATGTTGATTCTTTTGTAGATTCAGCATTTGCGAAATTAATTATGTCTAGAAAGTCGGGGTTACTAATGGAATCTCTCGAGTGCAGTGCAACTATAGATTAGGTGGTAGTAGACGGTTACCCACGTTTCCTCAACGTATATGGAATTGAGAGAATATTGTAGAAAGATAATTGATTGTCTATTGAGAGACTTCAAGTGTCTGAAACTCTTCTGCGAAAAAGCTTGATTAAACTTTTAAAGCCTGCTACCTATTTCTTTATTAAATAAACCATTATCGCGCCGATAAAACCAGACATAATATATATATATATATATATATATATATATATATATATATATATATATATATATATATATATATATATCTGTGTGATAAGAAATGGCACCTAGTTAATAATAATAAATATTTTTTTTTCGTGCTGATTTCATCTGTACCCTTTTATTTGGTTCTGTTTTTGTTTATCCTGTTAAATAAAAGTGTTTTTTTTTTTTTTTTGAAAAAAAAGCAAAGTAGATAAAACAAAAAATGAATAATAGTGTGTTTCTCATCTTTCTCTTACCCTCTCCTCTCTCTCTCTCTCTCTCTCTCTCTCTATATATATATATATATATATATATATATATATACAGAAAAGTGGTGAAACATTTTCGGCTTGGGTCGTTAACATAAATCCACAAAGGGAAGAAAAACACACACAGACACACACGCACATGTATGTATGGGGTAATAGTAAACAAGTTTGTCTTGCTCGTAATAGATCGAGCAAGACAAGCTAGTTTACCATTTTTCTCATCTTTCTCTCTCTCCTTATTTCTCCTCTCTCCTTTTCTCTCTCTCTCTCTCTCTCTCTCTCTCTATATATATATATATATATATATATATATATATACAGAAAAAAGTGGTGAAACATCTTCGGCTTGAATCATTAACCCAAATCCTCAAATGGAAGAAGATGAAATACACGCGCGCACGCACACACACACACACACACACACACACACACACACACAACACACACACACACAACACACACAACACACACACACACACATCTGTTTTTCGTTATTTTTTTAAACGGGAATTTATTTAAACTCGCAATCATTGCACCCGGTAAAAAATTGTACATTGTTTTCTGACTATTCAGTTTGAATCCCAGAAAGAGTTGAATACCATTTTACAAATATAAATAATGTGACTTTAAAAAAAATCATCAATCTTTCTATTGAAAAAAATAAGGTATTTTTGCTATGATTTGGTTTCATCGGAATCCTGTTTGCCATAAGAATTTGATTCCTGCTCAGTGGTTCTCTTCGAAAAGAGCTTTCATTCTCAGTCGGCTTTTACGGAGAATTTTGATTGATGTAAAACAGGGCCGTATCCGTCCTACTCTACGAGTGTGAGACTTGGACACTCCTGGTTGAGGCAGAAGAAGAATCCAGGTGGTCAGAAAGCTTCTCCGCGTCTCTTGCGAACAGAACAAGGTCAAATGTCTTGGGAGGAGGGCGCTACTAATCTCTTCTAGGCACTATTAAGAGCCGGAAGATGTCATGGTTTTGCCGGCATTACAGCCTCTGCAAACCATCATGCAAAACACTGTTAAAGTAGGACGCATGCGAGAACGGCAACGTAAAAGCTAAGCAGACAACATGAAAGAGTGGATAGACAAGACAATGCCGGAAGTCATGAGAGCCACCGCCAACTGATCATCCTGAAGGATATTGTTTATTTGTTCTGCCTTTAGTGACCAACTGACTATTGAAGCAGTCAAGGGTCTGATGATGTTACGATGATGATCAGCGATTACGTATATATCGAAATTTACATACGCCAGTGGATTTTTTTGTTATACCAGTCCAGTAAACGACAAAATATTCGTACTGAATGATATCATTTATAAATACCAAGGATAAACCTATTTGCAATTGATATTTTATTTAGTGTTTCTATCAACTACGCTCACATTCATTCAAGCAAAAGAAATGATTTCGCAAAATTCTTGAATATACTATATGTCTCACTTCATCGAACATGAGCTTTGTGTCTAAATTACAAACATTTAATCTCAAAAGAATACTTATAATTCTTCTAAGCCGAGGATTTTATCTTTCTGAGTAGCTCTATAAGAGCGAAACGAGATCCAAGAATGAGGACGAAAAAGCACTAAAAGTTGATGTATCGTATTTCAACCGAATATGATATTTACTAAACTAAATCCTATTTTCGACACATACACATTATGGCAGTATCGATAGAGGAGACATTACAAAAGGATAAACTTGAAGAAAGCTTAATAAACATCACTTCAGTATAGGTTAATATTGATATTTAAATATTTAGATAAACGCGGTATATGTTCACTTCCTAAGATAAATTACTGATGCATATAAATCGCGCTGTAGATAATTTTACTAACAATTAGATTAAATCAAGTATTTCATCGTATCTAAATCAATGTTTTTTTTGTTTTATAATATAAGCAATCAATAGTTTCTTTTTAAAACATTCAAAACGTAATGAATGAGATACAGATGTCCGTGTTTTTATGAAATACTTTTTAAGTGGAAATACTTTTTTATTTAATCGCCTAAGACTTGCAACTAGATTACGCAATAAAAAAAAACTAAAAAAAAAATCTAAATTAATGTCATCTATTGGATTTCGATAAGTTATTAGTTTGGTAATTTGCTGTCCTCTTTCTAGTCAAGTTCTTCAATACGTAAGAATATAAATGAAATGTTTGCTGATGACATACGCAGAAGTAAATAAAAATTGATTTCGTATAAGAAACATTTTGCAGGATTAGAAACTTATTCAATATATTATTCACAGGACGGCCAGATCACCATGGTTCCGGCTGAAAGTTCCCGAACCTGGGTGAAACAACATAATCTTCAAGAGGTCTTTATATACCATTGTGTATGTTTTGTTTTTTTCATAAGAATATACCACACATAATAATAAAATGATACTAAGAGTAACTAGATGATAAAAGGACAGGTAATAATATCTCATATAAATATGATATCAAAACTGAAAATTGATGCATACAAATATCTACAGACTGTTTCCATTATTTATTATTCAAGAAAAAAAAAGGGCTGTGTAAAGTGTAACTTTTATTTACTAAATGCAAGTACGTTTGAATATTATCCATGCAGATTGTTATATGTGTTTTAGGCCTCACTTCGCAAGGAGTTGCTACTGTGGTCGCTGTAGCTAATTGTATGGATCTTGAATTTAGAGAAGTCTTTCACTTATTGTCAACCATATCCAGAGATCCTAGAAATCACTGATATTCAAACCATATCTTGGACTGTATACACGATCACAATTGTGTTTGTGCAAACGCAACGTCTTCAGCGTAGAATTTAACCCGACAAGCCAATCGCATTTTCATCTCCGACAAACATTACGCGCATGTCCAAATACAACTTCCGGTATGCTGTAAATATTTCGTTCATTTTTTTTTTTCAATCGGCACGGTTTTTAATTTGCTTGTGACAGTGCTGTTAATATTTTTTCAATATGTTTTCACGACAAAACTATATTTTGTCTCGTTTCATAAACTCTTACATAATAAATATCATTGCGGATCGTTTGTTTGAATTATAATTTTACAAATCAAAAAGTCCCCACCGGTATGAATATACTAGCTGGCAACTCTATACACAGAAAAGAACCTGTCATAATCCAGACATTTAAACATATTTTTGTATATATTTGAATCATTTATGCTTTGTTCAAATATAATATTTTACTATACTGATAGAAGCAATATATGCAATCAAATAATCGATTTCAACTTATATTGAACATGTTTCATCCATCAAGATATCAATGGCGAATTGCACTAAAATCCTCCATCGATCCTTGAGAAAATACTAGAAGTTCGTTTATCTTACAAGCTCCTCCCAAATGTATATAATATTAGAAACTCAATATTCCTTTTAAATCGTATATAAAACACCGGTTACTTATTGATGTGGTGATTTTGATTCCGATGCTATGTCCAAATCCCTATCGGCCGTGCTTTGTTGATTTCATTCCCTTGGTTGTATGTTGCAGCTGGCACCAACAACAGATGCAAGAACCGTCAAAGGAAATTGATTCTGTTTATATCCTGACAATAGTTTATATTTAGTGTGGAGAAGTGGAATGCTTTTAAATAAAACTCATTGTTGGGAAATGTAGAGCGAAATAGTTTTGTACAGCATTATTAGTTGAACAAGTTTGACTCTCGTTCATTATGCTTTATACTATACAATGCTAAACGTGCCAATAATAGATAATTTGTAAATAGCTGAGCTAACAGAAAATAAAATGTAACAAATTTCGGACATCGTTATGAGCCGCGCAAAATAGGCCTTTTACAAAATTAAGCTAAATATATTGAATATTACAACTATTAAATGTGCCGTTTTTGTAGAAGTTATACAAAATTCATCTCCTAAGATATTCTATGTTCTATAAAACAGTAAGAAATTTGGACTATATATTTTTGAATCATTCAGCTAGAAATATATGTAAAAACAGACAAGGAAAGCTATAAAAATGTCAGTTAAAACCCCAAATGCAATATAAAAGAAAATGTTTTGTCAAAACACGGTTAATTTTAATTAAAATCTAAGGTGTTATTTAAATATTTTCCTAGGTAATATCAGACCTCTCCTATTGTAGTGAATGATGGAAAATATGCACAAAAATGTTAAGAAGACATGAGGTAAGGTTTTTTGTTTGTGGGGGAGGAATTTTCAGGAATTGCTGAAGAAAACTGTGAGAAGTTCTACAATGTAAGGTCTGAAGCTTTGTCGAATCGGTAGATTGTCTTATGAAATGCCATATCTAAGGAAGCTTTTCGCTTAACATCAAACATGACATAGTTCAATGAGTAGGCTGAGATACACAAGGGGGATAGCATTCCAATTAACACTGACCAGAGATGAGATGAGGAATAGGTTTAACAGAATATAAAATTTCGGACATTGTCATGAGACCTGCGGAACAGGCGTTTTACGAGATTAAGCTAAATATAATCAATATTACATGTAGATAAATGTGCCGCTTTTGTAGAAGTTATATAAAATTCACCGCCCAATATGCTGGAAATATTGTCTGTTTTTAAACAATGCCACGAAGTACCCAACCCCTCTTGACCTGAGTCAGGTCAGACGACAAAATTGGCTGTTGCTGTTATTTCTTTGTTGTAGCTGCTCTATTATTATTTTCAAGCCTTGACAGTGTTTAAAATCTTTAAGGGGGAGCTTGTAGTGGGGGGGTATTTATTTACCCCCCTATAGTCCATATTGTACAGACTGAACATTACCAGCCTAACAATATTCAGTCACCATTTCCGTGTTAGTTATATTGACGACCTCTGTTATTTAATCCCATCATTTCGGACGTTTTGATCTAAAAATCAGCTAAGGTACATCCACAGGTTTAAAGCACCTGAATGTTCTTTGCATTCAATTTGACAGAAGCAAGGTCCAATCAGAGAGCCGCTTCCGAAGAAATTCTACTTTGTGGACATGTTTCCCCACCCCCCGTGAATGCATCCCTGAAAAACTACAAGCTAAACCACTTCAAGTTCAATGTCAATCAGTATCTATCCTGCAAACAGATAGCTCATATAACTTGAAACTACTAACGTTCCTTACTATTTCAAACAAACGGTTAGAAAAGAAGCACCCATCAATACCGGAAAACGAGATAAACTCGAGTGAATATCAAGAGCCTTTTTTTTTTTTTGAAGAACTAGTTTAAGAAAATTATTTTATGAATTTCAACCGTCAGTAGCACTAGCTGTTTAGGTCAATGAAAATTGAATGTTTCCTTGTAAGGAAACGGCAAATATTACCTTTACCGAAACTATTTAGTCATCGGCTATTGTAAGCAAAGATGCAGAAATATTAAAACAGTGATGAGAAGAATTTTATGAAGCTATTGTATATTCTGTTAAAAAACGTTTTCATCTTGACTTTGCCAATATTTTAAACCGTAAGCTTCATGATTTGACGCATGTTCCAGGAACCCAAATAAAAAAAATGATTGTTCGTCAAGTATTTAATACGTTAATTAAAACTTAAAGTTTTCTAATAAAAAATCCGTTTTTAATGGACGAGTTCCACAGATTTATCTCTTTACCATTTCTTATTTCGCGGAATATTTTATGTTCAACACAACAGTAAGAAATGGGACTATATATTTTTGAATCATTTGACTAGAAATATATGTAAAAAGGGACAAGAAAAGCAATAAAAGTGTCAGTTAAAACGACAAACGCAATATAAAATTAAATGTTTTGTCAAAACACAGTTACTTTTAATTAAAATTTAAGGTTATAATTACTTATTTTCCTAGGTAATATCAGACCTGTCATATGGTAGTGAATGCTGGAAAACACACAAATGATAAGAAGATCTGAGGTAATTTTTTTTGTGAGGGAGGAATTTAGGATGAAAACTGTGAGAAGCCATATCTAAGGAAGCTTTTCGCTTAACATCAAACATGACATAGTTCAATGAGTAGGCTGAGTTACACAAGGAAGATAGTATTTCAATTAACATTGACCAAGATGAGGAATAGTTTAAAAAATTTAATATTTTCGCTTACTATATCGGGAAATGAATAGGCGTATCCACGAACTTGGTAGGTGACAGAGTAGTCATGACAGTATTTGCTTTGTTCGTTGGTCATATTTAAGTGGACTAACCAAACTCAGGGCGTATACTGAAATCACCACACATGAATAGTAAGTGAGCTAAGATCGGAGACGATAACAATGTTCCCCGCAGTTCTGTGGAAAGTTACAACAGTATAATGCCGATGGCGATAGAGTTTGAAAGTAAAGGATATGCAATATACGAAATTACACGAATTGGAATTCAAGAGTACATATTTTTGGGGTGTCATAAGGTGTTTCATAAGCCCTCAAGCTAATGGTCATGTCATTCTAAAGGGTGATCTATAATGCGTTAGACTTTGAATTGAAAAAAAAATTAGAATATTAACCAGCAGGCGATATATATATATATATATACACGCTGTTAATTGATTAAGAAATTCGGCAATTGTTCTTATTAATTAAAAATTTTTATTTAGTTACTACAGATATTTTTCAATAGACATCGCTGTACATTTAATAGTGAGAATATTTACTGGTGTTGTGAGCAAAAAATCGTATTCAGGAATGTTTAAAATACCATCTGCTTCCCCATTATACCAGTTCTATATATATATATATATATATATATATATATATATATATATATATATATATATATATATATATATATATATATATATATATATATATATATATATATATACACACACACACACACACACACACACACACACACATATATATATATATATATATATATATATATATATATATATATATATATATATATGTATATAAGTTGTCAATATATCTGCAGAAAAGACAAACTGAATAAAATAAATTTGTCATTCGAATTTAGCAAGGCAAGGATCATAAACAAAAGCGAAATGTTTTGTTGTTACATGAAATATAATATATATATATGTCTGTGTGTGTGTGTATGTGTTATTGTATGGTCTGAAGATTATGTTCTCGCATGAAACAGACTGTCATAACTTAGTATTGACCTTGATGACCAATTATACATTTACATACGCACTGATGTTGACCATTTTTACTCATAAATATAGTATAATATAAATTATTTATATATATATATATATATATATATATATATATATATATATATATATATATATAGATAGATAGATAGATAGATAGATAGATAGATAGATAGAATGGAGGGATGTATTAAGAGTAGCAGTAAATGTTCCAGAAAATCGACATAATATCAAAACTAATGGTATGAAATTTTTCTTTTAAAATAGAACTTTAACACTGGGAATACCAAATCTGCGTCTTATATAAGAGAATATTATATTGTTGTATTTTTCTTTATTCGTTACAAGCAGCAATTGACTTAACCCAACTGAAAACTATCAAGCCTTTTTAGATCACATATGCTAAAGTAATTCAGTAAGCCAACGAACTATAAACTATTCAGGATAATATGTGATCACAAGCGAAGGAATGGGAGGCACATCCGGTGAGCTTTCAGGATGAAAGGACAGTAAATCATGATAAAATCAACAGACATTCGTCCGTTTATCAACGGGTTTCCGGTTATTGGTTGATGTGATCCCGGATCATCTATGCCTTTCCTAACAGATTTTGATTTATTGAAGCACTTAAATACTCTTGTCTGCAAGATGAATTTATGAATCCATGATGATAAGAACGTGTAATAAATTCGAACTTCTTATACAATTAATGAGTGGCGTTAAAAAGTGAGAAACCACTGAAATATATCAACATTGTGTAAGCGATGAAATGGAGAATATATTCCTGCAACTTAATTCAGAAGCGGCCTTGCTGAACATCGCCCCATAGCAGAAGACGTAAGGTATATTTTAAGAATTATAAAGACAGTTGTTAATGTAAAATTCATATTAATACAGGGTGGGACAAAAGTAAGCTTACAGTTGCTTCACTATTTGTTTTACGTTTTAGATCTAAATTCAGCGAACTGTTCTTTCAGCAAGATAGAGTACCTCCCAGTAGGTTTTGGCAGTAAGGGATTAAACCGAATATCTTCCATAGAGTTGGTCTGGAAAAAGTGGCAGCATCGAATGGCCACCACGTTCACCTGACCTAAAACGAATGGATCACTTTTTTGGATGTATATCCCCATAGAGTGGACTAATTGAAAGAGTACATCTCAGTAGTATTTATTGAAATTGATGCAGATCGTGTTGTGTGTCGTGGTGTTCTGAGGAGGTTCGGGGAATGTTGCAATGCTAAAGAAGGATATTGTGAGCACTTAAAATGATTAATATGTGCTAAAGAGAATGTAAGTAACATATTAAATAAATGTGATTGAAACAAATAAATATAATTTTTAAAAAATGTGTCTTAAAAAAGGGAAAGTATTTAACTACGAAGTGTAAGCCTACTTTTGGCCCACCCTGTATATTCAGCTCAATAACAAAGATCGTAGTTCGATTGCCAGACTAGATGGGTTAGAACCTTTATATATATATATATATATATATATATATATATATATATATATATATATATATATATATATAAAATGAAAACGTAATAGTTGTCTGTTGAATATGTGTATACATATTTATTGAATCCTATCGTATAAAGATTCAAACCCATCTCATTCTGGAGATTGAATTACGATGATATTGAGCTGAATATACAGGGTGGGCCAAAAATTGGCTTACATTTTGTAATTATGTATTTTACATTTTTAAAACACATTTTATTACATTTCTATTAAATATTAGTGCCTGAGCCTTATATCTATCTATCTATCTATCTATATATATATATATATATATATATATATATATATATATGTGCATGTGTATGTGTGTGTATCGGAATAGAAGAAATTGTGCTAATGGCGTGAATATCTTTTTACCGCAACTTGCCAGGAAGTGATACACACTTTTGATTTCATGACTTTCCTCACATATGGAATGAGACATTTAGAAACAAGTTATGATTCGTTCATTCACTATGAGCAGGAGGTCAGCTTATAGGAACAGTGTACTGTTAATGGAAGCCTTATTAATAAAAACAAATAACAAAACTTAATAATATTAACTTTGAACATGGACGCAATATCTTGACCGTGTTTTGAAAAATGAAAACATTTTATAAAGCATGCATACAACTATTTCTTATTTAACCGTTAAAATATTTAATCCTTGAAAATGGCTAAATGTATAGCCGAAAGCACTCGGATGAAAAGAACATTCGGACAGTTTTTATATAATTTATCATCCGAAAAGAAAAAAAATTATTAGATCTCATGAGAATTTGTTTAAAAAACACTAAATAAAAGCACCTTGTCTGACGTATTCAATGAAATGTGCATGAAAGAAGGATATATATATTTGTATGTGTGTGTGTTTCATTAAATAATATGGACATATTGTGTCTACCTATTTTTATACCATGCTTTCCAGTTGTCTAATCAGTCTCTTGATGTTAAGATGAAATTCACCAAGGACAGTCCCTAAGTTTTTGTCAATACAAGTACTTTCGATCTTTACCAAGAACATGTTCAGGAATAAAATATAACTCATTGTAATTGCGATAAACCCTGGATTCTATTGCGATAGTGGTTCTTAAAAAGATGCTCTGTAATGATTTTACAGTTTTTAATTTAACCATTGTAGTTATGGATATTTTTTGAAAATAAGCCTTTTAACATAAAGGATCATTATAAATATAAGTAGAGACAACATGTCTATATTATTCAATGAAAAATGTTTGAACAAAGATATGTTGTCTAAATACACGCATACATACATATATATATATATATATATATATATATATATATATGTATGCGTGTATTTAATGAATGTTTGAATGAAGATATGTTGTCTAAATACACGCATATATATATATATATATATATATATATATATGTATGTATGTATGCGTATTTAGACAGCATATCTTCATTCAAACATTTTTCATTGAATAATATAGACATGTTGTCTCTACTTATATTTATAATGATCCTTTATATATATATATATATATATATATATATATACACACAAGTTTGTTCTGCTATTTACCCATAGCTGGAGGGGGAAGAAGCGGATTAATACCTTTCCAAAAGGTATCAGCACGTAAGTGAAAGCAATGGATTCGACTAGAATTCGAACTCGACTCTCCGATTTATCTTTTCGAGTTGCTATCTACTAGCCGACCGTGTCTCCTTGGATGGCAATTGGTCTAGGAGAAGGACAACTCTGAATTCAAAACCTGCGGCGGGTCGTTTGGGGACATTCTGGCACATAGTTCACAAAAAAACAAGTGTGGTTGGTTCTGCACAAAGCATTCCCCACTCTAATCAAATCATATGTGCTAAGTATTAGCTTTTTTGTCAGTATTTTGTATCAGATTTATTCCATGGATTTCTCAGTAACATTCTGTTGAACAACATTTCTCTTGCCTCCATTCTACTAGTCTACTTTCACTGCCATGCAAGATGATCGATAACATATTGCAATCCAGCATTCTTTTCGTTGTTTGTAATGACAAATTCGGGATTCTTAGTATTTTTATAATTATTTCACCCCAAGCAATGTAATGAAACCACTAGTATGCAAAGGGTTACTTAGTATTAGTGAATATGAGAGAAATTACTATTAAGGAGAGAGGAAAATAAAAGATCAAGAATTACAAAAGAAAAAAAAAAGATAACGACTGGCATTACATTTAAATAATTTGAAGATCAAAGCTGACAAGAAATCAAGAAACCGGAAGCAGTTTTTTTTTTAAGGAGAAAATATTACCAGTAATATACTTTCATATAAAGTAAAGATAGTACCACCCAAAAATTTTTGTATGAGGAAAAAAAGCCAGCAACATATTTTTTAATAAAATTTTACTAGCGATACATTTATTTAAAGAAATTATTAATGTCCCCAAGAAAATTAAATTTCGGCATCAAATGATCCACAAAGAGTTTACGTACCGCTAAAGAAACAAACACACACACACATATATATATGTATGTATGTATATATATATATATATATATATATATATATATATATATATATATATATATATATATATATATATATATATATATATTGGCAGCATGCTTTCATTAAGACGTGTCTCTTTAAATAATTTAAACAAGTTTTGTCTACTTAATTTAATAGGATTCTCTCGGAAAAAAAAACGGACAAGTTTCTTAGTAACCCTTGTTAAAGGAGGAAATAAAATTACCATGTTAATGCATATTCATTTTATTCCGAGTACGTTCGTGATTAGCACAATGTCGTCATCAGGGTCATGTTTTTTCTAAGACAAAAATTGTTGCGTTCATTATTTATACAAAACAACACTTTTGTGATCATCTGAAAATTAAATATTTACGTGGGAAGTGAAAAACGCTAAGGTTATGTACTGCAGAATTTAAAAACATTATCATATTAACACGCGTGCAAACGTCAAAGGAGGTAACTAAGTTATTGTAAACTCATATCTTTTTTAAAAAAGAAAAAAATATGTAAAATTAGGTTTTAAATATCTTGGTATGAAGTAATAGTTAAAACCTAGATATTTAAACTATCTTCTGTGATTTTTTTAAAACATTTGTGAAGTATTCATAATTACGATCATCGAAGTTAAGTAACATTGAGCCTGGTCAATAAATAGATGAGTGAAGGTTTGGGTATAGCAGGTGGTGTATCAACAATAAACAAAATTCTAACAATAAAAAAATATTGTATATATATATATATATATATATATATATATATATATAAAAATCTCTATTTTGGGCACCTCGAGGTGATGTGATGGTTAGCAAGCTTGTCTCGTTAGAACAATTACGAATGAGTAGTGAGTTCGTTCCTCATTGGGTGCCCCTTACTTTCGTCCTTGTGCCACATCTAAGCTACGCTTAGAAAAGCATTAAGGACAACTCCGCGTGGTGTAATGGTTAGAAAGCATGTCTTGCTAGATCAATTACGACTGAGTAGTGAATTCAATCCTCACTGGGGGCTCCATACTTTCGGCCTTGTGCCACATCTAAGCCTTGCTTAGAAAATCACCATATATATATATAAGTAAATCCGTTTCGATTATCAATCAGTCAGTTATGCGCCATGCATAATACACTCTTAGGCGATGATGTATCTTTCGATACATAACTGACGAGGCAGATTTATTTTTCCCTGCAGTAGGTTGCCATTTCTTTCTGTTGTAGACTAATTAGACCCCGGTATGTCCTGCTATTTACTCATAGCTGAGGAGGAAGAGGGTCCATACCTTTCTCAAGGGTTTTAGCACATAAACTGAATGTAATGGATTCGTCTGGAATTCGAACTCGGCTCTCCGATTCCTCAATCCGAGCCGCAATCTATTATTCCACAGTGCCAAGCATACTCTAGCTAAGTTTCAAACGTAACCACAATATGCTGCGCTCAATAGCATAGAACTCACTACAACGTTGTGAAAATCTTAGAACCTAATTTGCTAATTTTATTGCAAGACGCGAAGTCTATAAGTACGAGAATGCATCTTTGGATGTATAGTTGCCAGTGATAAAGAGATAGACATATATATATAAGGAGAGAGAGAGCGGTGGAGAGAGAGAGAGAAAATGATTATGGTAAACGGAGATGTATAATAAAATGATGGAGTGAGATATTTAAGAAAATGAGGTAGGGAGTAAGAATTAAACAAAAAGAGTGGATGTGGGCGAGAGAGAGTGAGAGAGAGAGGGGGAGAGGGAGAGAGAGAAGCAAAAGAGATGTGTAAGTGACATTTCACGTACTTGCGCGTTTTTTTGTTTGTTTGTTTTTGATTTTTCCGGTTTCTACCTTTGACGACCAACATTAACTTCAATCCATGCAATATATATATACATATTTTATATATATATATATATATATATATATATATATATATATATATATATATATATATGAGTAAAGAAAGTCTTAACAATCCTTCTCGGTTATATTTCCTGAATATATTCATCTTTTTTTCAACCGAAAAAGCTTTTTTAGAAATTCAGATTTCTAAAAAGCCTTCGATCTAAACAGGTGAATAATTAAATATCTTCCCGAAATAAGTTATAACCGAGATGGATTTTTAATGATTTTCTGTATTATTATTATATTGTTCTATTATCTACATTGAGCTCTCTTTAGAATTATCCATACCAATTTCTAATAAATAAATATATATATATATATATATATATATATATATATATATATATATATATATATATATATATATTTAAAGCAGTATATACTATGCGTGATTGTTCAAGCCTGATATGTCGTGTATGTTTTAAGAACAGTTACTTAAATTATATACAACTTTACACATATGATATATTTATGCGTTTACTCACGTTTCTTTTGAAGGGAGATCAAAAGGATGGTAAGAACTGAACAGTTCAAAACTTGTTGCGACGTGGAACATCGCTATATCACACATCGATACGCACACATTAATGAACAACTTTTAAAATTGTCATAAATTCTTATTGATCACAGGAAAACGGAGCAAACATTATATTCAATAATGCTGCTAGGGCCAAATGTTGCTAGCTGTCTTATAAATAAGATCAGACTGGGTTATTTATTAGGCAAAACCAATCGAAAGTTTGGCAGGAATGAATGTTCCGGCTGTTATTTCTCTATAAACTAATATGTATCTGGTTACAGGTTGAGCATGTTTTTTTCACCGCCTCTGATTTTTCACTCCTCTTAGCCGCTCAGTATTATTTGAGGAAGCAGGAATATCTATCTCTTTTACAGCTTTTCTCGAAGATTAACCTCTTCAAAGTAGATAAACCGCGAGGAAAAAGAGAAAAAAAAAGGGAAAGAGATTAATACAGGCATACTCCTGCACACAGGCACTTTCTTAACAGTCACTCTCTGACAATTAGCATCGACGAACACTACTGGAGACGTTAAAATAAAGCTATTTCTTACCCGAGGCAACAGAAGATCACACACACACACACACACACACACACACACACACACACACACACACATATATATATATATATATATATATATATATATATATATATATATATATATATATATATCGTTGAATAATATTGAAATATTGTGTACACTTTTTATACTGATCTTTTCCAGTTATGTAATTCATTTCCTATTGTTAAGATCTATCAAGGAAGAAGTCCATAGTTTTTTTCCTTTTTTCAACCCAAGTGCATACATATATATATACATATATACATATATATATATATATATATATATATATGAGTCTTCTGATCTCATTGGTCTTTTTATATTATACAACCTTACAGCGCACCCTGATATGAATATAACTGACATTGGTTTGTACAGAGACGATGGACTTATGGTTATTAGACACACAACTAACTTCAAAATAGATAGAATTAGAAAGGTATTATATAAAGTATTTAAAAGCATGGGCTTAAAAATTACGGTTAGCACCAAACTAAAATAAGTGAACTTCCTAGATATAACATTAGATCTAAATAAAATACATACACACCTTATAAAAAACCCAACACCAATCCTTTATATATACACCCTAAATCGAATCACCCCCCATCTATAATTAAACATATACCGTTATCTATCAGTAAACGAATTAGTACAAATTCAGCAGATGACAAGATTTTCGATGAGCATATCAATTCCTATAATAAGGCTCTAAAAGAGAGTGGCTACAAAAACCCAAAACTAACTTATATAAAAAATGAAAATGCAAAGCATAGAAAAAACAGATGTAGAAAAATAATTTAGTATACGCCCCCATACAACCAAATGGTAAAGAACAAATTAAGACAAAAATTCCTCGCATTAATAGTCAAGCATTTTCCTAGTGAAAGTAAACTAAGTACCATTTTCAATAAAAACACACTAAAATTGATTCACAGATGTACGGAAAACTTAGAAAAAAATATTAAGAACCATAATGCTAATATTTAAACAAACACTTATACCAAAACCAAAATAAAATTAGACAATGAAAGAATAAAAATAAAAACTAATGAAAATAAACAAAAATTATGTAACTGTAGAAACCCTTATAATTGCCCTCTACAAAATAAATGTCGCACCGAATCATTAGTATACCAATGCAATATCTCTTCGATTGAGAGTCCGGAAGACATAAAAATGTATACAGGTTGCACTATCCATGAGTTCAAAAAAAGATTCAACCAACATCAAAGTTCATTCAGGATAAATAAATATAAAAATCAAACATCTATCTCGAAATACTTCTGGCACCTAAAAGAATCAAATAAAATACCTACAGTAAAATGTAAGTTAATAAGAAAAACTAGAATATGTAGGTCATTAACTGACCCATGTCCTTTGTGCATACATGAGAAACTATATATTACTAAGTTTATAAAAAATAAAAATTTACTGAATCAGAGAAATGAAATAGCTATTTTATGCCGTCATTGTCAAAAATTTTCCTTAAATAATGTTTAAAAATAAAAGTAAATTTAAAAAGGTGCGATCACGTAATATACATACTTATATTTAATATGAAAAAAAAATTAAAAAAAAAAAAAAAAAATAAAAAAAAAATCGTAAATTAATAAACTTGATATAGAAAAATCATATACTGTAAGTAATTCTATTACATTTACTGGTTTTTCTTATAAAAAAAAATAGTGTATTAAAATAACAGTGAAAATATTTTAATGTTGCATTTAAAATTGTAGTTAAAACGAATTCTAGCCTAAACATTGTAGTTAAATAAAACGTATTCTAACCTAAAAACCTCTCAAAAAGTACTACCGGCACTTAAATGAATCCTATAAAACACCTAGTGAAAAATGAAATTATGACGAAACGCTTGAAGATGTAGGCCATTGAATGACCCGTGTCCTTTGTACATACATGTGAAACTATATATTACTAAGTTTATATATAAAAATAAATAAATATGGTTTACTAAATCAGAGAAATAAATTAGCTATTTTTACCGATAGTGCCATAAATTTTACTTAAATAATATTTAAATATAAAATTTTAAAAATCGTAATATACATATACTTGATGTGGAAAAATAATTTTACTTACTGTAAGTAATTCTAATACATTTACTTCCATTAAAAGAAACATGGTCTATTAAAACTAACAATGAAAATATTTTAAAGATGTAAGTAAAATTGTAGTTAAATAAAATGAATTCTAACCTAAAGTTCTTTTAAATTGTAATTAAATAAAACGATTTCTAACCTAAAGACCTCCCTATTAGTACTACACGAACTTAAAGGAATACAATAAAACACCCACAGTAAAATGAAATTAATATGAAATGCTAGAAGATGTAAGCTTTTGAATGACCCATGTCCTTTGTACTTACACGAGAAACAATATATCACTAGGTTTAGATAAAAAATAAAAGTTTACTAAATCAGTGAAAGTAAGTAACTATTATTGCCGTGATGGTCATTTAATTTTACTTAAATAATAATTAAAAAAAGAAATTGTAAGCTAATAACATACATACTTGAAATGAAAATAATTCTACATACTGTAAGGGATTCTAATACATTTAATTGTTCTTAAAACAAATATAGTATATTAAAAATTAAAAGTGAAAAAATTTCAAATCGTATTTAAATAAAGCGTATTCTAACCTAAACACCGACCAAAAATGTTTAAATATAAAAATTGGAAAAAAATGTAACAATTTTTGTCGTTAACAATAAATTTTTTTAAGATAATCCAGACGACATGCATTAAATGGATGTTAGATTTCATTGAAAAATACATCCCTACCCCCTCCGAACCGTAACAAATAACTGATACATGTAAACATAGACATAATGAACGCGCTGACACCCCTAGTCTAGTGAAAGTGGTTTTATCTGTAACCTTGGAAACGTGAATTATGATTTTAGCTGTGTCTTTAAAACCCAGTAATTTAAAAAGTTACTCCAAAATTCGCTTGAAGATGAAATGGAACTAATGTCTTTAATTTAATTACAAAATTAAATTCTGAGCTTTTAGCTTCCATTTTTGAAACATGGTTAGAACTGTGCAGCGGAAAAAAACATAATTTAAATCAATTAATATATATATATATATATATATATATATATATATATATATATATATATATATATAAAAATATATTGATTGAAAAGTAACTTATTGTTTTTATGTACAATGGACTCTCCTATCTAGCTACAACTTTTACAAACCGAGAGAGTCAATCATACATTTAAATAAGGAGTTACTTTTTACTCACCTATATATATCAGATGGTGGTTTCCCTGATAAGGGAGGGAGTTTGATTTCTGCTTTATGACATATCATCTTTAGTAAGTCTATCGAATGCACAGAACGGTGGATGAAATTTGCAACTCTTTCAAAAGTTGGTCGTCTATTTAAGAACCTGTATCTACGAACAACTAATGTTTAAATAATTAAGACACACACACACACACACACACATATATATATATATATATATATATATATATATATATATATATATATATATATATATATATAAAAGTTTGTGTGGTGGTGCATATTCATATAGTAATATTTAAATTATTGACACAATTACGTTCACTGGCCCCTACCATATCACAACAAATACATCTTAGTGATCTCTGGAATATGGAGTTCGATCCCTATTAGGTAATAGGTTACTGCAGCTTCATATTAGTTTAGCCACACATTGAATAGTACAGTTTTAACGACGGTCACGCAATTGTATTTTCCACAATGAAAAGAAAATCCTTAATTTTAAAATTTTATATTCTACCAAACTGTACGAATACATTTAGTCGCATTCAAATGAATGATGGAACTGCCGTTGATATATGGCAAAGTCTTGCTTGAGAATTAAAAGAGATGAAGAATTCGAAAATACTGACGTGCATACAAAGAATTTTAATTTGTCGATTTTTCGATTCTCCTTAAAAAAGAAATAAATGATTCTTTCGCCTTTCTCATGGGCGCCGTTCCTGGTGTTGAACGGAGCATTGAACTGCGACAAAAAGAAACAAAACGCTGATCAATGCTACAAAGACAGCTTTGAAACAAAAACAAAAAAAAATATAATGTGAACTAAGCTGGATTGTTTCGACAGCAAATAAAATTTCTACAAAATGTCAGCAATTTTTTTTTCACTTTATTTTTTTAACGTTTAACGCCTAACAAATGATGCTAAATTACGTGTATTATTTATGAACACTAAATCTATTTTTTAATGTAGTATTTTTTTTTTATTCTCATTCTTTTTATCCCTGTTGAAACGAATTATATTGTATCCCATTATGGCAGGACCTTGAACAGTATAGTTTGAGGAGTGCGGCCATGTTTGGGTACATATAACGCATGAAATTACACAGTACTTATTTCGACGAACTGCGTTATTAAAATGGTTACTTCGCTATATATCTAAATGTAAAAACAGTCAGCAATAATAAAAGTGAAAGATTGCTATAAAAAGGCATTGTTATTAACTAAGGAAATTTTTTTCTTACAAATAATGCTAATCTCTACTATATGCATCTCTTGACAATAATTCCATATAATGCTATGCGTTAAATAAATAACCAATTATTTAATTTAAATTCTCTGACTGTTTTATTTTTTACGGCGTAGCAACCCTTTGTATATTATTTAAAGCCATAAATAATTTTTTGATTGTAATTTTTGTAAGTTAATAATGATTTACTAACACAAATCCTACTAATTAACCCATAGCTGGGAAGAGAAGAGTCGGATTGATAGTTTTCCCAAGGTCTTTTGCGTGTAAGTGAATATAACGAACCCTACTGGAATTAGAACATGGCTCTCCTGATTTTCAATTCTGAGCCGTTATCTGTTACACAACGCGCATATCCAAGATTACTGTATATGATATTCACAAGCTGTCACCCATCCAGGTACTGTTCTGGAACGATGGTGTTTAACTTGATCGTAGGAGAACTGCAATATTCAAGGAGTATTTTTTTTTATTTGGACGCATTATTAATCAGCCTTAGAGAAGTCTCTTTTCTCAATTCCTTATGAAATCTCTATCTACAAAAGGCAGGATGTGTGTGTGTAACGAATGCACGGCCGCAATTTTCGACGGATTTGCACCAAAATTGAAATGCTCATGCTCCAAGTTAGCGCAAAGGCCAAGACCGACGTTGCATTTCTCAACGCCCATCGATAGTGAAAATAATCGTTTGTTTCATTCATCTACGGCAGTTTTATTGTAGTTTCCGGCCATTTTGTACTGGCCAGAGAGAGAGCCTATAGCTGGCTGCCACGAATAGACAGGGAGATTCTATTGGAAATAATGGATTTTTTCATGCTTCTACGGCAATTTTCATGTAGTTTGCGGCCATTTTCTACTGGCCTGAGTAAGAGCCTATAGCTGGCTGCCACGAATAGGCAAGGAGATTCTATTGGCCAGCGTGAGAGCCAACAGTTGACTGACACGAATGTTAACTAGCATGCTAGCATGCGAAAAAAATCGATAGCTGCATTCGTCACAAGTGGGAAAAAATTTAAATCTGCATGGCACGTTACTCCAGTTGGCTCATTCGCTTGCTTAAACTCAACGTTGATTCTGATTCCGCAGAACTGGGTTGAGTGTGAAAAAGTATTTGTTGTTAACATTCTTTTTTTTTTTCGGTTTTTCTAGTTAAGAGTCCTTTTTAAAGCTGATCGTTTTGTGTTCATTTTGTTTAGTTCTTTTTTCGTAACAGATTTAATGTTTAGTATAGAGCTTAGAAAAAATTCGCAGTGTGGGATAGGCAAGAAGTAAGGCATGTAGCAACATCAGCGCGGCAAAGGGCACTCTTTTAAAGGCAAGGAAGGGCAAAACTATTTTAAGTCAAGTGATAGCGACTGCTGTATGAGTCGTACGATTTTTGAATCAAGCACGGGCAACGCCGGGCCATGCTGCTAGTCTGAAATAAAATTTAAGCGTTGCATTATTATGTCTAAATGTTTTATTATTTAGAGCCTGTCTGTTGTCATGAGGCATATGGAATTTTCACAACGATATATTAAAAAGAATGGCCAACGGTTCATTCATCAGTGGTTAGAATAAGTCAGGTTAAATCGATGTGTGTGATTTCTACTGCTTTGTGGTTTTCATAGATGCGTACTTGCCGCCAGCGCTGGTGATTGCTGATTACGTCTTCTGTGATAGTCACCTTTTTATTATTTTAGTACTACGTTTTCTTTATGTCTGTCTGTCTGTCTGTCTGTCTGTCTCTCTCTCTCTCTCTCTCTATATATATATATATATATATATATATATATATATATATATATATATATATATATATATATTCTATTAATACGTTACGTTTATAGATAAAAAATATTTAAGTAAATGCTCTGTTTTTTTGGGTTTTTTTAAGTGAACAGTATTAATTAGATTTTTCGAACTGAATGTTCGAAATTCCGTAGATATATTCCTGTACGAAAACCGAACTTTTGATCTGTTTTTATAGATAAATCCGGTTAACAAAGTCCAAATTAATGCTTTTTTTTCTCCGACGATTTTTTCGATCAATCATTTGCTCACAGAAACGTATCTTAACGAAACAATGACAACATATAATGAAATTTAAGTGCGACAATTATTTAAGAATTTTCTGTTTACGATATAGATGCTCCGTATTTTGTTTTTCCTAGATATTAAGTAATTGTGCGTTCATTTCCATACATTTTTTACGTTAAGATACGTTTACAGGAAATCGAAAAAAGAAAATCCTTCTAATCCTGTCCTGTTAAGCGAAATATAACTCATGAACTTTCTAGTTTGTATATGCGTTTTCGGATGATAAGGTATATTCGACTATATGTTTGTGTGTGTGTGTGTGTGATACTATTTAGCTAATAAAGAGAAACTAAATAGGCTATAAATTCGAGTTTACAAATGTCACCTTAATTATAAAAAGTTAATTCTTTTACAAAGTCAAAATTAATGCTTTAAACGCACATTCTCCGACGATTTTTTCCTGGCGATTCAAAATGGCGTCCCGTGTTTTTAATATTCATCTCGTGCAGTCACGCAAAGTCGCGTTACACACATGCCCCTATGAAAAAAGCAGGTTGCTTGGAACGAACCAATGACATCGTTTTGCGTTGATATAATGAAATGGATTATTACAGCATGACAATTATTTAAGATATTTTCTGTTTGGTGGGAAAAGGCCGACGTTATTTATATAGATGGATGACACTCAAGCTCTATACGCAGCATTTGTTTTTCCTAAACGACGGCGGACCGGATAAACAGTAGATCTGGCCGAAATATATTTTCTGGCAAGACTCCCCAATTGTTTGAGTCGTCAAATTCATTTCTTTACATGTCATTTTTTACGTTAAGATACGTTTAGTGAGTAGATATGGTCGATCAAGAAGATTTTGTTTTTAAATACAGTAATATATGGAGAATAAAAAGAAAATCCTTCTATTTTAATTTTTGAGTCGCTTGTTTTTCATAGATTAAGCAGACATTATCTAGGTGCAGCAATGGAGCTGGAACGCTTTCGTCCTTCGACCAGCGCACAAAGTTACAGTATCTTGGAAATGGTCAGAGTTCGATTATATAACTCATGTTTTATGTTTATCATAATTCTAGTTTGTATATGCTGGATCTTCGTTTCAAACCAATCACTGTGCAGGATAAATATCCTGGATGCACCAATCACTGTTTCGGATGATAAGGTATATTCGATTCTATATGTTTGTGTGTGTGTGTATCTGCGGCGCGCGTGAGAGAGAGAAAGAGAGAGATGTGTGTGCGCGGTTTGAAAGAAATATTTAAGAGAGACATCACGTTTTTCCCTTGAATTAGCACCTTCCTGTGGGTTGCGTGTTGCGGTGGCGTTTAAACTTGGATGGGATGACAGAGTTCGTACCATAAAGAGAAACGCAAATAGGCTACAAATTGAGTTTACAATGTCCGTGGTACCTGGTTAATTATAAAATCAAGGGGATCAACTTGGCGATCCTCTGAACATAATCTCTGATACACCTTACCGGGAGGAAATATTCTTGTCGAGACGGACTTCTGAATTTAAATGACAATGGAGGTTTCCATCTATAAACATGCTTTCAACACCCGTGCAACCGGCCTGCGCTCGTCCGTGGTCCCGTTCGGTAATATCACCAACTTTTACAAAATTTAAAGTGCGTGGCGTGCCAGTCTAAATAATCGTAGAATATGGCTACCAAAACCAGTCATTGAATCTTTGAAATTGCTGCTTTCACCCACTACCGTCAGTTAAACAAATCGTCCACAAAGCAACATACTGATAACCAACAAAATGGAATCATCGATAATAGCGGACGGGCTTTTAGACTTGCAAACACGTGCTTCCCCCTTAACACATACCAACCCGCTGCTGAACTGAAAGTAACCGGAAAGCTGAAAATATGCAATCGAATATAGATTATTATTCGAATTTTCACGTTAAGGACCTTTAATCCCACCGCTGGACGATATTTCATTCTGAAATGAAGCTTTAATGAAAGCGAAATTTGTTAGATTTATAATCGTTCCCAGGTTGATCCTTATCTACCTCGCAAACGTTCTCGCATTTCCTGGCCTGTGGGTTGAGAATTCAAAATGTTCATATTCACTTATATATATATATGTCTGGGCTCCATAAAAAGCAAGTTGTATGATTTTCACCGGCTTGGTGTATACGGAATAAATCATTTTGCCAATCACCAAACAATTACTATTCTTTGTTAGAAGAGTGCTCAATACAAAGTAGATTGCGAATAAATAATTATTTATTTAAAAATAATAACAAAAGTAAAGATAATTATTTATTTAAAAATAATAACATAAATATGTTATAAAAATCACTACAAAAATAGCCATTTTGTTTCAACACCTTTAGTGTCTTATCAAGTGATGATGTTGAATGTAGATTGTAGAATGGAGATTTTAAATATATATATATATATATATATATATATATATATATATATATATATATATATATATATATATTAAGAAATGGACAAGGTCCGACAATTTATTTATTAAAGACATTTTTTAAACGTTAAACATAAAAAATGTCTTTAATATATATATATATATATATATATATATATATATAGTGCTTGAAAATTAACTAAACACACTTTGGTGGCGGGTTCCTCACACAAAAACAAGTACAAAAGTTCATATAAAGTCCATGAAAATGGATAAGCAGAGGAGGACTGTTTCTATGGCCTTCACATTCCCCGACCTCCGGACCTTTGGAATTTTATCTGTTGACCCACTTAAAACTATTGCTTTATGCATCAGTAATGCAACAATAATGCAGGGACGCTTCATCAATGTGTGAAAGTCATTCGACACAGTGCAGGAATATTTGAAAGGGTCAACCAGTCAATGATTTGACGGATTCATGTGTGTGCAAAGTAAGCGGAAGACATCTTGAACATTTGTTATGAGTTGCTGTGTACAACTATTACCTTTTGGAAATAGGTTTATATGAATATTTTACCCTCTTTTTTTTGATCAGGAACCAACCCCTAAAGTATTTTGGGTTATATCTTGGATGGTACATTTAACAGTGTCTACCGTAAACTTTAAACTTAATAACAAAGGATTTTCGGCCATATGTTTATATGGACTTTTGTATTTGTTCTTGTGTGAGCAACCCGATCACAAAGTTTGTAAATGTATTTCTGATACAGACTATTTGAAAATTATTTCCCTATCTTATATATGATGTATGATGGACTCTACCGTCTAATTGTAATTTTTACAAGACGGGAGCGTCCATTATATATAAAATACGGAGTTACTTTACAATCACCCTGTATATATATTTATAGGCCAAATTTGCACCACAGGAATTTAGATTTTTATTTTTTTTCTTTATTTTATTATTCTTACTCTATATGTTTAATCACTTCTAATTTAGTTTCTTGGTTTTAGTTAATCTAATTTAATCTAAAATTCATATACCGTTAAATAACGTTCGTCATGATAATCAATTTACTCTAAAATACCCACTACTGTAAATGGGATGATATTTAATATTGAATTTAACGTCCATGTTAGGCTATGAAATCGTAAACTGAGAGACGCAGATTAATATAAAACTATAAAATAATGATCACTTTAATCACGTCATGCTATAATTCAGTTTGTTCTTAGTTCCAGCGCTAGATCGCTCATATGTTTACATAAACAATCGGCCTATCCTGTTTGATTGTGAGAACAAACAGAAGAAACGACATATAAATGCCGATGTTTGCTTTTTGGGGAAAGAAAATAAAGAAAAAAGAAAGAAAGGTAATAGAGATGGGACGATAATTTTCCTATGTGTCTTAGGTCTGCTTCAGTGAAATGCAAAACATTTCCATTTTGAATCATTTCATTTATATCCTCTGAATTCTTTAACTAATGACCTGCATTCATACTCATGATTGTTATTCTAATATCTTGTTAAACATATTAAGTTCAAACATTTAAAAAGTCAAAGTGAAATGTCCATGTTTATTATTTACTAGCAGAATGGCCCGGCGTTGCCCGTGCTTGATTCTAAAATGGTAGGACTCATACACAAATCGTTATCACTTGACTTAAAATATTTTTGTTCTTCCATGCCTTTAAAAGAGGGCCTTTTGCCGTGCTGATATTGCTACATGCCTTACTTCTCACACTGCGAATTTTTTCTAAGCTCTATACTAAACATTAAATCTGTTACGAAAAAAGAACTAAACAAAATGAACACAAAATGATCAGCTTTAAAAAAGGACTCTTAACTGGAAAAACCGAATGAAAAAAGAATGTTAGCAACAAATACTTTTTCACACTCAACCCAGTTCTGCGGAATCGGAATCAACGTTGAGTTTAAGCAAGCGAATGAGCCAATTGGAGTAAAGTATCTTGCAGATTTAAATTTTTCCAACTTGTGACGAATGCAGGTATCGATTTTTTTCTCATGCTAGCATGCTAGTTAACATTCGTGTCAGTCAGCTGTTGGCTCTCACGCTGGCCAATAGAATCTCCCTGTCTATTCGTGGCAGCCAGCACTCTCTCTGGCCAGTACAAAATGGCCGGAAACTACAATAAAACTGCCGTAGATGAATGAAACAAACGATTATTTCTACTATCGATGGGAGTTGGGAAACGCAAAGTCGGTCTTGGCCTTCCCGCTAAGTTGGAGCATGTGCATGTAAATTTTGGGGCAAATCCGTCGGGAATTGCGGCCGTGCATTCGTTACACACACACACACACACACACACACACACACACACACACACACACACACACACACACACACATCCTGCTATTTATAGATAGATATTTGTACAGCTCGCAAGGATTTTAATCAATAAGTCATGTATAAAACAATTCCATGGGTATTTTTTAGTCGTGAAACTCGCAAAGAGTTCAATCGTTCACTTAAGAATTATTATTCATCAGAAAATTCAGGTATAAAAACTGTGAAATGTTTATAATTATTAATTTAAAGGAAACAAACTGTATACATAACATCACATATTAGGTAATAATGTGTGTGTCTAGCCTCAGTTTGTGCAAACTGCTCGGAACTGCCGACGATAATAATATCAAAAGTTAAATTCGAGTAAATCGTTTCGGTTTCATTCTTTATGATAGCTACCTGAAGATCGTAGAGAGCTTGTTGGAGGAGGTTGTTGATATCGGATGCAGAGGTGATAAAATCCAACCCCCTCTTCATGAACATTCTAATCACTTGTCTTCACTCTCTAGTACATCGCCAGTACGATGAATATTCTTTTGCCTAAACCTGATTTGCTTGTCGGGACATTCTCCCCTTTTACAGGAAGAGTGCGAAACGAGTTTGCATTCTTACCCGATTTGTGCGTTATCAAAGAATCTCTATCTTTTACATGCTTTTGTCAACTTCCTTTTTTTTACAAAGTCTTCTATACTTTCGTCATAATTGATGGTTCCCCTTGCGACGAAGACACATCCAGGAGATCAATCTTCATTTTGTTGTCTGTAAATACACATGTGCCCGCTACTCTGTACCAAGTTGAACTTTGAATGGTCATATCACTTCTTTACAGATGTTCCATGATTGCTGGCATGTTGTCATTGCCAATCTGTCATTCTTGTGCTCTGAAATGGCTGCGTTCGGACAGGTCATCTGGCATCATATATGTCTATAGGTTTTAAGCCTGCTGAATCGCCCGTCCTCCTTCTCTGGCTAAGTTTATCTGGCAAAGCGTTTCTGCAGCATGAATCCGTCGAGGTGCCGACCAGCACTTGTAACCCGAAGACGCGCAGATTGATTTAGATCCAATATTTTATTGATCTGGAGAAATTTCTAGACAAGACTAAAAACCTGAGATTGAGCCACACGAAGCAGTGTGGGAATCATTGTTATATTGACGACAGAATCTTGCTATATATTTTCTACACACTGACACTAATAGAAAGACCTCCTTCTCATAAAGGTTTAGTTGACTTAAAACATGTAAAACTTTTGATTGTATGTATAGTTCGGTTTTAGTAATTTGATAATTGTACGCTTACTGCGCGTAGAAAAAACTGTTTAGCCATAACAGCTTACTGAAATTATTATCAAATTTCATTAACATGTTGTTTTATATGAAATTCAAATCTCATGAAAATTATGATAGTGTAAAAAATCAAGCCCCTTCCCCAATACACACACACATCCATACATATATACACACTCACACACATATATATACATATATATTATATAATACTTTTGATTATTATAAGAATTCTTATACGTGTGTGTACGTATATACATATATATATATATATATATATATATATATATATATATATATATATATATATATATATATATATGTACACACACACACATATATATATATATATATATATATATATATATATATGATAAAAGGCTCAAACACTACTATTCCATGCTTATAATTTTTTAAATTGGAATTGTCAGACTTGCAAATTAAAAAAGTCACATTCACTTTGGTGCGTTGTAGGGAGTAAAACATTATAGCGGCTTTTTTTTTTTGAATTTGTAGTTCTGATGAATTGGATCGTGAATACGATTGTAATGTAATAAATTATAAGAATGGAATATTAGTGTTTGAGACTTTTATATTATATTCTTGCGCTGTCTTGGACATTGGGCTCTATCTAGATTCTATCCTCTTGGAAATATATAATTATATTGACCACTAATATTATCTATCTATCTATCTATCTATCTATCTATCTATCTATCTATCTATATATATCTATATCTATCTATCTATCCATCTATCTATCTATCTATATATATATATATATATATATATATATATATATATATATGCACGTTCCAAAACATATATTCACCTGTCAAAGCTACTAAAAGAACTTTCAGTCTATACATATTTCGTTTTAGTGTCTGCCTATTTATGGGAAAATTGCGTTCTGAAGGTGAAAATTTGAAATTGTCGAAAGTACTTACCATTTGTCTTCCATCTGACAACAACTCGAATATAAGGATCTTATTCAAGGAATTTATAGTAAGTTAATGTCTCATTAAGTTCTGTTAGCGAAGTGATTTCCCCATTAATCACATTAACATTGCTATTCATTTCTTTTGTATAAATTATTTCTTTATTTTATAAAATATAAGCCCTGGCACTAACATATATATATATATATATATATATATATATATATATATATATATATATATATATATATATATATATATATATGAAAATATAAAGAAAATAGGAAGTAACTGGTTGGGTAAATAATCGAAAGTCCCTTAGATACAAAAGTAGAGCATAAATATAATTATTTATTTAAAAATATGATTCAAATCGACATAAAAGTCCCATGTTTCAAAACAAAAGACCGAAAACTTCAATATAATTATTTAAATCATTGAAATTATTTAAATTAAATTGAGTTAAAATAATCTTCAAGCGAAATCCAAAAAATCTTCAAAGATGAACAGAAATTTTAACTCAATTTAATTTAAAATAATTTAAATGATTTAAATAATTATATTGAATTTTCATTTTTGAAACATGGGACTTCTTATGTCGCGATTTGGAATCATATTTTTAAATAAATACTTATATATATATATATGAAAAATATAGTCTTAAGATGTGCTATATTTATGGGATAAAATTGCTTAGTATCAGAGATAGAGCGTGTGCAAATATAAAAGTGAACATAGAAGTCAACACTTAGGGGGCGAGAGTCTGTTTCTTGCTAGATGCAATCCTCAGGCACTCGTGGCCTGAGTATTGCATCTAACATGAAACAGACTGTCACCTCTAAGTGTTGACTTCTATGTTCACTTATATATATATATATATATATATATATATATATATATATATATATATATATATATATAATAAAATATAAAATAATGGTAATATACATAAATTATATGATTTAACACATATCAAGTATAAATATAAATGTCAAATTAAGCTTAATAGTTAAGTAGAAAATTCATTATTATATTAAAAAAAATATTAAAATTCGCATTACGTCGGATCAAGTCTGTTTAGCGATGCTTCCTTTCTCACAAATACGAGTAATTGTTAATCTCAATTGCGTAATTATTCTGGATCTTGATGTCTAACGCACACGAAGCTCTGGGGCGATCCCCAATAAATATCCTGAACTTTTAATAATTTTAATAAAAAAATTTAAATAATGTTATAAAAGATGCTAGATTTTGATTCAACTTATTTTAATGTGGAATTTGATTTAGACATTGGTACAGAACGTTAGTTATTTTCCCTCAAGAATAGACCCCGTGCTACAGTTTATAAGAAACGGTGTAAATATCAATTTTCACTTTCTTTTTAAATGTTCAAACTAAGCGAAATATCATTGTCGATTAATTTACGCTTCTGTATATATAAATACTACAACATAATGCAATATCAGTTTCTAATGATAACACAGCACATTCACTGCTTTTATGGCTTTCATTAAAAAGGCAACTGCCACCATTTACGCTTTATGCATACTAAGATAATGATTTACAATTTACATTCCTTTTTCCTCATGAATATAAAATTTCCCAGATGTTCCTTTCTATGATTACCTAACTTACAAGTAGAGATAATTAAATGAACGATCCGCTATAATGTTTTACTTCCTACAATGCACAAAATGAATGTGACTATTAATAAAGCTCCCACTTTCTGCAAACCAGAAAGAAAGGAGTCAATTAGTAACAAGATTATCAAAAATAGAAATAGCCTCGAAGCGAAAGGAAAAAAGAAGAATTGTCGACGCTTGAGCATAATTCGCACACACACCCACGCATATTGGAGGTAGGAGAGAATAAGTGAAAAAAGCCGGTGCAGTTTTTTTGCGCATGAGCAATCCTACTGAGCCAGACCCCCACATCTATGTTGTAACGTTTTTAAGAAATTTTTTAAAAACGCATTTTTGAAGCCTTATTACTAGGCTCAAGAGCCACTCAAGTTAGGGAGTTGAAGAAAGAGATCTGTCATCGGCATGTAAAGAGGTAGAAAATCAAAATGGAAGTAAAGACGATTTATAAACAATGTCTCTTGAAAAGAAGTGGTGAAAATATAGTGTTCCTGTAAGCATCCACGCGGGAGTTTATTCCACAAAGTAGCCGGTTTTTTTTTTTTTGGAATAAACCTGTAAAGAGTGTAAAGTGTCTTAACAGTTGGCATAATGATTGTGCATATGGCGAGTCTTAGATGTAAATGTCTGAATTAGTTGAGTTAAAAAACTGAGTTATTTGAACATTTGCCATGGAAGTTTCAACAGGCGTGAAACTAATTCCCTCCATCGCCACATGTCAGCACAAACGATTTGAAATCGATCACTGACATTAAGAAGCTGCAGTCCAGATAAGGTAGCGATACTCTATTTTTGCTATTGTAAAAATAATATATGGTAAAAAAAAAAAGAAAAAAAAAAGTCTCTTCTGGATCGATAGAATTAGCCGGCATATTTAGCAATGGATCGTACATCGAAGTTGCACTTAAAATTGTTGTTCAAAATATGGAGAGCCGATGAAAGTTCATGAGTTGCTAGTGTTTTGAGGAAATTTGGTGTTTGAATGATGATAACATTATATGAGATGGGTGTTTGAGGTATTGAATGTCACAAGCGGGTTCTTAAAGCCTTAGGTTGTTAGACATAAATCAGATGAGAGATCATTTGCAAGGCCCCGAACATCTTGACTTTTAGAGGTACATTCGTACATTGTGGTCAAATCTACGTAAATCATTACTAATTATCAGAGAATGATCCTAGACACTTAATAAAATATACAAAAGAGTATAGGAGCGAGACGAGAGATACCTGCAATTAACATGTTAGCATTTATGGTACCAACGTTTACTATGGATTTCAGATGACTGTCCATTCACAACGTCCTTACCGAAAAATGCAGAAACTCCTACAGAAGGAAATACAGAAAAACTAAATACTAAATATCAACTGTAGAAGCAAGCATGTTTCGTTCTCAAAAGAAATAAGAGCTCAACATGCAAATTACAAATTTGATATACGTATATGAAACAAGTACACAAACTGAAATATCTTGGTTTCAAGGTGGGTGGGGGTGAAACGCTTGGCAACAAAATCCGACACGACATCGGGAGAGCGAGAGTAGTCTTCCAAATTCTAAGCAAAATATTGAGAAACTGAAAAATCTCGTTAGAAATTAAAAAAAAAATGCTATGTCATATCAGTCCTCCTATATGGCAGTAAATGCTGGACAATCTCTACAGAGATGAAAATGTTGACGTAACAGAAACGTGGTTCTACAGAAAAACACTGAGATTACCATGTTAGCAAGTAAGAAGTTCTGGGTAAAAAGGGAATCAAAAAGGACACGTATACTGAACATCGGAAAGTGCAGTTTGAAAATTCTATGGCATATAATGAGGAAAGAGGTTTTAGAAAAGTTGACGCACAGAAAAGATATTGAAGGGATATGAGACAGTGTAAGGCACTACTTAACGATCTTGTGTAAATGGATGGCAGAGCAGGCATTAGGAGCGAAGGCGAAAATACTAAATTTAATAAGAGCTACAAGGAACATGAACTTTTTCTTGGGTCATGATCGACCAGGTCCTGCAACGATATGGCACATACAGGGGGCCGACACTATTTTTGGGACACTTTGAAAAGTGTGCTTAAAGGTGTTTTTTGCTGCCGAGATCTTTTGTGTTGATGAGTAGGTAGTTCAGCAGTAACTGTCCATTAATGGTATGAACATTGATTGATGGGTTTGTCTTTGGTTTCAGGTTTTCTTTATTTTTTACTTCAACTTAGGCGACACTATTTTTCGGACATGACACAAATTCCGGGTTTTTTAATGATTTAGTCGTCGAACTGTACCCTGGCCATTACATTTGAGTATCTTTAACATTCACTGCAAAAACGTATTAAAATCCTGAAGAAGAATGCATTCAAAAGAAGTCATCAGTTTGGTCCAAAAGAAGAGAGAAGACGGGCTCAGCATCCGAAAGATCGTCGCTGAGATGAAGCTACCTAAGCCAACAGTTGAATACAGGCTAAGTACAGACTATGAGCGAAAGAAGAAAAAGAGAGGACGGAAAAAACAATTTCCAAGAGAACAGAAAGAAAAATGAAGAGGAATGTTACGAGGTGGTTATCATCTGGAGAAAAGGTGACAGCGAAGAAAGTAAAAGAGAAGTGTGAAGTTGACGTCAGTGTTCGAACTGTACAAAGAAAGCTACACGAAATTGGACTTAAGTATGCTAAAACCAAGAAAAGAATTACACTAACGAGAAAACACAAGGAGCCAAGGCTGGGAAGTGACAAAAGCTGGATAACAAAACATGTCGACTTCAAGAAAGTGATATTTACTGATGAAAAACGTTTTAAGTTCGAAGGACATGACGGGTGGTGTACATGGTCGAGAAAAGGTGAACTTGTTATTCTCAACAAGAGACAGATGGGAGGAGGAGGAGTCATGGTTTGGCGTATGGTATTTTTGAATGGAAACTTGTGGCTCGAGTGCTTAAAAGGACGTCAAAATAGCCTGAGCTAATGAGAACTTTTGGAAAAGATAGCCCTGCCACTCATAGAAAAAGAAATGGGAAGTAATTTTATTTTGCGGCAAGATAACTGCAGCATCCATGTGGCCAAATCAGTGAAAAATTGGATGTGTGAAGTAAATATAGTTACTCTGGAATGGCCTGCAAGAAGTCCAGACTTAAATTTAATTGAAAACATATGGGAAATGCTTGCAGAGCTTGTTTACGACGGGCCAGAAAAAACCAGAGAGGCTGAACTGTGGCAGCGCCTACAAGATGCTAAAAATAGACTGCTAGAAACACGAAGAGACGTTATTATCAATATGTACGAACCTTATGAAGATAGACTGATAGATGTCATTGAAAAAAGGGTGCTGCCATAAACTATTAGCATTGTTTCTGCAATGTCCGAAAAATACTGTTGCCTGTGTAATGTAAAAATTTGTAAAAAAATAAAAATACTTCTAATTTTAATTCTGCTTTTCCATTTGTAGCATTCAAACAGTTTTTACATATTATTGCCATTACACTAAAACAGTACAGACTGCCTGTGCTACCTAAAACTTGAAAAATAAAGTGTCTGAAAAATAGTGTCGGCCCCCTGTAGAAAATGAAGATAGAAAGAACCTGATAATTGTGTATATTCTTCCAGATGCTATCGCTATATTTTCACACACACACACACACACACACACACATATATATATATATATATATATATATATATATATATATCAAAACACATGAAACACATGCCTGCTCCAATTCGTAGACATATTCCAATAAGATCATCCGGGCATTCACGTGTCTCTCATTGATGAACACTTGTTAAGGAGAAATGTTTGTAGGATCAATTATTCAGAAGCTTTCTTATCTGTTCTGCACATTGACCAGACAAAACTGAATATCTTAGAAGCTGCTGTTATTAGACAGAAGGCGCACAAAAATGAGTTAGAATTGTTTGGGGAGTCATTGGCTCGATCTAGATGAGAATTATATTTATATTTTATTCCTCACTCTCGTCTTTCTAACAATTTTGAGATCCTATTTTAAAAAAAAAAAAAACGTTCCGTAGTATTTCAATAAAGACTATTGGTTTCGGACGAAGTGTCGGTCGAAAGTCGCCTTATGTTATATTTATTCTACTCGATTTTAATCGAAGTTATATCTATTTAAATTGATTTTAATCGTTAAATATTTATATATGATCCCTATTTTAAAATTTGTTTTATTATGCTCTGGCACTAATTATTTATTTGTACACACACACACACACACACACACACATATATATATATATATATATATATATATATATATATATATATATATTAGCTACGAAAATGAGAAATTTATAAGCATTTTAAATTAAAAAAAAAAAAAGCTAAAAAAAAACAACCGGTTTCGTCCCAGGACTTATCAAGTTTATTTTTTCTGGGAAGAGAAAAATTTATAAAATTGTGTAAATTAAATTAACGAATGGAACGGAACGGAAGAGAAAAATATGAATTTCAAGAAACTAGAGTCCAATTACATTCAGACCCAGTAAGCATTCCCTTTGTTTACAAAGGGAAGGCCCACGGAATCTGATATACAAAGACTTTAGAACCTTGAGGTAAAATGTGGGGTGGGACCTAGATAGAATCAAAAAACGGTCCACACTAAAATTAACCACACATTTCCCACTATTTATTACATGCTCAGCAATAGCAGAGCCAGAACTATTTGTTAGTTAGCGTTTCCTGGCAGACGGGTTCAAAATCCTGGAGGGGGGTAAATGTTTTATTCTTGAATCCAAACGCTGGGACGTCCTCCCTATGTAGTCGAGTCCACAACTATACTTATATTGGTAAATCACTGAATTAACATGATGGGGGTGGAGGCCGTCTTTACGCATGGAAGAGAAAACAGGACGGGTAACAAATATTACCCAAACATTCACCGAAAAATAACAGCTATTGATCATACGTAAATTCGTCTAGATAAACTCTCACTCTCTGTATCAATATAGGGAAGATGCAGAGAAACTGGGCATTTATCAAGAAAATGCGACTTAATCCAATGAAATTTACTAATGAAATCTTGGATGACGGAATCTAAAACATCCAAAAGATATCCGTTTTTTGAAAGTGGCATTCTAATAAACTCAATTTCAACGCAGAGAAGGCCATCAGAACATAACTTAAGTGCTCTATGAATTAAGGCCTTAATTAAATTAACCTTTCGTCATCTGGGACAAAAAAAAATCCCGAGAAAGTAGCCTTCCTAAATACGGAAGTCTCAAACTTGTCAAGGATCTTATGAACAAGAACATCCAAAAAGGAAAGACAAGAATTGGACTCCTTTTCTAGGGCGAACTTAAGAGTGGGATGGACAGCCTCATTATTAAAAAGGCAGAAGGTATCATCCACATAACGATGATACATAAAAGGACGAACAATAAAGAAAATAAGGAAGCTTCATGAAAACCGGGAAAAATATTCGCCAACGCTGGACTCAAAGGCGAACCCATAGCTGCCCCGTCGATCTGCCGATACATAATATTATTAAAACTAAATTCGACACTCTCAGGAAAATCGTTTTTTTTTTTTTTACGTTTTTTTAATAAAAAAATGCCTTATAAATTTCGACTTTTCCCAGCTATTATTAAATTCTGTACCAAAACACTATATATATATATATATATATATATATATATATATATATATATATATATATATATATATATAATTGAATACGACAGACAATGCGCTTTTATTTATTTATTTTTTTTATACAATTTCTCATGTGATCTAATAAATTTTTTCTTTCGGATGATGTTTTATATAATTAAAACTGTCCAACTATTTCTTGTTAACACTTAATAAATTTCAACCTTGAATATGGCTAAATGTATAGTCGAGAGCGCTCGGATAAAAAGAACAATTGGACAGATTTGATATAATTTATCATCCGAAGAGAAACAACTTATTAGAACACATGAGAAATTGTATAACAACCTAAATCAAAACACCATGTTTGTCATATTCAATGAAATGCGCATGTAATAAGATTGCAGCCTAAACACACACACACGCACACACACATATATATATATATTAAATAAATTTAAATAAAAATTAAATAATATATATATATATATATATATGAATCTTTATATATATATATATATATATATATATATATATATATATATATGAATCTTTATATTTATCGAATGTGGTTCCTTGCGAACTGTTTTATCTAAACAATCCACATATTTCTGATATATTGAGGCAGCTCCATTAATATATACCCTTGATACTGACATACCGGATCTTGTAAACAAACTAAACAAAATCAAACATACAATCGAATTTACTTACGAAATGGAAGAAAACTTTACTTTTCTAAAGATCATGTTACACTAGTTGCCACCAGCTTGATAATTATTCTCTCCCAAAACTCAACTACAAAAAATGATCTAATAAAATTCTATTCCCATCCTAACAACAAAATAAAATCCGGAATAATAATTGAATTCTACTAAAGAGCACTCATAAGATGCAGCCCTCAATATTTGCACGAAGAGGAGAAACATACTTAAAATACTTTCAAGATCTTTCAATACACTAACAATTTCATATTCAATGTGAAACAAAAGGCTCATAAAATATTCCAAAATAAACAAGTAATCCCTACTGCCATACCAATGGAATAAAAAAAATATGATTCTGATAACTACAACGGCAACTACAATCGAAAAGAATTTATCTAGACTCAATATAAAATTTGCCACAACGACATCTAAAACAATAAAATAATTAATCAATACAAAACAAAACAACAAGCCAAAACATGAAGGAGGAAATTATTGCAACAACGGCAACAATAACAAACATTTCTGTAAGCATAACAGGATAACTTTGCGGGTGAATAGTTTTGTTGAAATATCCATATAACCACTCTGATAATGGCTCATGTGAGTGAAGGTTTAGATCGAGGAACAGGATAATAAATATCCAAATAGGTGTACAGTTCTTGTCTTTATTTTTCCCAACATTAAAGCAAGTATACGAAGCTTAGAACGGCTCATGAGCAGACATAATAGATATTCGTTTTCTGTTATATTTAACAATATATGTTTGAATAAGGATCTGCTGTCCTAATACACTATATATATATATATATATATATATATATATATATATATATATATATATATATCAGACACATACATATATGTATATTACCGACGAATGTCCCAAAAATTTTCATAGAAAATATGCGTCCTGGACAGGCTATATGACGGTTCCGTATAGGATACAGTTTCGTTTCCTGTCGAAGGACGCATATTTTTTATATGGTAATTCAGGCCAGTAAATGTTGTTAATACTGTTTATTATAAACGGGGCATATATATATATATATATATATATATATATATATATATATATATATATATATATATATATATATATGTGTGTGTGTGTGTGTGTGTGTATGACATTTTTCTAAAAATAACTAATCTTTCTGAATCTAAGTGTCCATTTATGATTTTATCTCCATATTCCTTTAAACTTCGTCTTGCTCACATGTCCCGTCCCTTTTGTCTTCAATATGCATTGTTGTTTTCCAATTCTCCAGGACTTTTCTCATTATGTGTCCTAGAGATTTTACTTACTTTTTACTGATTCTAATAAGCGTACATTTAGTTTACATTTTCATTCAGATTTACTCGTTACACACATGTTCACACCATGGCATTCTCAGCATCCTCCTGTAGTACATATC
The DNA here is from genome assembly GCA_903632075.3 of Acanthosepion pharaonis. Taxonomy (NCBI): domain Eukaryota; kingdom Metazoa; phylum Mollusca; class Cephalopoda; order Sepiida; family Sepiidae; genus Acanthosepion; species Acanthosepion pharaonis. The sequence goes on along the minus strand of CAHIKZ030004979.1, from coordinate 2,748,794 downwards.
TTTTTGCCTCATATCTTCTCTGCATCTATGTGCATATTTTCTATCATTTGTAAAGAGACTGATGATACCAAGGAAAAATGTAATTAAATACTGAGATTTGAAATAAAATAAAACGAGTTTTCACAAATCTATGTTGCCTTTCTAATGCTAAAATGAGAATAATATAGTTGACTGTGAAAGAAATTGATAAACATCCGAAGCCTTTCTTACTTCAAGTCTTTTATTGCGTCTTTTATTGCAAAACGACACAAAACATTTTTACAAGGCAGACCATATAAAAAATAATTCTTATATATATATATATATATATATATATATATATATATATATATCAAGGTCCAAAAGCTACAAATGTCGCGGGCGATAAATAAAATTCGAAACAGCTGAATCATTCACAGTCAGTGCAATAACCTGCTGAGAAAATGCTACATGCTCAAGGGACGATTGTTGATAAAGTTTAGCTTAACACTGCTAAATTTTAAAATTAAATGTAGGAAGACATCTTGTTGTACGCTTCGTATTATCTTTTTACATTCATATTACTTATTCACATTCAGCTAGTCAGTTGTTTCTTTCCGGTGAATTTGTAAAATGTATTTTCCGTGTAGAACAACATTTATTTAAATTTCACTGTGCTCTTCATTTCGTATTTTATTGAGTGCGTTTGTTCAATACACGATACATATAAAAGTACATTTTTCTTCACCCGATCTCTAGCCATGTAAATTACTTTTCTTGTTCCAGTGTCTTAAACGATTCCATATATTTCATACCTTATTTCCAGTCTTTCATACCCTAGTTCCAGTCTGCCGCATGCTTTATTCAATAGAACCGTAATGGATAACTTAGGTATACAGCTCATCAATATAATTTTTAGATGGATTTCGCATTCTCTTGAAACTCAGTTTTTTCCTCGCGCTATGAAAATTGATATGCAGAAGTCTTCTCATATTTCACCAATCTTCATTTTTTCTGTATCTTCTGTAAGCTAATCACTAAATTCCCAAATACTTAAGGACTGCCAGTTCATCAATTGCAATATCTTATAGCAGCGTTGATTTGTCACTCTTTACTTCTATTGACTTAACCATAGGTTATAATATTAAGGATCCTTATATGATTTTATTCATACTTGTTTTTTTTTCTTTCTACTTTCATTGAAAAGCTCTCAATTCTTTACTCCATTTCTAGATTTTAATGGTGGACTAATAGATTGGGGCTCGGATTGTGGAATCAGAGACTCGAATTCGAATCCCAGTTGAATTCATTACATTCACTTTACGTGGTAATACCCTTGAGAAATATATGAATCCTCTTATTCTCCCACCCAGCTATGGGTAAATAGCAGGACAGACCGTGTTGTATAGCTTTGGATGGAAACTGGTCTACCGCAGAAAGAAATGACAACCTACTGCGGGAGAAATAAATCTGCCTCGTCAGTCATGTATCGAAAGATACATGATTGCTAAGCGTGTATCACAGATGGTACATAACTGAGTTATCGATAAGTTTCTCATTGAATCATTCATTTTTTATTGCTTGATATTTTTATATAACATTATAGATTTGCGTCAGTTTTAGGCGTCAACGTTTATTAAGAGCTACAAGGAACAGGAAGTCGTAGTAAGCCATGATAGCTTACGTCATGAGGGGACACGACACATGAAGACGAAGAGTTCGAAGATTCTTTCTACGTTCTTCAATGCAAGTGTTAGTTAAGCCTTGGCCATAAAAGGAAATAACGCAAAATGAATACAAAAAAACCTGAGTTGGAATTTGAACTCAGCCTTCCTATTCTATTTTCCATATTGATAACCATTATGCCACTCACCATCTCACTCTGACAGATTTCATTAATTAATTTTAAATAATCTGTGATAGATACAACATGTCATTAACGCCTAAACAGATGTTTTGGCTGCCTAGTATTTCCGTCAATGGGATTAATACTACACATAATTAGATAGAAATAAAGCCACTTAAACGAAGGATATACCCAGTGTGAAATTATACAACAAAAATATTAAAATGAGAGAATAATAATAATAATAATAATAATAATAATAATAATAATAATAATAATAATAATAATAATAAACAGGAATAAAGAAGATAGAAGATAAAAATAGACATTGCATCTAAATTTTTGATGATCAAACTTGAGTGGAAGCAAGAAACTGGAAGAGATTTCCACAAGCGTGAAGTGCGAGAAAAGAAAGTGTTAGCATAGAAGTTACGGTTGTAGCAAGTCATTCCAACTGTAAATTGATGAGAATTCACCGTCAGTCTAGTACTGGACATAAAGGCTACGAACCAAAGTGGAAAGCTTACCAGAACAAGTACCATGAAAATATTTGCTTAAGTGTACCAGAATGTTACATTATAAACGGTGGGGGAGTGGCTAAAGACGAGATGCCAGATTATGACCTTTAACACTGCAGATTCTTATTTGTGTTTTTATGTAGTAAAATCACAGGACCAAATGTGATAGCAATATTTAATGCATTGAACAATGGTTATGATATAATATAGATTATGGAGAGAAAAATTGTCTAGCACGAAAGGGTGAACCAACTTTCCTATCAGCACACTTAGGAGTTGATTCAATTTAAACTCAATTCATATCAGCGGAAAACGGTATCTCGATGAGACGCAATGAGACACACTCCTTGAGATTCGCATCAACTTAGGGTGAGTGAAAACAACACTTTTACCTTGGACGATTAAAAAAGTGCATTTTCCTTTTAGAAATTAACAAGTCAATTCTTTCCCTAGTTAACAAGAGATCGTATATTATATTCTATTTTTTTAGATCAGTTCCTAATTTGAGCATATTGGACAGATCAGATTTGCCATTAAGACAAAAGTAAATAGCATAGAACTGATGACATCGGGAAGATCGTTGATGAAAATTAGGAACAAAGCAGGTCCAAGAATAGAGACCGAAGGGACACTTACATTAATATAAAAACAGCTAGCAGAATGGCCGTTCGCGATTTGATAAGAACGGTCGAATCAGATAAAACATTTAGTCCAGGCATAAACTTTCACTCTGTGAAAAAACGTTGTCAAATGTCTTAGAGACATGCAAAGCAAATGCATGAGCTTTACTATTCTTAATTACTGCTTGACAAATTCTTTCACCAATAACCGTTAACACATCAGAGGTTGAGCTCGAGGATATCAGCCATATTGCTTTTTGAAAGAAGACTTAGCGTGGTGAGAGGCTTAGCCAATTTAGAGTGGATTAGAGCCTATGGCACTTTGGTAAAAATAGGGAGAAGACTAAAAGGCCTCTAGTTTGAACAATCAGACGATTCGTCCGAGTTCTTAAAGAGCGAAACTACAAAAGAGTATTTCGAAAATGGATTTGCTCAGCTTTCTTTTTATTTATTTTTTATATTTATGTATATTTTTAAAATGTCTGCTTTAAAACATTAATAATGAATTCTTACATTGCACAAGGCTTTGGCCGTATAATGAACAGAGGGAAATTATCAGTGCATAAATACTGATTGTAAAAATGAGATTTTAAACATCTCGAAAGTTTGACCTTCATTAATTATCAATTAATTGGCGAGAATGGCGTCATTTTCTATTGATATCATCTGCATCTAGTCGAAACAAATAACATTTTATTTCGTATGGTCAACACTGTAGGGACATGAAAATAGCATATAAATGGCAACTATCAGAATTTGCATTGAATGTGATAAGGCGCTTGTTTGAAATTAAAACGATCGATTAAAGATAAGATCTATGTTCTTTAAATGTACTAATTTTTTATGAAATAATTGTCATTCTCTTTTCATTAACATACTGAGAAACTGATTTATTAGATGTATGTTATAAATAAATATAATGTTTATTACTAAATATATTGTTGTGGATTCCGGGGCTGGAATCAGGCACAAATAAATAACAAACACCAGTAATAGAAATAGGAAAATATGTGCATTGACGTAAAGAATATAAAGTGAAATGAAGATTAGTAGTCCAGGAATGCGGGTTAGTAGAAAAGTATACTTACAAGTCTCTGTAATTGAAGCCCTTATTATCTCTCTTTCTGGACTCTGGTAACTCTGAGTGAACAACCTGTATCGGCCTTCCTGTTGTCACGCTATATCTCCGTAGTATAAATATACATTGGACGAGTCCATTTTGTGTACAAGAGGTGAGCCTCACAATATATATAAAAGTTAATGTTTGTGTTTTTAAACTCCAAATTTCTTCATCCATCTCGTTACGACATCCAATTCCATATTTACCAAACATTTTACTATAGTGTTATTTTACTAATTCTTAATTGTTAATCACACTGGTAAAGATAATTCATCAGGATGTGCATAGATGCTTCCATAATTTACATTCGGATTAATGCTCTCGTTTTTGTCTATATTACCACAACATTTTGACTGTTGTGTCTTCCGTAACTTTATAAGTCAGTGCTTAGCATTCAGGAGATTTTTTTTTACAGAATGCAAAGTTTCCGCCGACATGGTAAGCGAGTGATCAGAATATCTCGTGGGCGTGGTTTTCTCACACTGACTGATTGCCATTCTCTCAGCTTTGGATATAAATCCTAAGCGGCGTGAAGTCATCTGAGGACCGTAGAAACTTTGAAACATCGATAAACTTCCAACAGCGAGTTTCGAGAGACAGTCTAATATCACACGCTGACGTTCTTCCTGCCGCTGCTTCCTAGAATCGATGCGGACACTTTTGTCACTCTTCTTTAATGAAATGAGTAAGAAAAACAAACCGTCTTTCGTTAGCATCATTTATGTAGTAGTGTTGTGGGGGGAGCAGTGATGACATAAAACACATTTGAACTGAACACTCTATTTGATCTACGCGTTATGTTCCAGTGTAGAATGCATGGCCATGGTTAAATGTAAACAAATAGTAGAATTGCCCAACAAACAGAATTGACAAATTTTGTAATAAACAATAAAAACAAAAACAAAAAAGAACAGGGCACAAATAATATACAGCAAAATAACAATATATGCAAGGAACAATAATAAGGCGAAACAATAATAAGGCGAAACAATAATAAGGCGAAACAACAGTAATATGGCAAAAAGTTCTCAAACTGAGAATTGGGGTTGACACACAAGAATGAATTCTGATAAACGAACATAGAATTCAGACATCAAGATAGACCAGGACTGAAGATATTCAGTCACCCCCCCCAGAAGGGTGTCATGTGGCACAAGGCCTTTTTAACGTGGGCATTCCCGAGTCATTAGGCTCGGCCAAAAAATAGCCCATTTGAACCCCGTATAAACGGGTTCTGGGCCAGTTTACCTCCCCGAAGGAGACTCCACCCTTCGGCGTAGCCTCCTTCGGGTTCCTCTCGCCCGTAAGAAGAGAGTTGAACCGAACAGTCAGTTCAGAGGTGAACGACTGACTCAATAGACCAGGACTGAATCAGATGACACCGACAAGTGACCTATCTTATTGTCGTGGAAGTAATCCCAGGATGCATCTGTATGGTTCTGCCCAAAAATCTGTGGAGGGGAAGGTGTTCTGTAGTCATTCCCCATTGGAGTTGAAAACATGCTGTTCATCTCCAGATGAAATGAGTAAAATCTACAGTCGAAGATTAAATAACCGGTTAGGTTCGAAATTCGTTAAAGAGAATCTTGATCGAGTGCCCCCATGAATAACGCACGAAGGCAAAACAGCCAAAGTATTGCAATAATAAAAGCAAAGATAGGGAATGGTCATCCAACGCTAAATACAGATAACTCCGCATCCTAAAAATTCAACTTGCTTGATATTTAACATATTCTAATGAGTTTTAAAATGTAAAGATTCTCCCCACCTCTTCAAAATAAATGTTAGTGAGTAAATCTCGATCAATACTGGAAGGAGCGATCTAACACCTACTGGAATTAATAAACATATTCCCCCCCCCCCCGAAAAAAAAGGCGATACATATTCACAAAGAACTGCACAAAAAACAGAAACCACTTCACTTGAGGATTGCCAACAGCAATAAGAACTAAAATGCATAGCATATGTAACTTGAAGCCAAAATAGTAACATAATTATGTTGAAATTCCAAACGACTCCAGAAACAAGAAAGGGAGATAACAGCGACTTGACTTGAAAAAATTATTTTCCTGAAAAATTCTTTTGAGAGAAAGAGTTTATACATTTCAACCGAAAGTAAATATTGGCAGTTCAGCCAATGAATGCCAACTGTTTCTTTGTAAGGAAATGGCTATTATTACCATTACCCTTCATTTCTTTTTCATTAATGTGGCTGTATGAAGTAATATGATAAGCGTATTAAATGAATCCGGTTTCAATTTTAACAAAATGACTCTGACAGTTGTCAGCATTCCAAAATATGTTTTCTCATATAAGCATATAATATTATTCGGATCCACTGGTATTTTTCTATATTTCTGTGTATACAAGGTGTTATCAAAACGCATAGGGAATGTTTCTCTGATAACTGATATAAAGTACGCAGAATTAAAGATCTTGACACACATTAACCATGAACATAATTAACTATCGCGCAGGCGCATTATGTTATAGCATTCTCACTCATTTTCTTTGTTTATAGCAGTGTTTGGAAAAATATGTGCAGAGTATACTTGTCTCGCCACAATACAGGGTTTCCAACAGTGACCATGTTTTTGCAACAATTTTTGGTTAAGGACAACATTCTTCACGTGTGATATTCCCTATACCCCGCCTCTTGCGAATTTTTTTCCTTTTGACAAAAATCAAATCAAAGTTGAAATAAAATAGATTCCAAGACCACGATTAAATCCAAAAGAATGAGACTAGGTAACTGCTCGCTGGAGAAAGCACGTGGTTTCAGAAGGGGGTTACGTCGACAGATATTAAAACTCGAATTGATATGTACAGTAGTTTTATTTTCATAGTATTTATCACGATAACTTTTTAATCAGACCGCGTATTTTCCTTTGAACTTCTCTCGTGAAATACGCATAGTTTATAGTGACACAGATTCCCAGAATGTTAATATTCCGTTTTTCCATTTTGTGTTTTTTTTTATGTTTTCCGTGTCTCCACATTGTTACAGTGTTCTAAAAATCCATATTCCGATTATGATATTTATATTTCTCCAGACAGTAAGGCAAAGACTGGTCCGCGTACTTCTCTTTACTGGTCGAAAAGTCAGTTCAATGTCTGATCTGTAAATTGCCACAGGCGCTTGATCTTGGAGGAGAGTGTGGTTTCTTTTTACTTTCTTCACGGTGATTTTATCGAGGCACGAACGTGTTGTTGACACTTGCAGCTCATCCGTTGAAAAATAGGTTTTATTTTTCTTCCTATTGAGTTCCTAAACATCTTCAGTGTCCCTAAGGACTTGAGGTGATTATTGATTGATTTGTTTTTGCAGCTTATGAACTCTTTGCGAGTTAGGCTGAACCAGAAGGGACAGGCTAATGACGGAGGGATTCTGTAGGGTTGAGAGATAGCCAGTTGAGAGATAACCTTGTTAAGGTGGCTCCACCACAGGAAGAGACGCTGACATTGGTCAATTGGTCCAATTGAATGTAAAAATTTGTGTCTTGAACTGAATCTTTTTGGCATTAGGGCCTAGCGAAAGGGTGGAATCCACCAAAGGAACAGTCGCCGTCAGATGAGTTCTCCCATTTACCTATTCTTCCCCGACAATAAGCATTACTTACGCTATACTTTGTATCAACAATGTTTGAGATTAACAATCTTTTTTTCGAGATAAAAGTATCAATATTAACGGCATAGCCGGGTGAGAAGTGATGAATCCATAGAATTCCCAAGGGTATTTTCGTATGAGTCTAACTAATCTCACTTGAATTCGAACTCGGCGCAAAAAGTTCTCATTCTCAGGCGGTATCGATTACATCAACGAGTCGAGGAAAGACGTTTATTCGTGACAATTGAGCAAGCAGTAGATTTTTTCACGAGCCATAACTTTTGTTGCCATATACAAAAGAAAATGCAAACTTTTCCATTAAACATGGAGAGACTATTAACACTAGTAGCAGCAGCAGTAGCCGTAGTAGTCGTAGTAGCAGCAGCAATAGACATTCTCGAAATTGCTGCCAAGATTAATTTTTTTAATGAAATGAAAGGCAACAGATATCAAAGATGTAAACCTATGTACAACTGTGGTGGGGGACTGTAGAAAATAATAAATGTGCGAGAAACCAGACGTTGCCAATATCGACATATAAAATAAACTAAAACCATACATTTTTTGCAAATCACCCAGCAACAGAAGCTGTGATCTACCCAGGTCAACCATACTGTCATGTTATTTCTTGGAAAGGCCGGCAGATCTCCACTGTCAGCTCAAAAATCTGCCTTGGGGAAGAATTGTTTGCACAAAAAACATCTATGGGCAAAGCGCAGTACACCAAACTTTAAACGCCCACCAAAGCAGGCCTGTGGAGGAATTCCCGTATACCCTGCAGTTGAGGTGGAGAGCATGATGGGATTACCAAAATCTTCTTTTATCATCAAACAAGGGAAGATAATTCAAATTTCTTTCTTTCTTTCTTTCTTTCTTTCTTTCTTTCTTTCTTTCTCTCTCTCTCTCTCTCTCTCTCTCTCTCTATATATATATATATATATATATATATATATGTGTGTGTGTGTGTGTGTGTGTTGCGAGTGTGTGTGTGTGTTTGAACAATAACTCGCACTAGCCTTTTATTATTCATGTAAACAATAAAATGACTCAGCAGTTATTGATTGTTGCCACTGTCACTGGGACAGACACCTTCGTATTTCAATGCAAGTCTCACATACCCCAAAGCAAAAAGCAAAATATAATATAAAAATAAAGTAAGTGAAATTTTCTGAAAAGATTATATTCTGAAAAAACATCTATAGTCGACATGAAGTAGTGGTTAGCAACATATATTCAGAGACTTCTTCTTTATAGTCAGATATAAACGCATTTTTCTCTTTAATGGGAAAGATCTGACATTTAATAGTGGATACCTAAAAAAGTACAAATTAGAAACGTGGGATCACCACCGAGCCGACGCTGGATTTTCTCTAGTCACGATGAACGACTGATTGATTGATTCATTTTCTACGGTTTCTCATTACTATTCGGGTTATTTAAAGCCACCTTGTATTTTTTTTATTGTAAGAATTTGTTACAAGTAGAGGAGATAATAATAGTTTAGTGATACAAGACTTAATAATTAACCCAAAGCTTGGGGCAGAATAGTTGGATTCACATCAATGTCAATGATAATTTGTGCGTAAAGTGAATATAATGAACACAACGGGAATTGGAACTCGGCTCTCCGATTAAAAAATGCGAGCCATTACACATTAAACCATCTGCACATTCAAGCTTACAGCAGCAGGTATTTCAAAGCGGTCATCAGGTGATGACAACGCTCGAAATTGCTTAATTAGGTGGTCGTAAGTAAACCAGTTCAGGCTGAGCATTGCATAATGTAAGAACACTTTTCTATTGAAACTCAAGCTCATTTCAGACCTTTAATGGATATATTTATAAACTATCCATCGCTAAAGAGACGAGAAAAGATCGGTTACTCGTATTGCCGCTAATATTTGTAAGATCTTGCACACAAGCAAAAGTCGAGAATTGCTAAAATGTCTGTGCTGACAGCATTGACAATGTTCAAAAAGCCGATCTGGAACCTTTGGATGATAGATAATTTTCCTCCTGATACGCCTTTCCCACAGACGAATATTAAGTCACCTCACACTATTTCATTGCTATTTTCATGGCAGATGTTAAATTCCTTAGTTCCACTAACACTTCACAGATATTACACGCAACGCCACGTACACAAGGCCGGGAAACACATTCCTTCCGCATTTCATTAGTAAGGAGGACGTTCCACAAAGAAGTGTTACTATATGAAACGAATGCCACATACACAAGACCGAGATTCATTTCGTATTCCATTGGTAACGAGGAAGATCCACTAGGACAGCTTCTAGCCTAGAAGTGTTACTTTATGAAGCGAATGACACATACACAAGACTGAGATATTCATTCCTTTCGCATTCCATTGGTAACGAGGAAGTTCCAATAAGACAGCTTTTAGCTCAGATGTGTTACTATATGAAACGAATGCCACATACACAAGACCGAGATCCTCATTCCCTTAGTATTCCTTTGGCAACGAGGAAGTTCCTCTAAGAGAGCTTTAAGCCCAGAAGTGTTTCTATATGAAACGAATGAGACAAACACAAGGTCGAGGTACTCATTCCCTTCGTATCACATTAGTAATGTTCAAGTTCCACTACGACAGCTTCTAATCCAGAATTTTTACTATATGAAAAAGATGCCCTAGGAAATATTTCTCTGATCTTTATGGAGACCTCTTCAAAATTAAGATCTTGTATATTCTCATACGCCTCTTTCTTACTCTTTTTATGTCCTTAAGGCAAGCTTGTAATATCAGTGGCTCTTGTGCCTTATATTGAGTATACAATATTACAGAACAATATATAGTAATGAGGAAAAGTTTTAAACGTGGCTTGATTACGCTGAAAATATGGGTTCAATATGTAAATGATTCAGGACTCCATTTAATGGACAAATGTCAATAGTTAGGATTAAATTATACTTAACATTGATTCATTCCCACCTTATTTGCAGTCAATATTTCACAAACTCGAGTGGATGCCTGGAGATCGATATTTGGTCCCCCAAGTATTTGTGAATAAATAATGATAGAAAGAAAAAACAAGGTTAGTGAACAGAAAAACAGCCTATATTTTGAAACGTTTAACATAAATATTTAATTAAAAAAAAATTTAAAAAATAAATAGAAAAAGTAGAATCAAGTAAAATCATCGCCAATCAAGGTTAAAACCAGAAAGCGACGTCGGAAGCGATTACATGTTTGAATCAAGTGAACCTCATACATATTAGGTGTAACATCCACGATAGCAGCTTTATAACATATTCTGTTTGGTAAAGGCACCTCAGCTGCAGCGGTCGAGTAGATTCAAATTGGAGAATAATAGTTGCTGATATCATCTCTATCTATAAAAGGCAGGATGTGTGTGTGTGTGAGTGTGTGTGTGTGTAACGAATGCAGGGACGCAATTTTCGACGGATTTGCATCTAAATTTACATGCACATGCTCCAAGTTAGCAGAAAAGGCCAAGACCGACGTTGCATTTCCCAACTCCCATAGACAGTGGAAATAATCGATTTTTCATGCTTCTACGGCAGTTTTCATGTAGTTTGCGGCCATTTTGTACTGGCCAGAGAGAGAGCCTATAGCTGGCTGCCACGAATAGGCAGGAAGATTCTAATGGCCAGCGTGAGAGCCAACAGCTGACTGACACGAATGTTAACTAGCATGCTAGCATGCAAAAGAAATCGATAGCTGCATTCGTCACAAGTGGGAAAAATTTAAATCTGCATGGCACTTTACTCCAATTGGCTCATTCGCTTGATTAAACTCAACGTTGATTCTGATTCAGCAGAACTGGGTTGTGTGTGAAAAAGTATTTGTTGTTAACATTCTTTTTTCATTCGGTTTTTCCAGTTACGAGTCCTTTTTAAAGCTGATCGTTTTGTGTTCATTTTGTTTAGTTCTTTTTTCGTAACAGATTTAATGTTTAGTATAGAGGTTAGAAAACGTTCGCAGTGTGAGATAGACAAGAAGTAAGGCATGTAGCAACATCAATACGGCAAAGGGCACTCCTTTAACGATGCCAGAATACCCATCTTTTGAATGACGCTGTTCAGAGAGCATTTGCAACAATCAACAATGCACAGCTTCGTAAATTTTCACACAGGATATGGCGCTGCATCATTTTTTCCATGAAAATGATGGTATTCATACAGAGTTTCTCGATGTGTAACAGCTGAAATGAAAGTTAATAAACTGAATCCAGTACACGTGCTTTGTATTACTGAATTAATTATTCTCCCATTGTTCTCAATACTTTTGGGTAGTGGGAGACAACACTTTCGGATCACCCTGTAGCTTATATAGATTATAAAGGATATAATTCGGTTTCTCCCAGATTTGAAGAGCTTAAGATTGCAGTGTCATTGAAGGATCCTTTTTAAGGGTGTTACAAAATTCACTGGGCTTTGAGAAGAATGTGTCTGAATAGAACGTACAAATGGACTACGTAGTGAATTAAATTTATTCACACCTGCAGAAATGGAATGGTGAGTTTTAGCTATTTGAACTGTTGAAACTAAGGAATGAAGCTCATCTGAACATTTTCCATAGGAATAGTGATATAGTAATAGCAAGTTATTTTTTGTTTATGGGAAATGTATTTTGTTGAGAAAAAATAATCATTTAGGTGGTTTTATAAACGCTTTTGGGGCTGGAACGAACGGATTGGTCAATCCCAGCAGAATTGCGGCAGCAGTTCTCCATTTTGGTCTGATCAATCTCTTGCAAAGAAAGAGCAAAGTAGGAGTCAGGTTCTTTCTGTTAAAACAACATAGCTTTTCATCATATAAATAAATACAATTTTTCGATAATTCTCGTTTAGTTAAAAACCCAAGGGATATTCAAAAAAGATAGTGACTGAATAAATGGGGATAGGTTGGAAATAAAACGAGAAACCCTAGATTAGATCAGGTAGTGATTGTGGAATCATCTTGGGAGGCGGATCTACAAAGCAGTATTTCTTGAGAACATTCTCGGAGTGAACTTGAAACTCACTAGTGGTATACTTAGGGAATATTCATGGTTCTCTACAATAAGCATGACATGATGGATTTTAGGCATGAAGGTTAGACCTGCTGGAAGTATGGAATGTAGTATCTCCTCAGACTTTCCATACAAGTAGAGACAGACTAACAAGGGGCTTCGACGTTTCGTCAGTGGGAAAAGAGTATGGGTTGCAATATAATTGTTGTGGTAGGATCCCCCTAATTTGCATAGTGGAGTACCGACCATATAAATATGGTTGGTACCGGGAAGACGAGGAGAGGAATAAAGAGATTCAATCCAGAGACTCTGCCCGACTGCGACTAAGTCAACACATTCTCCAGGAACGGTCTTCCCAAGAATATACAAAAGACTATATGTAAATATTGTGTACAGATTCTTGTTTCAATACATTTTGTTCTAAGTACATTTTGTGTTTGCATTATTATTCTATGCATTAGTCAAGTTTCAATAATATATATATATATATATATATATATATATATATATATAATAATGCAGATGCATATATATATATAGATACAGTGTGCATATAAATGAACATACAGCAGCCATATTCTCTTTCATTAAAAAAGCCATGATGATACATTTTAAGCATTAACAGACTATCATCACTGTATTTTGATCACAGTGTCCACTTTTATATTTACATACGCTCTATCACTGATATTGACCATTTTCCCCCATGAATACCGCATACCTTAAAACTATATTTTTTCATATATATATATATATATATATATATATATATATATATATATATATATATATGTAATATTTTTATCATATATATATATATATATATATATAATATTTTATCATATATATATATATATTTATATAATATTTTATCATATATATATATATATATATATATATTTATTAGTCTATTTTAATTATTATGAGAAGCAAAGAATGTTACATGAAAAAATCTTTCGTTTATTTGGTAGGTGGTTTTGATTCTATCAAGTCAGAAAGATGAATCTTCGGTAGTTATTTTTCCCTATATGGCAGCAATACACCGTTTTCTGCCTTAGGTGGCTCTTGCGGAGTTAAGGATAACAGGAGGAGTCTTACTGGATCGATACAGGAACACAAACACACACACGCACACACACACACACACACACACACACACATATATATATATATATATATATATATATATATATATATATATAAACTTGTATTTTTCTACTGTTTTCTCTGTCAGATGTTCAGGAATCGTTTCTTCTTTCTTTTTACTCGTTACACAACGTAAAATCCGTTTTCGATTTGAACCTTTGTCTATTCATTATTCTCGTTCGAGCTTTAAATATATATTAATAACAGAGTTAGATTTATTCTTTGTTTCGTTCAATATTTTTTGTGGTCGCTCTTTCCAATGCATGTTCACATCAAAGAAAACAGTGTGAAGAAAATTTATGCCAATTTTTGTCCCTAATGATATAGTAGAATCTTGCTAATTACAAACCGAGTCTATATCAGAAGAAGAACTAAATATCACGTTGCGAGCAAAGAAGATATGCCTTAACAGAGGACAGCCTTCTGTGGCTGTTGGGGTGGGAGATTGAGAAATTTAATTATCTAACAATATATTAAATCATATCTATCTATCTATCTATCTATCTATCTATCTATATATATATATATATATATATATATATATATATATATATACGCACACACAGCGATTTGGGGTGTATCTTCAAAGACATACACACACACACACACACACACATATATATATATATATATATATATATATATAATTATATATACATATGACTACAAGAATACATACTTATTCCTGTTTATAAGAACATTTCTGTATTCACATTTATAAACATATATTCACATATTTCTTAGTATTAATTTATGTATGTATTCACTATATATTTATATAAATAAACATATATGTATATATGTATATATATACACATATTTGCACATATATATATATATATACACGTACACATACATATCATATATATATATATATATATATGATATCACATATATATATATATATATATATATATATATATATATATATATATAAGATATCTAGTTTACATTTCTCTGCCATCGATCTTTTTCCTTCCTTCGTCAGAGAAATTAATGCAATTTTCTTTCACGAACTCGCAGTTCTAGATTCTAAACTATTTTTATTTTCACAAACAACCTGCACTTTAGTTTCCATTGGCTTAAAGTTTTTCAAAGTTAAACAAAGTAATATCTTCAGATTTTTACCCCAAAAATAACATCGCAAAAATCCATACTTACATTCATTGCCACGCTATCCAGTGTTCTATGTATAAATTCCGAATTCATAACACGCAACGAATGCTCTTATGTAACACGTTCCCGAAATCACAGGTTGTGCACCGATATTTAAATACATTCCTACGAGATGTCGCCGACAATTGAACGCAGAGTCGTTTTTTAGACTTAACGCAACAATGACAATTGATTTATAACAAAAATTATCTTCTTTTAATGTTAATTTTTGCTTTATTTTTTTCGTCTGTTTGTCGGTTTCACCAATGGAAATGTTCCTACAGCATAATCAGTAACAATGCAGCAGTATTTGACGGTGCATAGGAATAGTGAACGATGCATTTCAAAGGCAAAACAAAATATTAAAAAAATCTAGAAAATCGCGATAGGAATAAATAAAATTGCATTGAGCTATTATGTAATATCAGTCCTCTTATAATGTGTAAATAGTTGGCAGTCTCCTCACAGATGAAGACGAGACGTGAGGCAAAAGAAATGTGTTTTTTACAAAAGGATGCTGAGAATACCATAGGCTGAACATGTGATTAAAGAGGCAGTTTTAAGGAAGATGAAACAAAAAGAAACGTATACCTGCAATCAGAGAGACAACTGAAATTTGTAGGGCAGATAATGCGGAACGTGCGCTAGGAGAATTTGACAATTTAAAAGCAAGTATTTAACCTAGAAAATAGGCTTGTATAAATGCATGGTAGAAAAGTGATTAGGAGTGAAGGTGAAAAACTTACTAAGTACTACAATGGTTAGGAATTTGTTTAGAGCCCTGATAACATTCATTCTGAAGAAACATTACTCGTAGAATAAGATAAACCATTAATCTAACCACTGAGAATCCATTATTTTCTATCTTTTCGAAGCACAACATGCTTCTAAACTGCTAAAGCTTGATAATGACGATGTTATTGGTAATATTAACCGTTTCCTTGTAAGTAAAAATTCAGCAATCATCAACCGAACAGTTTGTATTGATGTTACTTCATAATTATCAGATGTTCCTTTCCGGGCTACGAGTGATGAAACCGTGTTGAATTATAACCGCATTTCCTAGCAATATTCGAATTCAATTTCCAGATAAAAATGATAATATTGTCCAGAAATTCCTTCCTGATATTTCGGGTTCGCAGGAAACCTGTACTATATCTTGATCAGATTGGTGTAACCTAACCTTTTGTTACATCGTCGAGGTTAATGATACACAAAGAAGAATGAGTGCTTAATATATTTATTCATTAGCAGTATCCGGTGCTAATGGATACATGCAAAAACACAGAACAATAAGTTACAAAACAATTAACAATTTAGAAGGAATAGAGAAGGGTCAAATGCTGTAAAGCCAAACGATATAAGATCAGTCCGAATATTAATCAGCTTAGTATCAACTTATTTATCAACTATTGAAGTCCTTAATCGTAAACTATTTAAGGCTATGAGCCAGGCCATCTGGTAGAGTGCTGAAGGTGTTCTAGCTACTCTACAACACTTTCTTAATCCTAATCCTAACTATTTAGATTTGTGTCATACTAAACAATAAAATCTATCATATATAATAAAAACTTTCAGCCATATAACTATATTTTGTAATGACAACGAATACTCGTTGTCACTTTCCTAATGCTCGTTGTAGTAGAGGCTTTGTAATCGCAGATACAACTATAGTAACACTGTTGAACAATGCTTGTGTCAGACACCATCGAATAACACTCGCACTAATAGTACTTGCTTGATAATACTCGCTCGTAACCACCGAATAGTAACCCGAATAGTGATCAGTATAGAGAAATAGTATAATGAAGAAAATAGCGATCCTTATAACAATAAGGGATAGAGTAGAAATAGTGATCAATTAGACGCCACGCTAATTCCAATATATACATTTCCTTTAACATCAGATTATCTACTTATTCAAAATGGGATTGTCTGTGTTTGCTTTTTGGTGATCTGTGTTCAAACCCCAGTATCGGCACCGACACTTTACTTCTATACAACAATATATAACACATAAAATAAAATATGAGATATTTCAGATCTGACATATAATATAATATCTTTCAGCTATAACAGTTAGAAGACAAGAAGGGATTGCTTTAAAATTCCCATTAGAAGACGACTCGTAATAAAAGATTTGGAAAAAATAAAAAATATGATCAAGATATTCTTAACAAAAATATATTTCTTTATAAATGGAATTTACGAAAGAACCTTGAAAATAGCCAACATTTAATTTTTTTTAAACAATGAGAAATAAAAGCAAAAAAAAAAACCAACTCCAAAACAGCGATTGATACAGACAATTATTATTTGAAATGTAATCCCCGACTCATTTTGCCATTCAACATTTCTCATTCGATTATCATAAATCCATAAGATTTAATGCTTTCAGTGACGTCAACACTGTGGGAGATTGTTTATTCTTATTCCCGGTCCATGTTGAAAAGTTATCGTGTTTTTTTTTTACTTTTTTTTCTCCAAGAAGCAAATTAGGAAACGTGTAAAAGTGTCTGCAGCAAGTTAACTTGAGGCGTAATATAAGGAGCGGTAAGACTTCTCTGCGTGTAAACGTGACGCGGCTATGCATATTTTATATAGTGAATAACCATATTATAACATTGACGCATCCAACAAACGAACAAAAAGAAGAAGAAGAAAACAAAGAGAAAGCGATTTGCGGCAGGTAAACACGAAAAGATATGTGAGAAAATATGTTTACGAAAATTTGACATCATCGTCGTAATTCCAAATATTATCCAAGACGTTATCATGTTCCAAAGTAAATCGTTGCTTTTTATATCGATTGTTTAGTAAGAAGATCTGTTGAGATTGTTCATATTTTTCTGATTGCCTTGCAACTTGTTTTCTTTTTTGAGATCTTGGAAGATATTCCGTTAGCAATAGTATTCTTCTTTCCTATGTAAGATGTTTATGTAAAACTTATATTTTTTCGAATATTTTATAGAATTTGAAAGAAGTTCTTAACATTTGGACAACTTTTCCGTTTACACGCTTTGGTTCATTCGCTAATAACACATTTTTATTTAATATTAACAAGTCGATATTTTCAGTTTATAGAACGCCATATTTCTTTTAATTTTTTAATCATATTGTTGTTTCTTCTGACTATTTCTAAATGTTAATCTCTGTTTTTTTTTTTTGTATTCGATATTTCTGTCTTTTTTCGTAAATTTCATTTTATTTTCCTTTGTTATTTTATTATTTTCTTCCATCTATTTTTTCTCAAATCATTATTTTCCCATTCTGTACTTAGAAAATTCATCTTCTATGTTCGCGGTGTCCAGTCAAGTTGTTGGTGATCATAGTTCTCCACAATTTCATCTTCTTTGTAGCTAACGAAAAGAAAGTCTTTTTATTATATCTCCTAAATCTTGTCCCAACGTCTAGTTACACAAGATCAATAGGTAGTTTATCTCTCTCTCTCTCTCTCTCTCTCTCTCTCTCTCTCTCTGCCTTTAATCTTTCATCTGCGTATGGAAATGTGTAAGCTCTTTTTCCTCGATATATGTCCAAGATATTTCATCGGTCTTTTCCTGATGTTAAGTATAATGTCCGTTCTGTTTTCCTGTTTTATATAACTTCGTCGTTGCTCACAGATTCGGTTCATGGTATTCTCATCATCCTTCTGTAAAATCACATTTCTCTTACTCAAAGTCTCTTCTTCATCAGTGATGACATTATATTACATTAACTGCTATACTAGTTCTAATTTATGCTTTCATTTCTTACTTTTTTAAAATTATAATCTTTAGTTCTTTCTTTCAGTTTTTCTTTATTCTTTCCTTCGTTTTACCATCGTTCCTTCCTTTGTTTCTTCTTTCTTCGATCATTTCTTCCTTTCTTGATTTCTTGCTTTTTCCTACCATTTAACTTCATCATTTATTTGTTTTTTTCTTCCATTCATTCTTTATTTTTCTTGTTATTTTCTGTATATTTTCTATTCAATTCTAATTACTTAGATTTTCTAGCATTAGACGCATTCTTCATTTCATTACTTATTTACTTTCGCTCTCTTCCCGCTATATTTCCAACCCGCCTTCAGTTTGCTTCATGTTTTGTCTCTTCCTGCTATTTGTGTCATCCAGTATTTATTTATTTATTTATTTATTCTTTCTTTCTTTCTTTCTTTCTTTCTTTCTTTCTTTCTTCATTCCATTCTTCTTTCTTTCTTTCTTTCTTTCTTTCTTTTTCTTCATTCCATTCTTTCTTTCTTTCTTTCTTTCTTCTTTCATTCTTTCCTTCCTTCTTTCCTTCTTTCTTTCTTTTATTTATTCCTCTACTGTTATTTACGTCATATATCTTTAATTCACCATTACCCCTTATATTAATTAATTTTTACTGCTATTTAATCCATAATTTTTCTAACAATCTTCAAAATTATCTTTCATTTTTTTGCATTTTTATATCTTTATTTTTCTTTCTTTCTATCTTTCTTTCTTTCTTTCTCTCTATCTATCTATCTATCTTTCTTTCTTTCTTTCTCTCTCACTTTCTTTCTTTCTTTCTTCTATATTATCGCTTTTTTAATCGTTTTGATTTTTATTTACCTGTTTTTCTCTTTCTACTTTATTGTTTGTTGATTGATTTTCTGTTGTGGTCTGTCTCTTTAGAAGGGAATTTTATTTCCTTTTCAATTAAATGTAATCTTCAATGCGCCAGACTGGATTTCCTTAACGTCTAATCATTCATTTTTTTATTTACTGTCACGAAACGATAGTAAATGGCAGGTAGATTTATGAACATTCCGAATTTAAAAAAAAAAAGAAGGAAGAAAAAAACAAACGTAAAGACAATAAATTAACCACGGTTAATTCCGTTCTTATTTCATTTTGCTATTTTACCAGCGATTAACTTAAAAACTTTAAAATGCTATATGGAATAAGAAACGACTTGTTAACCTTTACGTCTCCAAAATTAAACTTCTCGCCTTTAATCGTCTTAAAGGACCTTTTTTTTTGTCTTGCTTCATCATTATAGATTATGCTAATCTCAAATATAGTAACTAATTTTGTCTCCTCGGTTTAACTATTTCGACTAATATTTAGTGAAATGCCTATTGAATTATTGCTATTACTGCTCCAAGAAATTCGGTTCACTGTGTCGCTGTAGACAATTTTTTTCTCGACATAATATATCTTAAAGAATGCTGTTTACATTTGGCCCGTTTATTGAGTATTGCTGCAACACACCTTGAGATACCCGAGAAAATCCAAATAAAAGTCTGAAACGTTATCGGTCCAGACCTGGTATCTCGGCATCAGTAATTTTCCCACTAACGTAACTTAACTTTCCTGTGCCTTTTCTATAAATAATTTCGTAGTACTTGTTCTGTTGAACTTTGCTCTTTGGCACGTCGACTTTACGAAATTAAGCGGCATTTCATTGGGATCTTGATTTGATCATTTTACTGTTTAAATTGTTAGAGGTAACTATAAGTACAATGCTAAACTTTTCCTCCTTCAAACTGGTGTAACTTCCTTCTGATTCCTTACTTTCCTGTCAAATTTGTTCGTTAAAAATTTAAATGCAACGTGAATCATCGTCATCTATCTCTTTGAATCATTTTATTTTATTATCCCAGATTATCTCACACTTAGTAAGCATTTGTGGTTAAATGGCTTTACCTGGAATGAAATGATGCCGTTTTGAAAAATTGTAATTGAACGCAATCATGGTCTAATATTATTAATTTTGTGCAAATATTTGTCATTTTTTTTTATTATCGCAAATGCCCAATTTTCACTTTACAACCACAATAATAATAATAATAAAAAAGATACACGCGGGGTACTTCGACGTGGTACAATAACTTGTCTCGCTAGAACAATTATAACTGAGTAAAATGGGTTCGATCCTCACTAGGTGCCCCACATTTTTGGCCTTACTCTGCATCTAAGATACGCTTAGAAAATCACCATAGTAAAAAGCGTGTGTATCTTCATAGAATTCTATATTTCAAGTGTGTAAACGTGACATAAATATTACTAAAACAATGTATTTATGGAAAATATGTAAGATATTATGTTCACCAAACATTCGCTTTCACAAAACAATGGATGGCGCGTACAGGTAATTTCTCGAAAACTAAAAAAGTACGATTTCAATTGTTGCTGAATAGTTATTATTTGCGGTCGGCAGGGTTTACCACCGGTCGCTTTTTATATATTTTTTTATTTTGTTTAACGGCATGTCAACATCTATGGGTTATTTAATACCGAAAGCTAAACATTTTGAATACACTTTTATGGCTTCAGCTACAGAAAAATATATCGTTGTTAATTATATATATATATATATATATATATATATATATATATATATATATATGTGTGTGTGTGTGTGTATGTATGTATGCATGTATATTAAGCATTTCACCCCAAGCAAGACGGGAAGCCACAAGGACGCAAGGGTTTACAGAAGATTTGAAGCGAGATCAGATAGGAGTGATAGAAGAGGCTATGAGGAGAAGGGTAGTGGATAGATCAAGGCAACTGGAGATGTCGATTGACATTACACTTGAATAGCTGGAGATTATAGCTCTAAGGGAAACTGGAATAGGGAAGGGAGTTCCACAGGGGACAGGTGCGAGACATGAAGCTATTGGAGTAGAAGAGACGGCTACATTTAGGAGTGTCGACAGTGAAAGGCTGAGAGCGGGATGCCAGCCTTGTAGGGCGCTTGAACTCATGAAGTCTGGGAACCAGCGAATGCAGCTCCTCGGAGCAATTACCATGAAGGTATTTGTAGAACAGACAGAGAGGCGACAGCGCGTCTGTGAGAAAAATGACTGTAGACGAGATGCCAAAAGCAGGGCCAATTATATATATATATATATATATATATATATATATATATAATTGGCCCTGCTCTTGCATCTCTACAGACACTATATATATATATATATATATATATATATATATATATATATATATATATATATATATATATATATATATATATGTATATTATTTTACTATAAAAATGTATTTTTATACTTTCATAGTGTTTTCTTTTTGTTTGGTTGTCCACTATTTGCCCATGACTGGGACCCTAACAGGTGATGCCACTCCGGATCAGGGTGGACCTAGGAACAACAGCAATTAAAAGGTGGTTCCGTGCTCCTCAAAACATCCAATCACTTGATAAGAGGCCTTGCTGCCTTATGGCATACCTAGGACTAACAACAGCCGTAGAGAGAAGTCCTGATTAGTTACGATGAAAAGCAAATGTATGTAAAATTATTTCTAATTTAATCCATTGTATATTCTGGACGTTGACAACCGAAACTTTCCACATGTTTCTTTTTTTTATTATCTGTGAATTGTCATGATTTTTAAGGATCATATTGGAATTTGCCGTTGCCTTCTCCACAGCTTTGTATTGACCGGTATTCTTCGGCCAGTCTGGCAGCAGCATAATTTTTAATAGACCGTTCTTCAATGTTATTTAACTATTAGCTAGTGGTAGAATAAAAATGAACTAGTTCAGAATTTCAACTCGTTTCATCGATTAAACTTTTCGCACCAATTGTACGTACGCTTTCCTAAAATGTAAAAATATTACGAAAAAAAAAACTCTGCTTCTATTAAGTTACATTTTTGTATGCGAAGAAACCAATGAAATTCCAAATATTTTAATTCTATTTTCTCATGATATTACGTTTCAATATTTATCGCGGTGTAGGATCTAAAAAGAATTTCAAAGACGTTAACTTGCTTTCGGTTGGTTCAAATATCTTACACATCTGAAATGATTGCAGTTGGTTTTATCGTATTCTCAAACATATATCGGATACTGTTTTTCTTTAGATCATTACAGATAATTATTATTAGCTTTCTTCATTTTATTTTTATTCCTATCGAATATTTTTTGTGATATATAGTAAGAACATTAAGTTAGCAGCGTGAAATAGGAAGACAAATATAACTCCGCTTATTATGGTATTCGTAATACAAGTTTCATTTGATGCTACTGCTATATTTACGAAACTGTTAATTCTTTTCTTTAATGTCAAAGTCCTGCAGGACGCAAGCGATCTTCGCTCTCTAATTATGCCTTATATTTTTATCTGTGAATTTCTATGATATAACGGGGAAAGATAATGGGCTGGTTAACTCTTTCATTCTCCAAGTTCTTGAAAATATTTTAGTCTTTCTCCGAGACTAGAGAAACAAATCTCCCCTCCTTCTCCTCCTCCTCTTCTTCTTCTTCTTCTTCTTCTCCTCCTCCTTCTTCTTCTTTTCCTCCTCCTCCTTTTTCTCCTCCTCCTCCTCCTTCTTCTTCTTCTTCTTCTTCTTCTTCTTCTTCTTCTTCCTCCTCCTCTTTCTTCTTCTTCTCCTCCTCCTCCTTCTTCTTTTCCTCCTCCTCCTCCTCATCCTCCTTCTTCTCCTCTTTCTTCTCCTCATCCTCCTTCTTCTTCTTCTTCTTCTCCTCCTCCTTCTTCTCTTCCTCCTCCTCCTCTTTCTTCTTCTTCTTCTTGACGTGAGCGATAATGGTTCCCTACAAATTCCTATGCTTCATAACTCAAAAGAAATGTTTGAAACCTTACTATTGTTTCATCTTCTTTTAATCTCGAACATTTACACAAGCCCATTGAGTATCTTACTTGCTGTTTATTCTGTTCCATGCGTGTTATGGATGATTGATTGATTAGTGTTTGATGGCTTATCAACACTTTGGGGACTATTCAAAATTGAATCCTGTTAAAGATTGTAGGAATTTGCTTACACTAACCAGTGAAAGATTCTCGTATAAATATAAAATATACGAATATTCATCCAATCATTGCAAAGACCGTCTGTAAATATAAACAATAATGAATATACTGATGAGAAAACTAAGAAAGTATTAAAAAGCTAAGAAATTATAAAGCATCAATTTACAGTGAGACTAAACTTTAGGAAATTGTTTACTTTCTCTCCGAATTAAATGACAAGTTTCTCTAAGTATGGAATTAGAAATGCATCCCCAAGAAATAGTGTTTATCCCGCATTAAGTCATTATGGAAACAGAAAGGCGTCACTTAAGACTCTCACAAATACAGAGATATCTCAATTGGATCTATCATGGCGAAATTATTAATGGACGTTATATGAACTAGGCTTTCAACTCTTTTATGAAATTTTGGATTTGTTTCTAAGAGGAATACTATGATGGCATATATATCATCAAGCAACTCCAAGAAATTGTTTATATCTCTAATAGGAAAATGTACACCTACTTTTTCGACCTCACTGCAACATATGTCCATATCAATAGATACTCTTCTCAAACATTAGAAACCGCTTTCAAACTCCGATACCACTGAATGTATCGATCTAATAAAAGAACTGTATCGATCTACAAATTCTTACATGTCTGGCGAGGACCGCAATACGGAAATATTTGAAACATCATCAGGAGTAGGACAAGGAAGAAATGAGAGATCCAGTCTCCTTTTTTTCCTAGACTATGCACTATGTATTTACAAACACAAATGGGATAAGATAGACACTGACCATTTAAGCATTCCATACCACATTGCAAACATGTGCACCAATAGAAAACAACCATCTTTCTTTCCCTCCCGTGTCCAATGAACTGATGATAAAGGTAGCTATGCTGATGATATAGTTATTCATATATGGGATAAGAATGATCTTGAATAGAAAATTAGCATCCTCTACCAAGTGTTCAAAGAAATAAGACTCAAGGTAAACCTTTCCAAATTAGAAACTATGATTTGGAATTGAAATGAAAGCAGTGATAGTATATACATTTAAGCCATCATAAAAATGCAGTATGTGGAATTAGCAAATACTAAGTACTTAAAATGCGTATATTTATGGATCATTTATAACAAATTAAGTATAGGAGAAAAGAAAATTGAACATGCACGAGAGGTAGTCCCTCCCAACAAATCAAATTGCTATAAAAACCAAATCATCAAACTGTCATGTAATTAAATAATCTCGTGAGATGGTGACTTTTGTAAAGCTGCCATGAATGGCGCCAAACACGTTCAGAAATTTCTAAATTGTCGCCTATATAGAAATGCTAAGATCAATGGTCACAAAAGGCTTTGCGAAAGTGAAGGAAAGAACATACCTCTTTGAACATTGTAGACTGGCGATACAGGTACGCAAAAAAAGAACTGCACAAAATAAACAGAAGCCACATCACTTGAGGACTACCAAGAGCAGCATCAGCTAAAATGGATAGCTTAACTAATTCGAACCCAAAATAACAACATAATGATTTCTAAATTCCCCACTGCTCCAAATAAATGTTAGGAAGGCAACCCGCATCAATATTGGAAAAAGCGATAACAGCGACTTGACTCGAAAAATCAATTTACCCGAAAAATTGTTTTAAAAGAAACATTTTATAAATTTCAACCGAAAACAATACGGACATTTCGGTCAATGAATACCAAATGTTTTCTTTTGTTGTGGGGAGGGGGGATAATATTTCCTTAAAAGTTTGGACTCGGCCGTCGGAGAAAAGATATAAAAATACTCCTACATCAAGAGGAGTAACAGAAGGAACTGTAGCACCAGTAGCTTTTACTGAAAACAGTCATTCACGAGTAAACATTCTTTTACCTAGTTTCTATTCTATATTATTTTCCCCTGTACCAAAAGATAAAAAAAAAATTGTTGTTAAACCAATTCCGCTTTTCTACTGTTGTTTTTGATAACTCAATAGAAAACCGGAATTGTTTTAACAACAATTTTTTTTTTTATCTTTTGGTACAGGGGAACATAATGTAGAATAGTAATATTATCCGTTCCCTAACAAGAGTACCATTACCATTACCATGTCAGCCTCTATCACATCTAATTATTAACCGAGCTGGCCAATATTTTACTTCGGTGATCGAAGGAGAACCCGTTTTTCAGAGTGATTTAAATGCAAGCATTTGTCAAATGAGTTTCTACAATTCCCCTTTCGGTGGTTGCGTCTTATATGAGTCTGATAAAACATTTTTCTCGCTAAATCATTTCCATTTTAATGAAATTCTCATAGCTGATGTCTCCAATTCGGAACTTATTTTAGTTTTCATCTTGCCAACGTCTAAAACCAAACTATGGAGACGGAAGGTTACATGGCTTACCGAAATATTATTATGACGGAAATGAATGTAACAGAAGATTCCGGAAGTTGAATTCATGTCGCCAATTACATTTTTGCGATACTCGTTGGTCCTTACATTCTTACTATATTTTAAAAAAAAGGTTTAAAAATAATATTTTGATTGTATCTAAATAATCATTTTTATATTCTTCTCTTTTACGGATTCGATCTTTTCACTTTTCTACTTTGAACAATTTTCCTATATTAATATTAACGACACTGCCATCTTCAGTAGCCAGGGCAAAGAAGAGAAATCCATCAGAGCCAATGTTACAGACATAAAAAAAACTACCAATTCACGTATATTCTTATTTTGAGAGAATTATATAGCTTTCAGTAGGGAATCTAGTTCGAAATATACTTGCTCCATGAACCAGAAAAGATCTTATATATATATATATATATATATATATATATATATATATATATATATATATATATATATATATATATATATATGAGACTAGATCTCGTGATATACAGTAAGGCTTCGTGATGTAGTATAGAATTAGTCTTGTGGAATTGATCAATTGTTTTTCGTCGTGCGATTGAAAAACAACATGCATTTGACTGGTTGGTTGCATTTTCTCTTATAATCGGGAATCATGGACATGGCAAGTAATTTTATGCTGTTGGCGCGATTTCATTAATATAACACGAAACAGATTGTGTGACACAGAATATCAAATATGTAAACATCTATCCATATCTGTACATACATATATGGGTTACCTCACATGACTGTGCCAAAACTAGGGAGCGCTCTGTAAATATATAAATAGGCAATGATATTCTCACTCACTCATTTTTGGCGTTATTAACTCTGAAAGAATATCTAAAATGTTATTAAGGAGCGAGAACAGTAGAAAAGTATTCAATAAGACAACAGATTACGATCGACATTGCATTTAAATTTAAATGAAGATCAAATCTGGCTGGAAAGCATGGAACCAGAAGAAAATAACGAGAAAATAATGCGAGAAAATAATCTAGGGTAACAGCTAGCCAGTTCAACTGTAAATTAATGACACTTTGTTGGCATTCTAGTACTGGGTTTAAAGTCTAGGTACCATAGCGAAGAGTCAATCCGAAAAATTACCACGAAAATATTTAAAGAAAACGCACAGGGAAGCTATATTACCGGGGAGGAGAAGTGACTGAACCCGAAACGCCTGGTCAGGACCAATAATTCTTTGGATTTTATCAAGAATCTCTACATATACAGTGACAGATACGTCCTAGATGTGGCAGCAATATTGGAAGCATGGTAGACTTATAAATATTTCAGATAGATTCAGGAGAGAAATATTGTCTAGCACGACAAAGTCGCAACTATCATCGTGTATATGTTTATGCATAGCTATCTATCTAGCTAGCTAGCTAGGGAATTTACGTAGTTAAAGATCAAATCCAGATCAAATTTGGATCGAAATGTGATTTCACTAATTTCACCATAATTAAAAAAGAACATAATTCGGTAAGAGAAAATACATTTAATAGCAACCTTACTGCAAACTATAAACACATGCCTAAAACATTATATTAATTCGCCATATTTCATTGCATCCATACTTAAAGAATCTGACTTATATCTATCTAATGAAAAGAGTACATGATTAAAGAGATCATTCATAAATTAAAATCACGTGACACACTACTGCGCTGAATAACCGCACAATACTTAAGAAAAGAGAACGATGTCCACATTACAATCCGATGCCCACTTAGACATACTCAAATCTTCACAAACTTACATACACGTAGATGTTTTTTACTGTTTTAATGCACATGACACGGGTCTGAGTAATGAGAACTGATCCAAACAAAACTGAAAATCAAATGTTTCTATGTTTTGCTGTTTGACTTAATAAAGGTGAAACATGTTAAATTGATATATGTATCATATTTGCTCTTTATTTTATCACACACACACACACACACACATATATATATATATATATATATATAAGGGAACATCGAAGTCAACACTTAGAGGCGACAGTCTGATTTATGCGAGCATGAAACAGACTGTCGCATCTAAGTGTTGACTTCAATGTTCACTTTTATATTTGCAGACGGTCTATCTCTGATATTGAGCAATTTATCCCATAAATATAGCACCTCTTAAGACTATATTTCTTCATCTATCTCTCTCTATATATATATATATATATATATATATATATATATATATATATATATATATATATATATATATATATATATATATATATATATATATATATATATAAATATATATATATATATATATATACATATATATATATATATATATATATATATATATATATATATATATATATATATATATATACATATATATATATATATATATATATATATATATATATATATATATATATATATATATATATATATATATATTATAAAAATTTAAGCTCACCATATATTACAAAAAACAATGATATTGTTGATATCATAGTCTTCAATAACCCAACAACCACACATGTAAATCCTCCACAAAAAAAAACAAAAAAAAAACAAAGATTGTATCTCTGATACTAATAATAAACCCATTATATACATTGATTTTACTACAACCACTCTCTCCCGTAGACTTACCTGTTAATTTTCTGATCTTAATTCCATTAAACATTTCTTAGAAAAAGATAGCCATGTACATAATATTAGATATAATTTAGGTGATAACACAACACTCGCACATACACACAATAAAAAGAACCTTAAGATATTAGAGTCCATCTCGATTAAAACAAAGCGACAGAAACTCAACAAAATTACATTTCGAACAAGTAACAACATATTACAATGCATTTAAACATATGGTTCTGTAGATGTTCATGTACGGCGACATAGAACAGCATTAAGAATTTACGACCTGTGTCTGCTATTCCGCGATCGTTAGCTTTACATACGAAACTTCTATGTAAACAAAACAGGATTTCATCTTTGACGGTGAACGTCTGTGTTGTAATATCCATATAACAACTCTGATGTTGGCTCATGTGAGTCGAATGCTTAACTTGCAAATATAATTAAAAATATGCGGATATTGGACAGTTTTCTCTTGAAACTAAAGTCATTATACGAAGCATTGGAGGTGCTTATGATAAAACATAATATACATTCGTTGTCTATTATATGTAAAAAATATTTAAAAAATATGTGTTTGAATAAAGATTTGCTGCCCCTATATATATATATATATATATATATATATATATATATATATATATATATATATAGAGAGAGAGAGAGATAGATAGATAGATAGATAGATAGATATTATTTTATGCAATATATACATTAATTTATAATTTATTATAATTTATGCAATATATGTATATATTGACCACTAATATTATCGATATATATATATATATATATATATATGAGAGAGATCGTATATGTGTATACATAAAAAAAAATACAGACAAGTCTCATACATATTATATATATATATATATATATATATATATATGCTAGATTGGCATCTAGTTTCCACCTGTTAACCGTCACATTCACTCTTACAGTTTCATTTCACACACTTCCCACTTGCTTCCATGATCTTCAACAAATTATATATATATATATATATATATATATATATATATATATATATATGTGTGTGTGTGTGTGTGTGTGTTTTATAGTTAACACCAGCCTCCGATTCGTAGACCAGTATACACCAGTTTACAACATTCAGAGCAAATAGTTTATTTCAGTACAGAATTGATATGCTTGTACTTACATTAGTCGGACTATTGTCCTCATCTTTGTCGCCATATTTGTCACAACGTTTCGGCCGTTGTAAGCTCCGGCCTTCTTCAGATGGTTGGAATTTCGAACTGAACCCTTTATTTCGATCTTGTTCCACGTGCCATGTTTGATGGATGTCAGTTATCAGTTATCTCCTGCTAATTTTCCCTCTGAAAGTTCTCCACTTAACCAGGAATTGAACTCACCTTCTTTGGGTCTGTCACTGGATCTAACCAACGCCTTTATCCACTGTGCCATGTGTCCTTAGTATGATCATCTGGGTATGAACTTCTGAGTATTATAAACCTAATGTTTTCAGCATCAATTTTACCAGTGCTCATTTTTACCAGTTGCAATTTTTTTTTGCTGTTATCATTGCATGTCTTTACCAGAGTTCATATTGCAACTTTGTTATCATTGCTTTTCTCTGGCACTCCTTATTACTGGATCCCATATTGTATTTATTTCTATGCTTGGTCGGCTCAGGAGATTTTTGTGGCCTAGCATATGTGCTGATTCCTTAAGTTGCGTCTACCCAATCTTCAGGTGCATGATACTTAATGACCGTTAGACGTTATGCCATTAACGTCCTCGTGGGGTTGGTTTAATTGAGGACTAAGGCTTGGTCCTTTATAGCCTTGATAACTCGCTCTCTCTCTCTCTCTCTCTTTCTCCCTATATATAGACACACACACACACACACACACACATATATATATATATATATATATATATATATATATATATATATATATATATATTAATAAATATACATATTATCCCACGTTGATAGCACGAATCGAAGTTTCATGCGTCTACCCAATCTTCAGGTGCATGATACTTAATGACCGTTAGACGTTATGCCATTAACGTCCTCGTGGGGTTGGTTTAATTGTGGACTAAGGCTTGGTCCCTTTATTATTGTAAATACGAAGGGAAAGTAGCTTGGAAAACTCCGTCTGTTCGTCCCGAAAATTAAAGAACTTCCGAATTTGTTAGTAAGTTATTCATGCTCACTACGGAGACCTGCATCAAGTGCCTTGAGGTAGAGCTGCCCTGGATCAAGTGGGTGGTTAATAGAAGACGCTATATTTGGCAACAGGACTCTGCACCATGCAATGCTAGCAGGTTAACCCACTCATGGCTGTCAGACAATCTTACACTCCTTAAATCTGGCTACCTAATTCCCCAGACAGAAACCACCATGATTATTATTTGAGCCTTTGCGCAAGAGACCAATAAAATTCCTTGTAACACCATAGATGAACTGATAGCAAAGATTTTGGCAGCATACACAAACTTAAACAAGGAGATTGCGAAGAAGAGTTGCAGGAGATTCCGAAGTCATCTGGAGTCTGTGGTGGAAGCCAATGGCAATTTTATTGAATAGATGTACTCTTTCGTATTTCAAGTTATTTTTGTGTAACTTTGGTAAATATATCTATTAATAAGAGTTGTCAGTGTTATTTATATTTCAGCGAAATTTAGACGAAAATTTTTCCATCGCATACTGTGTTTGTGTGTATTCGTGTTTGTGTGTGTGTTTGTGTGTGCGTGAGAGAGAGTGTGTATTTATGTGTGCGTGAACTGGAAGAAATTTATTATATAAATCAATGGTTTGACAATATAATTAGAATTCATCAACTGCTTTTGATACTATTTAAGAATATACTTATCTTAATATGTGACCTATATTCGGTTCGTCTTCTGAGTTTTAAAAATTTATATTATTAAAATTATTAAATAATAATAATTAAAATATTCCTATTGACCTTTCGAGTGATTCTCGGAATTAATTATGCAAGAATGTTTGACTTTTATTCATAAATTTATACGTAAGTCCACAGAGACATGTATTTGACTAATAAAGCATCCCACATAACGGAAGAAAAAATGAACTTGAATGAATGATTTTACAAAGAAATAATAAGGGTTCTATAAAGTTGAGTTTCTGGATGCAAAGAAAACAATGAAATTTCAGATATTTTTTTTTATTTTATTTTGGTAACGGTACATTTTAAGTCGATTTTCTTTCTTAATTTTCCGGTTTATCATGTTCTTGTAGAATCGAAAGACATTCTCACAGAAGCTAAAATGCTTACAGTTAGTTCATCTTTATATTATTATTTCATGTTATTAATATTTCTTTGATATTCTACCACCTTTATCAATATTTCAACTGTTGATTTTTCTACTATTACAAAGTAATAATTTCTTACTATATTTTCTAATTGTTTTTCAGATTTCTTTTGTTTTTAATATTCCTATGTATACTTATATATATGATTTTTATCAATTATCGCTAGTTTAATATTGCGTTAATATCTGGGGAAGCTATGTGCAGCTCCATTAAAATGGCGTCTAAGAAATATTTCTTGGCAATAATCTCTTTCTGATATATGGTGGAGAATTATTATGTAGAAATAAGATAAATCTTTTGGTTTATGAACTGTGTTATTCCAAATATAAAAAAATGTAAGCGTTTACCATAATTCTCTGTATTTTCTTGGACGTCGTCAGCATGGTATAAGACGCTGATAATATTACCTATATCTATTTATTTTCCTGATAGAGACAAACTCTAGTCCAACCTACGAGTGCGCTGATGTAGCTCATTAAATATTACCGTTGATAAATCAATTTTCATTCATTTTTTGCCTTATTATTCATGTTTCTTTATATGTTTACGTAATGGAGGTAGTTATTTTTATGTCTTTAGCCAATATTTCTTACGATATGAATCAGTTTACTCTGTGTCCATTTGCAACACCAGTTTCTTCTGATATAGGATCTTTGTGGACAAACCATTTTTATTAATCTTTCAGTTTTACTCAAGTCATTTTTTGTGAAAATTTAATGACATTTTTTGCGTTTTATTCCTACATGGAAATAATATTTCGGGAAATATTTTTGTCTGTTCTTCAGAATCTGTATAACTTCCCATCACTCAATAACACCGCAGCTTTTGAGACTATATCTTCATTATGACACGAGAAAATAACAGAAATATATATATATATATATATATATATATATATATATATATATATATATATATATACATACATAAACACACGCATACATAA
This sequence comes from Acanthosepion pharaonis, assembly GCA_903632075.3. Lineage (NCBI taxonomy): Eukaryota > Metazoa > Mollusca > Cephalopoda > Sepiida > Sepiidae > Acanthosepion > Acanthosepion pharaonis. The sequence continues at coordinate 2,715,841 of CAHIKZ030004979.1, read as the reverse complement.
TACAAATTATACATACACATAAAAGCTCACATATATATTCATATATATATATATATATATATATATATATATATATATATATATATATATATATATGAGAGAGAGAGAGAGACAGAAAGAGAGAGAGAGAGAGAGAGAAAGAGAGAGATTGTAGTTATTGGTATTGACATTTATGTTCACCAGATAGCAATATTCCTTTTTTCATTACATCAAGAAAAGTATTTTTGAAAAAAATATAAGCAGTTTAATGAAAAAACATTCGTTTACAATGCAAAAATAAAAATGTCGAAATTTGGACCCTTGATTGGGACTCATTAACTTTATAATCCGACCATCAATGCCTCCCGTTTTAGGTGAAAGAATTAATAGAAAGTTTGTATTCATATTTGCATGACGGCTTTCCTATTATTAGAATTTGCTATCGAGCTTTTTCATGAGTATCTCATACGTCAGAGAAAGCATATATGAGTGAACCTCCATTGGGAAATCTAATGATGCATTTAGAATATTAGAAGTTAAGTTGGAACTTTACACAAGCCTCGGTATTACTTGCAGCTATTACCAAGCCATTGTAAATTACTTGATCATCTTTGTATTTCCTAATAATGAAATTTCTGTCTACTGGGAATTCATTTACTCTTAAGCTTCGATGTAAAATAGAAAGCTGATATCTCGTCAGGATTTTTTATCTGATCCAAATATAACAAAAGAAGAATATATATATAAGGTTTAGAATTCAGCAATATTTTACTATATAAGTTTTCGATCCAACCCTAAACATGCAGGGAAAAATGGTCGGTTTCCTGAAAGAACCTGAGAAATCGTGCTATCCTCTACCTTTACAAGAGCCAGACCAATCGTAAAATGGCCATCATATTTGGGAAGGAGTAAACCCATTCTTACAATCCCAGTCTCGATAGAATCCAAAGACTCAATCTAGTTGGTGATAAATTATTTCCACTCTGTAAACCCACTCTCACAGACATATGACGGCAATACTGCATTCTTGACTCCATCAAACTCTTACAAATATGGCTGTTGGGTATTTTCTGGAGGAATACAATGAACCGGAAGTTCACATTAAATAACTGATCAATAGAGCGTAATGACTGGTCAGAATCTCTAAAGTTAATAGTTGATCTCGTCAACCTGAGAAAAACATTTCAGAACATTTCCCCTCGGAGGAAAAGAACGTTTACATGACGTGATGCCGGGTCATTACGATGAATAGGGGACTACTGATTGTGTAAAACCCGTTGTCGTCGTGGTTGACGGTGGAAAGAATTCATTTGCCTCTTCAGATATTTCAGATGTTTCATACGCACTCTCACTCAAATATAACAGACATCTATTGAGGAGGAAAGAATGCCTAGTTCCAAACAATATTTTGTTCAAAGGAGTAAATAAATACTGATTTTAAATTCGATCTCAAAGGATACACCATTTTGGGTCTTTGCCATTTTCGAAAGGTTTCCTTTCTAAGTTATGTTTCCACATGTTTCTTTTCTAAGTTGTAACCTTACCACAACGGCCAATTCTAACCCCGTCTTTCAAATGAGTATGTTTCATTTTTCACATGTTCAGGAAAACAGTGGAATTGTTTGATATTTTTACGAGTATCAGATATTTTTAAAATCATCTGTTGAACTTGGCGTGCAAAAAACGTACGAGAAAAACTAGTAAGTCTTTATATATTGTAGGATAAATACGCTAGTAAGAGATTTCGAAAAATATACTGTATGATGATTCAAATAAAAAAAGTCACAAAGAGAAAATGACATTTAATACGGTACTATGTCTATATGCATCTGTGTATATAAGTATGGCTACCGACTAGGGTCCACGGGGATATAGAAAGGTTAACAGACAATTGCCAGTATAGTGAGTTCGAAGTTCCCGTCGAGGTCGAATACAATACAATAGCAAACAGCTAACCGCATCTGTCCAATTAATTGATGTTCTACAGTGCGGTTATGAATAGATCACACAAGAGCAGGCGTTTTTTTCCCCTCAAACTTGTGCACACTCCACTAAAATAATAGGAATGCCATCGGCTGATCAACAGAGTATTGAATATGTTAGATTACAATAATCTGACAAAAAGAAACGCAACTCAAACAGATCATAAACTCAAATAGTTGTATCCATAGAAAATACGTATAAAAAATAACATATATATATATATATATATATATATATATATATATATATATATATATATATATATATATATATATATATATAATAAGTTGTCACATATGAAATGGTGCACTTTATAGAAAATGAATAAAATGGTTCTGAAATGTGAAATAACTAATTTATTAAAGTTGAAATAGACAGCATGATGAATGACTGTTTTACACAACGTACCTCTAAATTATTCATACCGTCTTTAAAAAATTCTCATACTTTGATGTGATAAACCGTTCAAATGCGTCCATTAGCGCTTTCTTATTGGAGGATGTTTTATTTTGTATGCAAAATTCAAAATGCGACAGACTGTTTTCATGCTAGACGCAATCGTCAGGCGGCCTGATGACTGCGTCTAGCATGAAACATCCTGTCGCCTCTGAATGTTGACTTCAATCTTCACTTTTATACACACACACAAAATATATATATATATATATATATATATATATATATATATATATATATATATATTTGTTTGTTTGTTTATTTAGCGGCATATCATATCTTTATTATGGGTCATTTAATGCCATTTAATTTTTTCTTGGGAGCATAAATAATGTCTTTTACAAAAATATATTACTGGTAATATTGCTTTTATGTTTTAACACAAATGTATTGCGTGTGATATTATACTATGTAAATGTACGCCTGGTATTTTCCTATAAAAAAATTATGTTTATAATGAACCTGGTTTGAGGGCTTAACTATTTTCCAGTATTTCGGACGCTAACACGTGCTACCACCCAGAGTCGGGGTAGACCTAGGAACAACAGCAACTAAGATGTTTCCACTCTCCACAAAACCTCCCGACGCTCGGTCTTTATCTCTCTCACTCACTCTCTCTCTCTCTCTCTCTCTCTCTCTCTCTACATACATATATATATATATAGTTTTATTTGTCCCTGCGCGCTCGCGCGTACTTCCTAGATGTAGTCAAATGATATTCTATTCATGAATAGTTGCTTAACATCGAAATATTTACTTGATATATTTGGTTATAGAATGACGTATAACTCGATTCAATAACTCAAATTTTCAAAACAGTTCCTTTCATTGATTTTTTAGATCATCTCCGATACCGACAAAATATTATTTTATATTCATATCTGCAGCTCTGAAATTAAATTTTCGGGATTGCTATCTCAGAAGAACAATGCATGAATTAATCAAATTAAATATTTTGAAATGTTAACAATGCGACCAAAGAGACACAAAATATGCACACACACAGAGACACGCACATATACACACACACACGCGCACACAAAGACAAACACACACACAAACATAAGTACATAGACAGACAGATATGCACACCAACTCTATTGTATATTTTCACAATGAAAATTTGTATTCCTTCTCGATTGCTATATTGGGTAGTACATGTCCAAATGGAATCTCCAATTATACTGCGATTTTAGGCTGTTTTATCCAGAATATGGCGTTTAAGAAAAGGAAAAGTCTTACTTTAAAACCACATTACCTTGTGGCCAGACGAAATCACGGGAAATGATTCTTGACTAAACCCTGAGAACAAATCCCGAGCCGGAGTCCTTACGACGGTGCAATGTTATTTTCAACATCATTCTGTAAACATCTGCGAATATAGCGCTGCCAAGTTCCAATAAAATCATTTACATAGGCGGGGAGACGTGTTGCATGGGCAACAGCCGATCTCTTATAAAAAAAAAAAACTACCCAGGCATGTGCCCTGGACAGAACACTCACCACGATTACAAAACCCGCAGCAATTACTGAGGAGAGGGTTCCAAATGTACTTATGTAGGCGAACTGGCTACCGGCAAGAGATCACGAGGGCAAACTCATGTTCGCTTCAAGGACGTCTTCAAAAGAGATATGTGGACGATGGACATGGACATCCAGAGGAGGGAACACATCGTCAGCGATCGCTCGCTTTGGAGACACAATATACACCGAGGACTGGAGGGAGGAAAAGCGTGTTCAAAGGAAATAAAACAACACGATGACTTTGGGGGGGGACGTCTTTATATGTATTCTTTGCAACCGAGACTGTCACTCCCGTGTGGGCCTGTACAGACATAACAGATGCTGTTCTGTCATCAGCAGCCGAGGTATAAGTTTTGGGCATAGATCCATGGTCTCCCGCGATCACGGATATCACACACTGATAATGGTGTTTCTAATAAATTATCGTTGAAATATTTAAAAAACATATGTTAAGCTAATCACCCCAAGCAAGGCGGGGGTGCCACTAGAAAACAAAGTGTTACAGTGAGTGAGGATAAGAGTAAGGAGGAGATTTGAGAAAAGGATAAAGAAAAAGACAGGGATCAAGGTCAATGCATCGGAAGATGTCAATTGACATTACATTTGAATATTTGAAGATTATAGATATCAGGAAAGCAAGTGATAGGAAGGGAGTTCCACTGACGGGAGGTGCGAGATAAGAAGCTGTTGGAGTAGAAGAGATGGCTAAATTTAGCCGTTTCGACTGTGAAACGGTAGGACAGAGATGCCACCTTAGTAGCATGTTTAAATTCATGCAGTTTGGGAACCAGTGAAAGTAGCTCGTCAGAGCAGTTGCCATGAAAATACTTGTAGAAAAGACAGAGGGAAGCCATTGTATTGTAACTGACGACGTGCCTCTTTTTTTTCCCCTAGCGATGTCCCGAAAAAGATTTCTGCAGGAGTACAGTGTACCTCATCACAAATCTAAAATACCGAACATTGGTTCATGGAATGCAGTAATGAATTCTCTCTCTTAAATTAGACTCGTGCGTCAGTAGATCTTTATCCCGTATAGCACCTTTAGTAATGTGGTTGATAAAGAGATCCAAGCGTGCAACCAACCAACCTGAAACGACGAAGGGAAGAAAAATTGTAGGATTCTATAATAGAAATATCGAAACAAATTGGTATTAGAAGACTATAGCTAAAAGTGTCTCATTGGTGCGTATGTATTTTTTTGTTACTATAACATTTACATATAGCGGAAGTTGAAATTCTTGTTCACTTAAACAGGGAAATTAACATGTACATGATCGAAAAGCTTATTTTCATTATATATATGTGTGTGTGTGTGTGTGTGTAACCACTTATATTATATATATATATATATATATATATATATATATATATATATATATATATATATAAACTGATGATCTACAGTCATACTAATATACTCATCTTTTTTTATAACAATGTCTAAACTAGATTCATGTTTGTCCCAAGACACAATAATCTAGATAATTAAAGCTCATTCGTGTGGCTAAAATTAGTTCTTGGGAACAGTCCGTCTCCACAGTATGTATTTTCCTTACTACATTTGAAGAAGATAGACAAGACCAAATCGTGATGACAGCTTTGTTTCAAAAATGGCGTTTATGACGGGAGTGAACACATTTCAGTACAATCAGAACGTATGCATATTTCCTGTATTAATGGTGACCATTTTTCTAATATACCATGTCTCTGGCTAGGCTAATAAACACGTAAATTTGCTTTTCTTTTTAAATAGATTATCATTTGAGCAAACAAGCCCCTCAACGAAATACCTCTGATAAATTATAGAAAGTGTGATCAAGTTTTAATGTAGTACCTTTATCAAATACAAAATACAATAGCATTTATGCAGTTGTGAATATTATTTACTGCATAATTATATGGAGGCGTAATGAAATTACGATCCATGAGTGATAGGTGCACCGTTCGTTGGTTTGTTTAACGGCTTATCAATTATTTATGGGTCATTTAATGCCGAAGTTTAATTTTCTTGTGAGAAGTAAATATGTTATTCTGCATTCACAGTTGATTACATGGTAGATGATACTCAGCTTTTGTGCATATACATGTTTGTATGGATATAGGTACTAGAAGCAATATGTGTTTTATATTGTCGTTTTGTTGAAGTTATATTTTGGAATACAGTTTGATTGAGGAAATTGTAGACTTTATGGCTTAATGTCATGAAAGTTCTTCAATGTTGGGGGTTTAGTTGGTTGGTTGATTTTGCTTAGCGGCGTATAAACCATTATGGATTATTTACTGATGAAATCTAAATAATTTGAACCCGATTTTATGTCTTCAACTAAATATATTTCGAGTACAATTACGTGCCTCCAATCACAGATAAAATGTATTGCTGACCATTTTACTATACCTATTGCTGATCAATTTATATAAGAATGAATTGCCAGTATTTTAACTATTAAAATTTATAGTTTCATAGTGTTTTGATTTCGGGAGGGTGTCACTATTTGCCATAGTGGACCTCCGAAATATCTGAGACCGTAACAGGTGCTACCACTCCGGGTAAGACTGGACCTAGGAAGAACAGCAATTAAGAGTTCATAAGGTCATCATAAAAACCTTCATATCTCTACCGAGTTCTTGGCTAGTTACTAGACAATAATGTTAGCAGCTTTCTTTGGAATTACTGTAAGTCTGCTCATAGAGACCGGATTAGCGGTTCTGTTGAATTTCTGCCTCTTTCGATTTCTCTGCATCTATCATTATATAAAACCCTAAGATGCGAACTCCAAATTGAAGATGTCGATATGAAACAAATACAGAAGTTTAAATGTCTGTGAGGTAATTTAACATACGATAATAAATGCGAAAATGAAGTCTGAATGCCCATTGGATTAGAGAGAGGTGCATTCAAAAACCTAAGCAAAGTAACAGGAAACAGGAAAATTCCCATAGAAACCAAGAAAATGATGTTGAAATCAATAAAAAAAACGTCTTTCATGAGAGTAAATGCTGAACAATATCCTAAGCAGATGAAGAGAAATGAGCAGGCAACAGAAACGTGGCTCTAGAAAAGAATGCTGAGAATACTGACTAAGGAGAGCGTACGTCTTCAGGAAAACGGTGACATTATAACAGAGAGAACAATTGAGCATACATGAGATGGAAGTGCTTGGAGAATTTGTCGTGCACAGAGCATATTGAGGGAGAGGAACAGGGGAAGATGCTGAAGTTGTGTAAATGCTTGTCGGAACGGAGTCCGAGAAATTTGGCAGTGCAAAAGATGTTACAAAGGTAGACAAGTGATAGTATGTACAGGAAGAGCCATGATCGCTCACGTCCTGAAAGAATACGCTACGTAGAAGACGGTCTACATAGCGTGATTTTAATTCGTGCCCAAATATACAGTCAGAGGTGTTCGGTAAATGTTGCAAGTTCAATGGCGGTTTGCATGATCTGCGTGACACAAAGGGATTATTTTTTTCAATAGCGGGTGCAGGAGCGAGATTTTTAGCTGGAAGAAGCATTGAATTTAAATCATTTCCTCCGGAATATGGTTGTTAATAGATCCCTTCATGGCGGTTTTCTGGAAAAGGCTAGAGTGTTACGGAGTTCTGATATCACCGTTGCTACTTAGTAGATGCATGAGGCAAGTGCCACTTTAGGGCGAATACATTGAATGCGAGTGGGGTACTGTGCACTTCTAGAAGATAATTTACAGAACCGTATTTATACAGTATATTAAGAGTTAATATTTTATTACTATTCCTGGGATTAGCAATGATTCTACGAGGATACTCTGTAATCCAGTACCATGCGTGTACTTTGGTACTTGTAATAATTGAAACATTAATACAGTGTAACCCGGATATAAGAGACCCGGATATAAGAGAAACCCGGATATAAGACAAACCCGGATATAAAAGATTTTCTCTGGTCCCAAATTAGAGCCTGTGTTAATGTATGTAAAATAGACCAAACCCGGATATAAGAGAAACCTGGATATAAGAGACTTCTCCGGTCCCGACAACTCTCTTATATCCGGGTTACACTGTAATATATATATATATATGAAGAAATTTTGAAAAAAACAAACAAAATCATAAATGTAGTTAAAATGAAAACGATGGAATAAAACGTCTGACGTTTCGGTTTTAATAAACCTTTTTTCAAGACAATATTCATCAAAATACAATTCAGTTCAATATTGTCCAAATAGGTTTACATAAAACACAAAAGTCTTATTCAGTGTTTTTCATTTTAACTACATTTAATTATTTTGTTTGTTTTTTCAAAATTTCTTCATTCTGTCGGATTTATATCCATTTACATTTATATCCATTTATATATATATATATATATATATATATATATAGATATAGAGAGAGAGAGAGCGAGAGAGAGAGAGAGGCAG